>VXAV01001453.1:571665-596423 GCA_013399715.1 Alectura lathami | reverse complement strand
AGTTTTGGTCACAGAAGTATGAAGAAGTGCTTGGTTTGACTTTAGGAAAAAATATTTTTCAAATCCTCTGGATTTGCTGTAAAGCTGAAGTTTTTATCCTCAGATCAAAGCTGTCATCTTTTCTTGCAGTGAACTTACCACGTTTGTCAGCACGCTGAGGTTTTCTGCGTGGTTTTCAGCTGACAGAACAGAGCCCAGGGTAGACCTTCAGTAACTGAATGTTTACATTTCCATATGTAGGTCTTGAGGGTTTGGGAAGTAGGCAGTCTCATTTTCATTACGTTTGGATAATTGAAAGTTTTCAAAACATTGCCCTTGAACTGTACTTTTCTTCCTTCCAAGAGTGATGACTCTGATGATGAACCTTGTGCAATAAGTAACAAATGGATTTATGAGCGGTGCAGTCAGAAGTGGTCTCGTCTTGAGAGCCTAGAAGGTTCTGCAGGAGAAGGTGCTAGTGCATCAGTCCCAGGCAGTCCGATGTTGAAGAGCATCAGCAATGAAGATACAGTCCTTTTGGAACATGGTGAGAAACATGATGCGTCCTCGATTCACAGCACTAGCAGTGGTGACAGTGACGATGTTGTCTTCCCCAAGGCTTTGGAAGATGTGGAAAACAGCACGAGTTCCTTGAGTAAAGTTGTTTCACTGGACTCTGCCTTTAGTTGTTCATCTTCCTCCAGTGAATTTTTAAATATCACCAGTGAAGGGAAGCTCTTGGATAAGTCACCAAACAAAAAGAGGAAGGGCCTTCTAAAGAAAATGGAGAAGTTGCACTTACGGAGCCGCAACTTAAGGAGCGGTCAGTCAAAGTCCAAACCCGTCATAAGTGGGCCTGTTCTTCTGGAAGGGCTTAGTGAAGAAAAGATGAAGATGCTTAACTGTGTAAATATTGCTGACCTCTCTGGCATGCAAATGAAGAACAGTTCCTCTTGTCCTCCCCAGAGCTGCAATACCAGCCATCACCTCAAAAACAGAACAGTGAGCACTGCGCGTCCTCTTAAAAAACCACCGAGCTGCTGTGAAAGAAAGGAGACGTCTGCAGAGGACTTGGAGCCTAGCAAGCTGTTGCTATGGAATGATGTTTCTCAGGAAAATATAAAAAATGAAGTCAAATTACAAACGAACCAGATGTTTCAAGTACCACAAGGCCACAAACCTGGCACCTTCCCTAAAGCCCTTACAAACAGTTCCCTGTCTCAGGCAGACAACTCTTCTGTCAACTGGAGAACTGGGAGTTTCCATGGGTGCAGAAGGAGCCGGAGCAGAAGCAGTTCCAAGGACTCCAAGGCCCCCAGCAGCCCCTTCTCATGCACAGATAACAGGATAAGTGTATATGACAACTTGCCCAATATTGAACTTGATAAGCTGGAGGTGGCAGAAATTGGTGATGATGATGTTTTTTCAGAACTGAACAATGTTATAGAAGATGTCAACAGTCTCAAAAAGTTGGTCGATCAGTGGACAGAGAAGTTCTCAGATGATGGAGATTTGGACTTTGCCAGGGACTTGACCTCTCTGCATCCATCCTCACATAAAGGAACCTCTCTTGACACGGAGCGCTCAGAAGATAAGACAGCAGCTGTCCCATCCACTGAGGGAGAGAGCAGCTGTGAACTGGGCAAGGAGCTCATTTCTGCAGAGCTGGCATACATAACAGACCCTAAGGAGACCGACAGGTCAGTCATCTTTGGGTTTCCCTACTAGGCTGCCCCTCTGGAAGCTTTCCCTACTGATTCTCTCCACTGAAAATTTAATTGCTATTCCAGAACAGAGTATTCTTAAGTGAGTTTGTTCTGGGTAACAGAGTCTGCACTGGTGGTGCCAGGCAGTGCTGGTCTGTAGGCAGCGTGAGATCTACATCTATGCTGATCTCTGCTGAAAGCAAGGCTCTCATGGTCTGTGTCAGGACTTAGACATCTGGAGTCAGACTTACCGCTAGCTTGCTGTGCTTCCTGTTGAAATCTGCAGTAAGGCCATAGCACCTCCTGGGTGAGAAACACCTTGTTTGAATGCAACTAACCATAAGCTGCAAACCCAGGTCAGGTAGAGTTTTAGGAGTTTCACAGATGCAGGTAGAAAACTAACGGGGACAATGGGAATAAGTTCTTTAGCCCAAACAACATTTATTCCACAGGAACAGGAAGCAACTCTGGTCTGCGGAAGAGAGCGTGAACTTGGACAGCTTCTCCATGCAGCCTGACAGCCACTCAGCTGCCCAGCTGGCCCGGACACAAAAGCTGGCTTTGTTGAAACTCACTGCTGTGATGGACAGATACTCTCCGTCCAGTAAGCAGGGCTGGAACTGGTAAGTTGTCTAACATTAAAGCAAACTCTGTCAGAAAGAATCCGATGTAAGGAGGTGAATTTCCTTGTCTGCCTAGATCACACACATCCACAGTGAGGAATTTCATCCTGTTAAATCATTGCTAGTTTGGGGGTTATGTCATTGGCTCCAGGATTTCCTCTGTTATGGACGAGGCTTCTGGTCCTCACTGGCGGTCACAGTGTTACTGATTTCAAAGCACTTTGTAGTTTCTCCCTGAATCTGCCCATGTTCATGGCTGTGTCAGAGGTGCTTCACAGAGATGGCAGGCCTGGAGGCAAGAGCAGGCCAGGCAGAGAATGCTTCAACTCAGCATCAAGTCCTGGTCTGAACTGAAGCAGTGCCATAGTGAGACACTGGAGACTTGGAAATACCAGCTAGCGTCTTGTGATAGGGATCTGGTATTTGAATGTAGAAGAAAGTGAAAAAAGCCTGCAGTGTCCTGAAGGGATGCACCATATTTCCCATGAGAATGTTTTACTCAAACTAATTTCAGTTTTAAAGTTAGAAAGTTACTCCTGTCATTGCCTTCTGTGATTTTCTATCTTTTGATGCCATGTGTACAGGTATGTGGCAGATGTGGGGGATGTGGCAAGTACAGCTAAGTCCTTTCCCAAGCACATAGCTGAAGTAGCAGACAGAACTGTGCTGGAGAGCTAATATGCTGGATGTACTGGTTTTTGTTTTCAGGACAATACCAAAGTTCATTAAAAAAATAAAAGCCTCTGACTACAAGGACAAAAATGTCTTTGGAGTCCCCTTGCTTCTGAACGTGCAGCGAACAAGCCACCCGCTGCCTAAAGGCATCCTGCAAGCCCTGGACTATTTAAGAAGCCACTTTCTTGACCAGGTATGAACTCAAGGCAGCCCAGAGCAGCTCTGCTCCAAAAACAAATCTGCTCCAGGGAACCACTCTCTGCTTTCAGCTTTTGTGAGGGACCGCCTTGCCATTGAAGGCTTTGGAGAGGCAGAAGGGGGTAGTAGGTCTGAGCAAGTGGCATGCAAGGGAATAGCAGTGCTGTTTCCTTCTGGGAATACCTTTAGTTCTGCATGATGGTTTTTGTTTTTTTTTTTTTTATTTTGCCTTGCTGAAATCACCTGCAGTCATTTCTCTTGGTGCCTTCCCCTGGTGAGGTGGCATGTCCCTGCTCCCTTAGGAAGCCACACAATGTCGTTGTTCCCTCTGTTCTGTGGCTGCTGGTAATGCCAGAGCCAATGTGACAATAAGTCTCATTTCAGCTGAAATATGCCACTAAGCAGAGATGCTACACAGTCATGGTTTGCCTGGGAGGAATAGCCACGCTGCTTCTAACGATACAAAAATACATCGGCGTTAAGTCCTTAACTATCAAAAGGAAAGTGAAGGATTAATTGTTACTTGTCAGAGATTGGAGTTCTCTCTGTCTTTAATAGTTTCTTTTTCACTTGTAGGTTGGCCTGTTCCGAAAATCTGGCGTTAAATCCAGGATCCTGTCTTTAAGAGAAATGAACGAAACCAGCCCAAACAACGTGTGTTACGAAGGGCAGTCAGCGTTTGACGTGGCAGATATGGTGAAGCAGTATTTCCGAGACCTTCCCGAGCCTATATTTACCAGCAGGCTCTGTGAATCCTTTCTCCACATCTACCAATGTAGGTAACGCAAGCTGTAGCTTTCCCGTTCCTCAAATATCTTATGCTGCCTTAACATTCGGCTGTACAAGGCAGTGGCCGGACTGGGACTGCTCCCCTTAGAGGAGGCAAATCAGGCAGGGCCTGTCTGACAAGATAACTTCAGTGTGGATCTGGACTTAAATGCTTCAGATCTAGATCTTACAAGGGGTTCATTTGTTTGTTTGAAGGAAGTGTTCTTTCTGCATCCGCAAGTCATTTTTGTAAGGAGTTGCAGTTCCTCTGTACAAAGATGTACAAGGGATGTGGAACTATTTCCTTCTATTTATTTTCCGCCGGTCCACCTCCCATCTCGTACTGGGATAGATGCAGTGTGACGGAACTCTGCTCACCCTTTCTGTGCCAGGTGTGACTTGCACAAGCACTCAGACTACTGTATTTTGGAGATGATAGGTAGGAAAAGTGGTGCTGTCACCAAGAACCGTGTGTATGTGTGCATCTGCTGAAAGGAAAGGGAAGGGACCCTCTACCTTTTGTGGTGGCGAAGGCTGAAGACACCCTCCTCATGGTGGGGCTGCCCGCAGGGTGACCCCCATCGCCTTTCTGTAGGCGCTGTGGGACATAGGGGCTCCCTGGGCTTCCATGCGAGTTACAGTCTGGTGGCAAAACTTCATTGCCTCACTGCTTGCCTCTCAACCGACTTGTTGGAGAGCATCTGTTCTCTTGATGCCTCATACTGAAAGGAGAAGACAGTAGTGTAGGCTTCTGCTCCAGCGTAACATTCCAGAGTAATATTTTGCTGGGGGATGAGCCCTTCTTTGGACTGTAAACAGAGCCACTTCAGTAAGCTCATTAGCATGGCATTCAAGAAAAATTACATGCCAAGCGCCAGCACCGCTGGATATGAATGTGTATATTGACAGATAGTCAGCAAAAACTGTACTTGTGTGATGTGACGGTGAGCTGGAGTGGCAGGGAAATGCGAGCCTCTGGTTTCAGTGCCCTGCTTGGCACTCCTTTGATGGATCCTTCCTCTGCACTCACGTGTGGGTTTTGCCGTTTTTCTGTTTACAGACGTGCCGAAGGAGCAGCAGTTTCAGGCTGTCCAGGCTGCTATTCTCCTTCTCCCAAAGGAAAACCGAGAAGCTTTGAAAATTCTCCTGTTCTTTCTACGAGATGTGGTTGCTTTTGTTGAGGAAAACCAAATGACCCCAACCAACATTGCTGTCTGTCTTGCACCATCGTTGTTTCACCTCAACACCCTCCGACGGGACAGTTCCTCCTCTTCCACTCGGTATTGCTGCTCTCAGTAGCCTTTTTCTCTGCTATGCCAACATTTTCTGTAGCCGGCCTAGGGCAAGTGTCTGCTTCTAATGAGGACTAAGTGCATGTGTTTTGGGGTTTGTGTTAAATGTGGTGCTTGAGAGCAGCAGGAGCTGACCTCAATGCATGCCAAGCTCTGGCAGCTCGTCACCCCACACACAGAGCAGAGGCATGGCCCCTTGTCCTGCTCCTGGTGAGCCAGCTTGCCCCTTGTGCCCTGGGGATGTCCACAGGTCCTGCTGCCCTGTGCCTGCTGCTGGCATTGAGGTGGTGCTGCCATGGAGCATGTAGCATGCCCACGCACAGCCTGCAGGGCCCTGCAGACACCTGGCAGCCTGCAGCAGGCGCTGG
Organism: Alectura lathami; assembly: GCA_013399715.1. Lineage (NCBI taxonomy): Eukaryota > Metazoa > Chordata > Aves > Galliformes > Megapodiidae > Alectura > Alectura lathami. Next base: position 590,814 of record VXAV01001453.1, on the reverse strand, counting down.
CACTCATTCTGCTCCTGCCAAACTGAGCCATGGGGATTCTGCACGTTTATCTCAATCAGTAAAAGTATCTGGGTTGTATAACATAGTCTGCTCCTACGTGCAGGGAGGAAGGTGCTCCTGGGCCAAAGCGAGTGGTGTCTCTAAGAGCGTTCGTGCCTTATCTGGTATCCTCAGCAGGGCTGTTTGTTCGCTCTGCTCTGTGCTCCTGCGCATGGATAGACGTGTGGAGGGACGTGCGCCCATCAGCACAGCCAGTTAATCATCTCCATGAAGATCTAAAGACTAGGACTGGTCCCGGAGTGATGCAGCATCTGTCAGATGTGCTTTTGGCACGTCTCAGGGTGATAATGTAGGCTCTGGAGAGAACAGGGGAAAGAAAACCCAAAGGACTTGTTCCTAAGTGTAACTAGAGCCCTGAGCAGGAGCCGTGGTCACTGCCTGGGCAGCAGCAGCACAGGGGAGCTCAAGGACAGTACTCTGTCCCCATTGCGCGCCTGGGGGCATTCTTTGAAGCTCGTACCTCCTGGGTTCACTTCAATAGTATTGCTCTGAAGTATTGGGATCAAAAGGAGAAGCTGAGCTTTCCCTTGGCTGTCACCGTGCAGAAGGTGGGTTCCTTTGAACCTTCAGCTTTTCTGTAAGGAAGCATTAATGCTGCAGCGCAGGGTTCAGACTTCAAAGGGCAGAGGCTGACAGGTCTGCCTTGGAGGCACACAGCTGAGGACTCTTATCTCCCGATGGATTTTCAAGCTGTTCAGCAGTAATGCACATAGATAAAAATATCAGAAGCCAGGATTACTGCTGTCGTATAGTGATTAAGAACTAAAGAAGGGACTGTGAAATATGTTCGGTGTGGCTTGGGCCAAAGGATTCGGAAGGTTCCTCATGGGCTTTGGAGGGTCTCAAAGGAGCCTGATACTTGGAGGCTGTACACAAAGCAGTTTGGGTTACTGCTGGCTATGGCCATGTGCAGTGATGTGTTTTGGGGAGTAAAGCGCATTGCCTTGCCTCTTGGGCAGACATGCTCTCAGCCAGCACCACCCTGGCTGCGTTCGGGGGACGGTGCCAGGATGCCCCTTGCTGTGGTGGTGCCACGTGAGCCTCGCACGGCATCTCTGTGTGTCCTGCAGTGCCACCTGCTCCTGCTGGCTTCCGGCCATGGGCAGGCTGGCCAGGAGGTGCGTTGTGCCCGTACGGCACAGCTGCTTGTTCACTGCCTGCCTTTTGCCTTCCCCTGCCCACAGTATGAGCCAGAGGACGAGCAGCTTGGGGAAGCCAGACCAGAGAGAGCTGAGCGAGAACCTGGCAGCAACGCAGGGCTTGGCCCACATGATAATGGAGTGCAACAGGCTCTTCCAGGTATGTTGCTTGCTGTCACAAAGCAAAAGCATGGAGGAGGGGAGGGGTTTGCTGCCTTGGGCTTGGGGCTAGCTTAGCCCTCATGCTGCTGAGGGCTGCCCTCGTGCCACTAGTGCCTGCTGGGCAGAGGCTGCCATAATGCTGAAGAGGCCCCCAGCTAGGGCAGACGCTCTCATCCTGTGGGCACTGGAAGAAGGTAAGGCTTTGCTGCTGGGGCATGGCTGGAGTGACATGCCTGTGCCTGGCCATGGACCCCATTAATCTGCATCTGGATCTTAACCAACAGGCTGACTTCCCAGCTTGACCTCGGCCCTTCCTTGTCATTATGGACTTTCCTGGTGATCACTGGACTGTGGCTCACCCTGGCTCCTGTCACTGGACCTGATTCTGCCCTGTCATGTGGCTGCCCCACCTTCCTCGCTCACCCCAGCGCTCCTCACCACACTCATGTCTGATGGACTCTTGGCTGTCCCTGGCTGCCCCCCCCGGTAGACCTGCTCACCTGCCTCAGGTACTGTGGGACTGGGTGGCTGTCCTACCACCTTGTTGTCACACCCAACTCCTGGCTCCCTGCCTTCAGGGAGCTCTTGGTGCACCCCAACGTTCAGCTCAGGTCTTCCCACACTCTGCTCTGAGCAGCACAGATCTGCCTCACTAAGGCTTCCCCAAACTGAGCACTTGGCCCTGACCTCAGCCAGCCCCATGTTCCCAAGTGACACCCTCATGTCCCATCATGTTATCAGCCCCCAGTCTGGACAGTAGCCCCTCCTCCAGCCCAGCCTTGGGTCCTGATTTTCTCAGGGGTGGCCTGAAACCCTCTGCCTGGCCCTCAGCCCTCCAGCACTGCTGCCTGCCTGGATCAGCAGGCAGTGCCCAGCAATCAGTGTGACACTGGAGCTGCCCTTGGGCCAGCAGAGATATTGCACCCTCCTGCTGCAACCAGAGTGGCTGTGACTGTGCCCCTGTCCCACTGGGAAGGGGGCCTGGTGCCAGGACTGAGCAACAGCTGAGCCAGAGCTGTCCCTTCGTGATGGTGCCCATGAGATAAGGGTCCTGGAGAGCTCTGCACAAAGACCCCAGCCATGATGCTGCCTGGACATGGACCCAGCCCCTCGTCACTGCAGCTGTTCGTGGCCATTGCTGATGCACCAACAGATGCACCTGGTGCTGGAACTTGTTCTTGGCTGCTCAGGTACGGCAGGATGGGTACTGTGTCTAGCCCAGCCTTGGGAGGAGGGATGGGACAGCCATGGGGTGTGGGCAGCCACAGGAGCTGGGTAGCACATGTCTCTGGGTGATGCCCCCAGCACAGTGCTGCCAACACAGCCCCAGAGCTCAGCTGAGTTCTGTTTGTTAGGCATTGGTCAGTCATCAGGCATGTGTGTGCATGGATGCGTTTAGCTGTCTGATTAATGCTCATCAGGTGCCATCCAGCTGTTGTGAGCCTTCCACAGCTGGATTTATGGGGAAGAAACTGGGCCAGCTGTCAGATACATAGGTAGCTATGTATAGCTTGTTTATACCTCTCTGTATACACGTGTATGTGTGTATATATATATATATATATAGAGAGAGAGAGAGAGTAGATACACATAGATATGCCAGCAAGCATTTAGACCAAGTGTGACACCTACTCTCTGATGGCAGCACAGCCTCATCTCTCTGCTGCTTCCCTTGCATGCAGAGCTTTCAAGAAATCCCAAAGCAAAGGCAGCTCTCAAGAGCCACGGCCCACTGCCTTGCAGCTGACCTTGCAGGCTGAGACAGATGTGCAGCTAGTGCAGGGACTTGATGACTCTGTGGAGATTTAGAGCACTGCTGCTACTGGGAAAGCCATCTCCCCTGTGCCATCCTCTTGAGGGAAGGTACTAATTGGTCTGCCCCTCCCCTGGGGTTCCTGCTCCTCCAGGTAAAGCTGCTGCCTGCCTGCTGTACACCAGCAGAGCTGGCAGCTGAGGGTGCTGTGGGAAAGCAGCATTCCCAGCTGCTGGAAGCGGTGTCAGAGCTGGCGCCTGCAAGCAGTTGGCCCATGCGCAACTCCTTGCTGAAGGAAGCTGGCTATGCTGGGCAGATTTTGCAGTCCTCCCACTCTTGCTGTGGGGAAGCCACAGACTGACATCAACTTGGGCAAGCAGCTGGCTGTTACCAAGAGCTGAGAGTGGGAGGTGGAAGCCATCCACTCTTCCCTCCTTATAAATGTGGTGATGGAGAAATTGTGCCAACTGTGAGGCTTGTGTGCAGTGCTCACCTGGGCTTGTGCTGTGCAGGCACCCAGCAGTATGGCATAGCTACATGCACACAACTTAACTAACTGCTGCCTCTGAGGAGCATGCACAAAGCCATCCCTTCTTTTGGGAGCTGGTACAGGCCCCCTGCCCGGAGCTGTGATACGAATGTGTGGGGGTTCTTGAAGGTGGTATGCCCCAATGGATGCCATTGTCCTGGTACATGTTGTTTTACAGCCCCCTGGTGTTTCTTAATTGACTTCTTTCTTTTGCAGCTGTGTGCTGCCCTCAATAACAACTTCCATGCAACAGGCATCCTTAGCACCAGGGCCTTGCACTGCTGGTTTGGGATGAGACTGCTTGTCTCTCATGAGTGCTCCATGCTTTGTTGAGGGATGCCAGAGATAACATCAAAAGCTGGGTGACCTGCTCACGGACGGACTTGGTAAATAAGGTGAAGAGGATGGCTGAAGCATCATCATAGTGAGGTCAGCTCTGGAAGAGTGGGGTGAGTGTACTGTAGTTGGGGGGTTTCCCAGATGTGTTCTTATAGTTCCTAGGTCTCAGCCTCCAGGATACAGCAGAGCAACCCAGTGAGGTTCAGTTCCTGTGCACAGAACTGCTCTGAGCTGCACCCGCAGCCCCACCTGTCTGCCTCTGTACCAACATCTTCTGAACTCACGCTTCTGTTCCCTTCCCTTTCTCCCTCAAGGTGCTGCTCCCCTGGAGCACCTTCCCTCACCAGAACCCTGTCCCGTCAGACACAGACACATCTAGGTGTTCAGTTCTTTTATTGTCGTCCCACAGGGAACAGCTACATCCTCTGCACAGGCTTAATCCCCAGGATGTCAAAACCCTTGGCCATGACAGTGGCGGTGGCCTCACACAGCAGTAGCCTCCACATGTTCACCTTCAAGATCTGGCCTGCAAAACATCAAAGCATCAATGCAGGAGCTGGAGCAGCTGCTACAGAACAACCACCCTGGGGCTGGGCATAGTGAGCCCCCTCCCTTACTCCCCAGGCCAGGCCAGGCAGACTGACCAGCCATCGTGGGTCCAGGTGCCTGGCTGCTCGCAGCGCCCTGCTCGTCCTTCCCACTCACAGGCAAGTGACACAGCTGTGCCAGCCACCTTCAGTCCTCCATGGACAGCACTTGTTGCACTATACTGGCTGCTGCAGAACAACAGCCTTCCCAGCACAGGGAAACACCCCACAGGTCACCTGCACTGTGGTATGGGACAAGGCACGTATAGCACCCCCAGGCCACCACTCACCACTCTGTCTGTCCTTCTCAACACAGTAGCAGTTGTCATAGAACTCAGTGAAGGTGGTGGCCAGCTCATAAAGGTAGTCACAGAGTGTGTGCAATAACAGATCTTCCAGGATCTTCTGCAAGATCTCAGGAAACCTCAGGATGCACTTGCCCAGTTTCCACTCCTTCTCATGGTCAAGGATGAGCACCTCCTCCCTGGCTGCCTTCCGCAGCATCTCCTCGTCAATACTGGCCAGGCGAGCAATAGCCCTGAAACGATCCAAACCATTGTCTGCTCATGAGGGTCCCACTGCTAAGCCTGCCCCAGGCCCAGCACACAGCTGCTCACGTGCCTGCTCGGCATTTCCTGAGGCTAGCTCCATGGGACTCCCAACACACTCGCCCTACCTGATCCGCGTGAAGGCATACAGCAAATAAGCAGCTGTATTTCCTCGGTCATCCAGCATCTTATCAAAGGAGAAGACGTAATCATTCAGTCTGTTGTGGGAGAGATCTGCGTATTTAATACATCCAAAAGCGACTGATGTCTGGGCAGCTTTCAGCTCTTCTGCTGTGAGGACCTGTTACAATTTCAAAACAGGTAACTGTCACAGGAGGAGGAATGCTACACTGGCACCACAACCCACACCATGCAGCCTTGGTCTCTCAGCGTGGCTGTGGGGGGTTTTACCCCATGGCACTCGGCACCAGCCTCACAACCACCACATGAAGGGGGGCTGAGATACCCCCACGTCTACCCTCACTTCTCCTGATGGTGCTGCATCCCTGCCCAGGCTGACTGCCTCTGCTCCTGAAGGCCCGCACACCCCACCATGTGCCATTCACACTATGCTCCCACTTCTTACAAACTGTGCATACACTTGGCTCCGAAACCCTTAAAGCAGTCTAGCAGCATTGATGCTCTCAGCTCACATCCAGAATGTAGAAATTCTACGTTTGTGAACAAATCTGGGAAGTTCTCAGGCAAGACAAGCTACCTTGTCCCGTTCCTTGTCTTTCAGCTTGTCCATGGCTCGTTTCAGCCCTTCTTCCAGCAGATCTATAAGACGCACTGTGTCCCCTGAACGAGTTTTGAACTTCTTCCTGAAAACACACAGCAAAAATGACCATGTGACACATGAGGCAAAAGACACCCACCCTCTGCAGAGGGTGCCATGAGTGCCCAGACATATCCAGAACGTGCACCTGAACTTCTTGCAGGAACTTCCACTGCTCACACCTTCAGCTGATTAAAACTGCACATGCCCACAAATTCCTCCACATTGAAGAAAAGGACACTGGACTGCTACACCTAGCAAGAAGTGCAGGACTCTGACAGCACACATGGGGTAGCTGGGAGGGGGCACAAGGAAGGCTCCAACCAGAACTGTTCACTCCCAGGCATCAGGCAGGACACAATGCCAGTGCAAGAGTCCAGCCCAGCAAGGCACCTTTACTTGTTGACAGCCTACAGCAAAACCACAGGTTCTTTTCCCAACTTTCATTCCATCTACCACAAAACAGAAAATAAGGAAACCGTGGCCTTTACCGTTGTCATCTCCAGCATCTGCGTCACCTTGCTCTGCACTTCCACCAGCCACTCCCAGTGCCAGCTCACAGTACTCTCCCCAAACGCCAGGCCCAAAATGGAGCCTGACTTCAGCACTAGTGACTGTGCATCAAAGGACCCAGTGCAGTGGACAAAGGACACAGTTACAGTAACAGCATGGGATGTGATGTTTTTGACATGACATACATACTTGTCAACAAATGAGCAAGTCTTTCACACTCAAACACCCTCTTCAGAGCACATTCAGAGCAAAAACCACATCCAGAGACTTACTTGTCTTCTCCCAGCACCACTCCGAATGCGGCATGGGTCACTCTGGTCACTTTGGGATCGTACCAGCCGATCATCTGTCCAGCTGCAAACACTGTTTGCAAGTGCACCGACTGCAAGGGAGAAATACCAACAACCAGCTCTCAACTCACTCCTCCAGGTACGGTTTTCTTGCCAGTTTCATCTCCTTCACAGAGACTTTCAATTTCTGTAGCTTCACAAAAAAGTTCCACTTCAGAAAGTTTAACATTTCAAAGAGTTTGCTGGACTTACAGAAGCAGCAACTGGCAAATTCACATCACTGCTCACATATGGTACTGACAACCTTGCATTTCCTCAGGTAAGAAGAGACCTAAGCATCAGCATTACCAATCTCGTTTCAGTGAGACCCACCTCCAGTGGTGACTGGGTCTCCCTAACCCTTTGGTTCCAGGGCTCTTCAGGGACACCAGCAGCCATCAAATTAGAATGCTGTAGGGTTTTCAGTGTGCTACATTGGCTTTTGTCCTTACTGGTGTAATGCTGAATCTATCTGCATCATTGTTGTCCCTGTCATTCGAACACTTTGTGAATACCTGTACCAGCAGTGACAGGAGACATGGACATACTCACTTGGCCACTGTCCACAACGTAAATAAGGATATCAGCCTTCTCTTCAAGCAGCCTGTGTCTAAGAGCAGCTAAGTCAGATGTGTCATACGTGTAACCTCCGTCTGACTTTGTGATTGTCAGTGGGACAGGGAAACCTGGGACAAAGACGATCTTCCGGCCATCATCCACCTGGACAAATCCTAGAAAATGGAGGACATGGTGTCATATCACATGGGGAGGTTTGTGGGACAGGACAGGTTTGACATCCCATTCCAGATGCTATCAGAAAAAAAAGACCATGCACACACATTAAGAATTAATTAATGTCTCAAAATAGGGGGAAAAAAAAAAAAAAAAACAACAAACCAAGCCAAACCTAAATGAGAACGCCCTTGCCAGACAAGTCACAATTTGTGTTGCACTTCCAGAACTCAAAACTAAGCACATGAAAGTAGATCTGTACAGTTCCGGCCTTTCCAAAAGAGATCTAACTTGGACTTGAAAACTCCCATCACTGGCATCCAGACCCACCTTTACAGCCACAAAAACAGCATTAAAAGGAGGGCACTGAAGGCAGTGGAAACACTGGCGGTGCACAGTATGTTGTAGAGATGAGAACACTACAGACGGTGAGACTGAAGAACTGCCAAATCTAAACAGGAACACATTACACTAGAAACTCCTTACAGTGCATTTTGCTTCTTGCAAGCCTCAGAGTCAACATGATCCCAAAATGCCACCGTCTCCACAAAGTTCTCTCAGACTCAAGCTCTCCTAGAGTCACAGCGCTAAGACTCAGAAGTCTCTCACATATTGCTCCTTGACCAACCACAGAAGATACAGTGAACTCCAGTGGTATCTCATGCTACTTCCTACAAATATTCCACACAAACTACTTTCGGTGTAGGAAAGATTCAATCTTTCTGGAGTGATACATACAAGAATCAGTTCTGCTTCATGCTTTGGGAGGAAATTCCACGAAATACCCACTCAGGAAATGTTGCTGAGAAAAAGAGCAGGGAACACGCACCTTTGAAAACACCAGTCCTAAGCTTTGGCAAATAGGAGCGAAGTTACCTCGCTCATGCTGGCATCTGCAGAATTTCTGATTCCAAGACAAAAAGCCTCACCTTTATCTTCAAATTCTTTCACCACATCTTTCATCATCTCTTGGTAGAATGATTCCCCTCTCTCTGTAAGTGTGATGTCCAGGCAGTTGTAGATTTTCTGGAACTCTTGAGAAGGGAAACAGATAAAAACACGTTCATTAAATGCACGCAGTGGGAATTTTAGTGGCATATGTTTACCAACAGGCACAAGTCCCTAAACATGTTTTCCATCTCTTGGTCAAACTATCACAGGACTCAGACTAGACCAAGGAGACAAAAGTTTTAGCTGAAGCCCTCCACAGACAGGCCAGTTCTTTCGCTGTATTATCCCTTCCCTTCAAGCTTCTTACAGCAGCGTGGCAGTGAGTTAAGAAAACTAGAGGACGGACTGTGGTTCTGCGATTCTGCAAAGCTGAGGGAAACCACGCTGTCCAGCTGCTGAGACCTGTTTCTGAATCTGGCACAGTCACCTTTCCGCGACACGTCACAGATCAGCTCCCATGCTTTAATGAAGTCAGGATTTTTGCTCTGCAGCAGTACCACACATTGGTAGGCTCGTTTCTTGAATTCCTCCTCCGTGTCAAACCTCCTCTTGGACTCCTATGGTAAAACACACTACATGAAAGAAGCACCTGTTTTCTCCCCGAAACAACAGGGGCGAACATTCCTAACAGACTCTCAAAGCATACTTGTATCAAAAGACAAGTCCTTTGGTCACGCCCCACACAGACAGCTCAAGAGCAGGCACCATAATCCATTACCCCCTGGTAGCTAACTGCAGTAATCTATTATCAGCGATTCCCATCTTTTGTTTCTCTAAAACTACACTGCAAATCTATAAACCTCCTGAACCTGCTCTTCAGCTGTTGACATAAATATGACACTTATTTGCTACAAATACCTTGTAAAAAGCTTGGAGATCTCCAATGGGAGGAGAAACCGTTAAGTAATCTGGAAATCTGTCTTGGAGGTGAGCAATGAGCATTCCAAACTGGGTGCCCCAATCTCCCAAATGGTTTAACCTTGAAGCAATACAGACCACAATAATAACAATTTCTCAAACACGTTTTAAAATACAAACATTTTAAGTACATATATTCTAAAAGAAGAAACACACATAAAACACAAGAAACAAGCAAGCCTCTCCCAGTTTCAACACGATGGTGCTGACACCTCACCTTGCTACACGTGCTCAGTTCAGCACCTTACTGGACATAGAGGACTACTTGCTATGGGCTAATAAAAAAGACCAACGCCAACCAAGGCAGAGGGAGGCACTGCAGAAATTTAAGCAGAAAAGAAGCCCATCCCACCCAAAAAGCAACTCTCACCTCAACACATCATAACCTGCAAACTCGAACAGGCGGCACATACTTTCTCCAATGATGGTAGACCGCAGGTGACCAACGTGCATCTCCTTTGCGATGTTAGGGGAAGAGAAATCCACTATCACCTTAGACACAGCACGAAAGGAAAAAAATGAATAAAGGCAACAGCCATTACCACATCCCATGTGTTTCATGTGCGTTTTGTTGGGGTGAGGGCTCGCCTGTGCTGCTGGCAGCACACGGCAGCGCACGGCATTCTGCAGGGGACGTCACGGCAGGCTTCAACCCGGCCTCCACTGCGCCCTCCTCAGAGGGTAAGGGCTCAGTCCCAGACCGGCCCTGGCACAACATGCTGTCCCCCAGGGAGCCCTGGGATACCCCGTGTCCCTCATCAACCAGCACCCCAGAGACCACAGCTGGTACGCATGGGCCACCCACGGCCCCCAGTCCCGAAGTCACAGAAATGCCACCGTAACAAGCAGGTGACACAGCCATCTACCCAACCCATCACTTCAGTGGCGTTTCAAAGCGACCCGCAGGCTAGCACATGCTTCACCTGTATGGGTGCAAGATGCCTTTCTGCTTCCTGCCATCCATACCTTTTTCCTTTTGCCAAGAGCTGGTGGTTGAACTCCATTTATCAACAAACTGCTCAGCTGCTTCGATACAAAATCCTTTCTCAAGTGGACATTAATGAAACCTTTAGAGGAGAAAACTAGCAGTGAGCGTTGGGGCTGCACAAGTGCCTTAAACCACCTTTTTCTTTTCTTCTCACTGGGATTTCTCTTTCCTCGCATCAAGGACAAGAGCTTCTGAAGTTAGCTTGACTAAACAAAAATTTTTTTCAGCAACAGGACAACAAAACTGTCACTAGAAGACAAGTTCTGGTCCCAGATTAAAAAAGCCTGTCTCACACAACCATGACCTTTACTGCAGGAGTCAGACCCTGCAAGCTAGACCACTGACAACTCCCTTCAGCGCACTGTCACTCAAAGCTGAATTCATAAAAACATTCTTTACTAGAAAAGAAATAATCTTGTCAGAATTTGCAGACTGCAAAAACAAATTTGGCTATCTTTTTTTTTTTTTTCCCCCTCCAAATTAATACCCTAAAACATAGTTACCTTTGCCGTAATTCATACTTGTGGAACACACGTTTTACTTCTCTCTCTAAGGGTTAATGAATGAGCTACCCAAGCCCCCAGAAGGCCTGTGCCATGTGATCTTTGTCATTACACTGCTGCCCCAAGGAGTACGAGCCCTCATATTCCTTCCTGGGTCACAGGGGCACAACAGATGCAGCAGTTAATAACTTTCACGCTCCGGCAGTATCTCAGTGCTGAGGGCAAGGCCTCCTCAATACTCAAGCAACAGAAAACATGCTAGGTCTCAGGTGAGAAGGGCATATCAATTTTTGCAGTCATTTCATTTGATTTTGACCGCACACCTATCACTGATATTCAAAGATGCAAAGCTAATCCTTTAAGGATCAGTGGGAAAATGTCTAAAGGAAATAGGGCTGCGCCGGCCAATTTAAAACAGAGGTAGATCGGCTGCTGCTGCAGCAGAAATCCGGGGGCTCACTGAAACAGAAGCAGCTAATTAATCTCACAGCATCAGTTTTAAATGACAGAACAGTCAAGCTCAACTCAGCTTCCCCAGCCACCATCCTGTATTATCAGCGTATTAACATGCAAGAGGTGTAACATGCAAGTAACATACCGGGACCGGCAATTTCAACCTTCTCAATGCACTCATTTGCAGGAATATTTTTTGTTATTTTCTCTGCGATTTCTCTCGGACTGACCTTCTGTTCCTTGGTTTTGAGCAGTATCTGAAACACGAGAAGAAGATCCAGTAAAATTCAACCTTCCAAAACACTCTACAGAATTAAACAGAAAGCACAGATACTACTGTGTTACAAGAACCTCATGATCCTTTACCTTCATAATTCAGGCACACACACACACAAAGCAGAACGTCTCTAGAAAATGTTAAAGATTAGATCAGCTCTTTCCAATAATTAGACCCAACACATTCAGCATGTCAGAAATCTCGAGGTCAGAAGAAAATCCTCCAGGCTATTTTTCAAAACCTGCTAAGTGCTCTGGTAAATGTGGATTTCTTTCAACTGACCTAACTCTTTAAAAATCAACACAGCTGGCATGTCCTTTGCATTGCTTCAAAACCTGTTTGTCAGCTTCACAGATATCCTCAGCTCTGCCAGGCCTCATATTTGAAGAGTTAAAATTGTGCCTACAGTAGATACTGAGTGTGGTTTCAGGGCAAGCCTGCTGATTTGTGACTAAAAGCAACCAAAACAAAGGGTATTTGATCCTACCTTAGACTCAGACTTTATAAATAAGTAAGTAATGAAAATGCAGAACCCGACCTACCAAGGATGGTCCCAACACTGCCTGATTTTCTTCAGAGATTATCAGAAAAATTGGTTGTAAAGTAGCTCTCTTTTTTCCCTCTGGACACAAACACCCCTCTGTGAGGAACTGCAGTAACACAATGCCACTTCATATTCTAGGTTACTCCACAGTTCACTTGACTGTTCCCAAAACATCTGCTCACACAGCTTTTTTGCAAAGCTTAGAAAAACTCCCTGCCGAAGGATTCGGCAAGCTTGCCCAACCTGCCCCTTGCAAAACACTACATTCACACTATATACAATTAGCACAGCTATTTGCTTCTGAGTGCATGGTTTTCCATCCCTACTGTGTGACGTGTTTGAAAACATTCTGTCACCTCACTCCCACCAAAAAGGACATGCAGCTCTTTGTTAGTTTAGAATTTAGACTTGCTACTGCTTTTGTTTGCTAACTTGCAGTCTGCTGCAAGATGTGACTTCTACCTCGGTTTCAGTTTGCAGCTCAAGCCTGCCATAATGTTGATCACTGCAGGATCCATGCAAGATGGTTAACAGCTTAAAGAAAAGCTTAAAGAAACGCTGGGCAGGAAAACTTCTGTAGGGATCAACTTGTGCTACCCAAAGCACAAACCACAGGAAAAACAAATGCGAAACCAGATTACAAGCGTGTTCCGCCAGATTGCAGGCACGTCCTGTGAATCATTCCAGAACTGCCACCGTACTCCTATTACACTAAGGAGCAAGCAGAGCTCCTGGCTCATGCCCCCAGCAGTAATACACTAACAAGCTCCCAGGAAAACAATACCCGTTTGTGAGGGCTGTTTCCACATCGGCGCCTTGAAGGGAGAGGCTGCGGCTGGGCACGTACCAGTGCTGCTCCTGGCAGCTCTGGTGACCAGCCTTCCAGCTCTGCGCGGGGAGCAAGGCTCTCTGGGGGTACAGGCACCACCCAAAAACTGGGGTTAATGGGAAGCACGCAACCTGCGGCTCTCAGGGGAACAGCTGTGCTGCACCCCTGGCTCTGCTGCGCTGGTCACGCTGAGAGCGCACTACGTGTCAGTACTGCCAAGCTCCGGCCCAGGGCATCCGGCGTGCCTTTCCAGGGAACAAACTCTACAGCCAAGCCCAGTACTAGGAACCTTTGTCACCAGCACTGCTGACAATCAGGAGCTCGAAGCCCTGGCTTGAAGGGGACCGCTCGGACACCGAGCTATGTGAACAATGCCGACATTGAGAAGCCAGGACGGCTCAAGAATCCTAACAGCAACTTAATTGGGGTAAAGCAGCGGTCAGAAAAATGGCAAAGCTCTGGAAGTCTGTGTCAGTGCAGTCACCCAGCGCGCTCCCCTGGCTGGAGCCCAGTCACAGCGTGCCAGCAGCGTGCTAACAAGAGCAGGGAAGACAACACGTATTCGCCAGGGCTGCTTCCACCCTGGCACCGCAGCCCCGGTGCCTGCTGGCTGGCACGTATCGGTGCTGCCTGGGGTCAGCGCAGCAGGCGAAGCCACTGCAAGTGGCAGCCTGGGACAGCAGAATCTCACACGTGTCAGTGCAAATTCAGTGTCAGGTTTACTAGTGAAATCGATTCAGAAAGGTGAAGCAACAACAGAACACTTGAGAAGTTGCTTCCGTTGAGACCGCACACGGCAACAGCCTACCTATTCACTCAAAGGCAGCGTGGACACTTCAGCACCTAGCTAGAACGCAGCACCCTCTTTCTACCTCATGTCCTTGTTTTACTTCTTCATGGTCCCACCCCACTGAGCAATGCCTGAAACTTCTCTTACTCTGTTCGGGTCCTCCTTGGCCAAGCATCCTCTACAAATAAGCAGTGTTGTAGATTTCAAACTAACACTGTTGATACTTGCTGGGATTAAAAAACCCACTCCTTTCTTTGCACACACATCACAGGCCTTCTGTAAAGTGGAGCTGTTGTTACAGCTGCCTGAAAACCTCCAAGATCAGATCGTCGTAACAAAACAAACACGGTTCCTGACTTGTGCCAGTCAAGAACCCAGTAACCACAGATGCAGGGATGCCCACGCAGCCCCCCACCCTGGCACATGCTGGATAACAACAGCCACTGCTGCAGGAACATGAGCATAATTCAGAGAGCACAAACAGTGCACTCTGAACTGCCTGAGAGCCCTTGCCACAAACCTGAAAATGTTTTAAAGGAAGACAACAAAATTTAGCTCCAACTGGGGAACTAACAACACTTTTGAAACAAAGGAGTTAGCTAGAACATAAATATAAAAGAGGGTATCTGAGCAGTAGTCAACACCTGGCCTGACACCGCAGGAAGGTGCTTCGTGCACACCACAGCCTGAGCACTGGGAGATCTGTGGGTGCTTATCAGCATTTTGTGACAGTCTAGTGTTGCGATTTATTGTTTTCCTGCTATTAGTCCAAAACATACAGCTCACTAATTGGTAGCTAACTGCATGTCATAGGTACGAAAATACACCTTTTTACATCCCACAAACTGCGCAGTACTTCTGGGGCACACCCACGTAACTCAGGCATTCTCCTGTCTCATTACAGTCACCTAAACACAGACTTAAAGATCTACCCTGGATCCACTCCGTGAAGGCCAATGTTTCCTGAAATGGTATCACATGTACAGTGAAATCTCAGCCCGGAGGCCTGCAAGAATCCTGAAACAGGTCCGCTGTTGTGACTGTCATCATACTGCCTGTAACACTGTCTATCACTTTGCTTCCAGCAGGCAATGTTCCCAGTTCTTCTTCTCTTTGGAAGATCTTTCAGATTTACCTGTGTTATGCCCATGGCACTGTTGCACTGATAATCCCCAAATTTAGGCTGCTGGCTTGGTGTCACCACTAGTGGAGGGTTTTCTAAATCTGGGTAGGCAGCCTGAATAGCAGCTCCGAAGATCTCCTGAAGACAGCTGTTGATATTAATCATGCTTTTCACTGTTTTACTTCTTTCCTCTTGAAGGCTCTGGAAAATCAAAATACAGAAAGCTGAATTCATGGCATGTGAAGGAGCAGTTACACCCTGCTTTCTCCTCACCTGCCTGGCAAAGCATGGCTGACAGATTTAGCTGACGCCTCTAGTCACGAGAGCAACATATATAGCATAAAAATTGCATGGTTCAAGAGCTGCTTCTCCCTTTGAGCCCCACAGCCCAGAGACTTCCCCCGAACGCAGTGCTGCATTTTACTTCTCACACTTTTGTCAGCGATCCTTGCGGAGACCTCGGTGTGTTGCAGACTACGTGACCATTCAAGACACGACAGCGTGGGCCTATTAACCTACTGACATTTTTCATAAAGCGGTGTTTTGTTTAAGGAACCAAGAAATACCCGAAGTGCCACCAACAATTAAGGCATTAGAATGCTGAGGGAGCACACTGTCACACACGTTGCTATCTGTAACAAACCGGCATTGTTTATTTACCTTGCCTTAATGAGAACAAAGCCATGTAACACAGCATTAACTCTCCGTTCCCTTACCTTCTGGAGGAAATTTAACCGATACTTAAGTTTCGCGTTTTCGTCTCGCAACCCTTCCAAACTCGGAGAGATTCCCAAGCATCCAAAGTTCTTCAGACGCTCAATTTCCGCAGTCAGCAACTTGATCTCGTTTTCCTGAAAAGCAGATCAGATCGACACACAGTGATTCCTGGAGGAGGGGAACAGGCGGTGAGGAGCTGCAGGATCTGATACAGTTCTAGTTTTGCCTCATAAACATAACAACGGCGACAAGGAAGTTGAGTGATTCCAAACAATTCTTTTTTAAAGGTGGTTCCTTTTTCTGTCAAAAACTTGGATTCTAACACATTCTTTAAAAAAGTCAGTCAGGTAGCAATAACCTCAATAATCTCAAGACAGAAGCGCAAGAAAGACAACAGGTCAGGCTAATAAAATATATTCCCCCCAGAAACCACCTTCTCCAGCCTTCTTTTTTTTTTTTTTTTTTTTTTTTTTTTCTGATAAATCTGTCAAATGCTTTGATTCCAAGCTCCCCAAAGCGCCCTTCAGGCTTCAGCCAGTTTCACCATCTCAATAGCTAGGCCACCTTTTCTCTTCTGGAGGATGAAACCACAATCGCTCATGTAACCCCAGCAAGCTCAAGTGCCACGAGAACAGCAGTGCCAACGAGCACAGCGCGCTGCTTCACCGAGAGCGCGTGGCCGGGGGGCGGCAGCGCGCACTTGCTCCCAGCTCACCACGCAACCTTTCCTTCCCTACCTCCGGCGTGGCTTCTCCCCTAAAACTGTTATAAGGTGCTTGGGAGAAACCAGAACTTCAGGTGGGCTTCTGCACTCCAAGTAAACAAGCTCCAGCTTTGAGCTGTCCCTCAGGCTTGTGTCCTCCAGCCCCTCTACACCCACAGCTTCCCCTCGCCCCTCCAGACCTCACAGCCCGGGGTGCAGGCAGGTGCCAGACGCTGCTGCGAGGAGCAGTAACGTCCCTGTTCCTCACCCAGCCCCCCAACGACACCAGCTCTCCGAAGGTTCATCTCTGCTGTCCACCTCCCCTGTAACAGGCTTCGTGCCCTTCAGCTGCAAACCTGGCCCACGTATGCAGCAGCTACGAAGGCAGAGGTCCCCGCTCTGACACGGCAGCCCCTCACCTGACTCAGGCAGGCTCTCTCTACCAAAATCTCACAGCAGGATGCAGCTCAGGCTATCACCACAGACAAATAGGCCACCAAACCTCATAAAAAGGGCTCATTTCCTTCACTGCTCTTGAAACAATCAGAACATTTAATTAAGGAAAAAATCTGGGTCATCAAATCGCCTGGCCCAGTATTTCCACCTGGACAGCAGCTCCCACAAACGCCAGTGTAACTGCAGGTGCTCAGAATTTGTAAGGTGGGCCAAAGCATTCTTAAGACTGCTCTGTTTGCAGAGCTAGCTGAATATCACTGCTTCTGAGGTCGTTTGTGCTTCAGCTCCAGCACTTCCAGCACTCCTTTCACAGCCTCAAGGTGTCCAGTGCTACAGAACAGGACGTGTCCTGCAGCGTCACGTGTGAACAGTCAGGACTTAGCGTGAAGAAAATACCATATCCTCTGTTTCAGCACTTATCCAACCAAAATCATCCAAAACCAAGCTTTATCTCAAAAATAACTCTGGTCAAATAGCCCATCCCAGCCATTCCTTGTACATCTTACCAAGTCTTTTTACCTGAAGGCAGACCTGCGCTCCTATCAGACTGTTTTGTTCTCACATACGCATACCTCTCCCACACTTAACCAACGGAAAATATATTTTCCGTATTTTAAAATTTGCTTACTGGCCTGACCTGGTAGCATTTCATATAGTTTATAGACCTGTTTGAATTTTTTTTCAGACTGAACTTTGAATGTAGAATAGCTCAAGAGAGATCTCTTATGTTATTTTACAGCCGTAAATTTAATTCAGCACTATCACGGCAAACTGACTTCTAGCAATATCAGAGCAGTGACACAAATAATTGAAGTTTAAACTCACCTACCCCTCAAAAACAGTGGGAGGTCCTTTAAGAGAAGCACAAAGATCATGTTCTGCTCTTAATATCACACCACCTGCTAGTCCTGCGCCCACCTGCTCTCTAGCTGCCCACCCAAACACTGCTGCTGCCGCCATTAAGTTTCCCTTTTTGTGCTCCTCAACAGCTAAGGCATAGCATGAACTGATCTTCTCATTCAGAACCACTGAGCAGGTGAGCCTGAAACTCAGCAGGGATTACGCTGAGCCCCAGAACTGGTGGGGCTGGGGTCACAACAGCTGGGCTGGGTGCAGTGGCCAGCTCTGGACTGGCAGCTTGGTGCAGGGGCTGGAGAGGGGGCGAGCATCACCCACGGCCCCACAACCACCTTACAACCTCATGAGAAAGGTCTTTGAGCGCTCACAAGTTACAAATGCCCCTAATCACAACAACCTGCAGCAAACCTGCTCCTCCAGCAAATCGCCTATGAATCCTGGATATTGTTCAAGGGATGTAAGATCCGCTATCTTCCTGAGAAACAAACTACTGCAGTGAACTACAGACAACCCTTGCTACTCCTTTCTCAGTGCGTTCCAGCGGAGGGAGGGAGACAACACGCCGTTAGACCTCTTATCTGCAAAACACGTAACTGAGAAACAGAAGGAAGCAGCTGCTGTTTGAGAAATAAAAGTCCATCCCCTAGGTTGTTCCACCTGCACAGCCCTGGACGTATCACAACTTGTCAGTAAAGGGTCATACCTGATGACCACCTCATGAGAAGCTGCGGGAATTACATGAGGCCATGCTGACATCTCCAAGGGCTCTTTGGTCAGCTGAGTACTAGAAATCTTCCCCTCACCTGTGAATACAAGAAAACTATAGCTTTTTCAAAAACACCAAAATAATCCTTACATTTCTGTGAGTGTGTAATTCAGACTCCGCTGAATTAACATGGAATTTGTATAAGCTTCTGTCTGTGGGCAGTTTTACCTCGCTGTGTTGAAAAAAAAAAAAAAAAAACTAGAAAGAAAATGGCCTGAGAAAGCACAGCAAAGGGCTCAGAGCACCCGTCTTCCTTCCCCTCCTCTCTGCCTCCTACAGGGTTCCACCACTCCTGCTGTCTGCCCGACCCTCTGCTGAGTGCTGTACCAGGGCACGCTGTTTTCTCTGCAGGAACTTTCCGAGGAGCTGACGAGCGTGCTGGCTCACAAAGCTCTCCAGTGCACACCCGAGCTGGGTCAAGGACTCAGCCCCTGGACATTCTTCCTCTCTTAGCGGCTACGGGGGTGAAACAAGGAGCCACAGCCACTCAGCAGCGGGGTTTGTCACCTCAGCACGTCACGGCTGCACTTCCCTTAGGTTTGAATGGAGCTGCAAGCATACCGAGAGTTATCTGAGAACACGTCTGCGGCGGGCAGAGCGAGCCTGGGTCAGGGATCCAAAGTCTCCCTGAAGCCGACCGTGTACCCTGCCGCCAGCACCAGCCAGTGGCTAGCACGCACCTGACAACCCGATCTGTATGTTCACATACAGCCACTAGAAAGAGCACGCTGCCCCCGTCCTCCTCCCAGCCCAAGGCTCCCCGTGGCCCCGCAGCCGGGCCCGCCCCGCGCCCCCCCCCGAGGG
>VXAV01001453.1:504760-571052 GCA_013399715.1 Alectura lathami | reverse complement strand
GTCACGTGGCCTCGGGCCGGGCTCCTCCGCCGCGGGGCGCGGGGGGCCGAGCTGCGCAGGAGGGCGGCACAGCGCGGTGTGAGCGCGACAGCACCCGCTGCTGCGGTTGTTCTTATTTAAAACTCTATTTCCCAAAAATACATTCCTAAATATACAAACTATACAATCTTGTCGCTTTAATGCTGGTTTCTGTGATGATAGACGTCAACCTACAGGTCCTTAAAACATCCACGTGCGGACAAAAGCTCTAACGTACAAGGCCTTGGTACCTTCATCATACCACATAAATAACTTCAAAAAACAAACTGCATGTGTAGAATTGTCCGGAAAGCAAATACTTTACGGTGATCACACGTCATCCGCAGAGAGCGTTGGAATGTTTATCCTTGGCCGCGTGAAGAACGCCATTTTCTCTCTAGAAAAAGACGATCAGCTGTTAGCGCAGCAGAACTCTGGCCCGAAACGTCTGCTGTCTGTGTTGAAGTCTGTCCCAGCAGCTGCCACCGCCAAGAACAGCAGCACGCCCTCTCTCAAGCTATGCCTTTATGTACGCACTGGACACGAGGTGTCCTTACAATTACACTCAGTGCTGAACTTGTCAAAAAAGCCATTTCAGAAAGGCTCATTTTTGGCATACTTAAGGAAACAAAGCACTGCTTCTGCATTACCGTAAGGATTTGCATGTTTGGTGCCAGGTGGGGAATGGCACGGAATACTGCTGGTTGCTCTGAAATCACTTGCAGCGCTGCAGCTAACTTCTGACTTTCAGATCCTATACTTCGATTCAAAAATGTAGTAATTTGTTTAAGAACAACAGATAACTACTTCTACAAAAATTACTTTTCTTTATCAGCACCTTAGTCAGCCACAAAAAGGTCAAGGTGGTCAATCTTCCCTCCGCTTTACCCATGATACATAATCACCTGAAGGACTGTACTTCCAAAGGCTCCTTCCGACTCTGCCCTCGGAGCCGGTGAACATCCTTGGCAGCAGCTCTCATCATTTTATCAGCTTTGAGCTCACACTTGTGTTCTGTTTTTTCCACCTAAAAATAGAAGAAAGCCGTTTGTGTTTCCAGGAGGAATCACTTTATCTGAACAAATCTGCAAATGCAGCAGTATTTAGCTGCAGGTCTGAAGGGTTTGGAAACCGCTCCCTCTGGAATCGGAAGCCACAGAAGCTGAATTGAAGGCCTGTCGGCTAACCACTGTAATCAAGAGAGCTCTTTGAAAGCTCTTCCTGCAGCCCTTTGGTATGAATTATGGCTGCTATCTATGCCTTGTCTGTATCATGATTTTTGAGCCAGCACATCAGCTCATGCAAGAACATGGCAATCCATCTTCCAAGCTCTAACCCAGGGGGCATCACTCCTACATCCCGTGCCATCAGAACTTAAAAGCTTCTGCCTGATGCCAGAGGTGCCTCTGATAAATCTGGGGGGCTGAGAAACCCCGTGCACCACGGGAAGCATCCTGCAGACAGAGGAAGGGTAACCACTGCACGCGGCACCTGCTGTGGATTGGCAAGCTGGGAAGTACAGAACAGATGGCATTTGTGACTTCCCATACCCGCACCCGTGCTAAGGCAGCAAGTGCTGTGCTGCGTGGGTTCAGGAGTGACAGAATGCTACAGGAAGTTAGTGAGGAAAGGGAAACTCCAGCAAGGTCAGGGGAGATCAGACATCCCCGCACAACACATACGCTGACTAGCAAGGATCCTGTTCTAAAGCTCAGGATCACCGCGCTGAAGTTTTATAGAGCCATTACTTCTCTTAGGAGAAGCAAACTTATCGCTGTCATCCTCTGTATCTGCGGGAAGGCAGGCGCACTCTGCAGTCTGTAAATAGCACATCTGAGAACAGCAACTTCCATCATCAATTGCTTGCTCAATGGAGCCTTAAGTGGAAGACGTGGGTGACCGCAGTGCTAAGGTTTAGTTTCCAGACTGTCCCAAGTCCTGTTTCTCAAATCACGCTTCTCAAACGTTAAATAAAATCCCAAGGCACGTGTTACTTACTCGTTTCTCCACTAGCCTCAGCAGCAGTCGAAATCTCTCATCATCCTTCACCCACTGTGGTAACTCTTTCTCACCCTGGCTTTGAGCTTGTTCTAGCTGTTCCTTCAGTTCTCTCAGCACGGAGATCTCCTGAACTAGCCGATCGTGCCAGGTCTTTGAAGCCTGCAGGTCCAGCTCCAGGTCTAGTGAAGTGCGGATTAGGCGCTCTGTACCAACGGACTTGATTGAAGGCTAAAAAAGAAAGCGTTTGTGGACACAATAGCAAGAGCTGTCCAGACCACTCCCCTCAAAGACCTAATACATCCTGTGACCTGTCCTTCTGACCCTTCTTGGTGCAGAACATCTCTATCCTGTTTTTCAATCCACCTCAAGACAGGAAGCACAAACTCAAGCAAGTCTTGTAAGTTCCTTAATGCCTCATCTTCAGACGAATCCAAAATGCAACAGAAGAAAGCTTTATTTTTCTCCAACAACACACGTCCTGTTGTCTTCTGTTGGTTTTATTGAGACTGTCTATGTTTGAAACCATCTCCTTTGGAAGGCAGACAGATTCTCAGGAGGAATTTCAACGACTACCATCAGAACAGGCACAGGGGTTCATTGCATGCCACTGAGTGATTAGAACAGGGGGAGCTGAGCAACTGAAGTTGCATTCTCCTCACCCTCTTCCCCAGCTCATTAGAGTTTAAGCACTAAAGACTCTTACAACAGTAAAGCTAGCAGAAACATTTTTACTGCTACTACTCTAATAAGATGGAAGATATCAGAAACAATCTTCCTATAATGATTTTTCTAAGCGAGCCCTGAAGTTGAACATTTTTGTCATATTCCGATATGTCATGGAAAGGTAGCCTCAAGTATCTCACAAAGAAAAGGTTCTGAATGAAAGCACTTGGCAACTGATTTATGTTTACAAATTCTTCCTTTAAAATAGTTTTTTTTTTTTGTGAATGTCTGTGCTAGACAAAAAACAAGCAGCGATGTTTTTACCCGTTTCACTCTGACGCTTCGTCTCTCCATTGCATTTCGAACGAAGGGGGGCTTTTTGGATAGCGTTGAACTGTCACTGTCACTGCGATTCAGCTGAAAATGGAAGTGAAAAAAACACATTTTCCTTCAAACATACAAGTACATACTTATATCAACAGCAAGATCACAGGGTTGCATAACTGTGAGCAGCGATGTAAACAGAACTACTAAGTTTTGTGAAAGACTGCAGTGGACATCGCCCCAAATTGGGAGAAACTTCTGAAGTCAAAGGGGAAGAGAAGAAAGCAGTGTCAGGTCCCGGTGAAAAAGTCAGACTAAGCGAACAGTGACACCATGCTTTCATTCACAAAAAACAGTGTTTTATCGATCCAGGATCGCGTTTTCCTTACCCGACACACATACTGACTTTGTGGTCCTGGCGAAAACGTTTTGGAGCGGATGATAGTGCTACCTCTGACAAACGGGGTTTGTGGAGGGTTTGCTGCTCTTTTGTCTTTTGGACGAACTACAGTAGAAGTCTGTGCAAGGCTCTCTGTGTTTGTCTCTTTGTCCACCTGAAAGACGGATATGGCAGTGTGAAATGCAAGCTTGTCATCTTACCAGTGGCACAGGCCCAGGGCTGGATGCAGCAGCCACCTGTGATAGATCTCTGCTTTCAGCCCCAGGGGCATCGCATTCAACCAGATGCTCTTTGGCCCTTTTCATACGGGGTGTCCTGACACTTCACTCCAACTCAGGAGCTGCTACATTAACTGTATTGCTCCCTAAGGGCTCCATGCCCACTGAGTGCTGTGCAACACAATCGAGTCCAAAGAGCTCTGCCTGTCGATCCGGTACATCGGTGTGACCTAGCAATCCCACATACAGAGGCACAGATATGATTCTGAAGACTTACTTCTACATCTACAGCAAATAAAAATGGAAATCACCACATGTACATGCACAGAGAGCACATTAATTATGTTTGTTAGAATGCAGCTACAGTCAGAATTCCACAAGGTCAAAGCCACAGCCACATTTTAATGAAAAGTTTCCATGAGTAACAGAAGAAGGCATGAAAATGCTATATTAACCATGGGGAACAATGGTCACGTAGAGTTACTTAAGATTTCAGGTAGGTAAACATTTAAAAATCAATTATGAGCTTTCAAATAACTGCTGCTCCTCTGCTCAGCTCAGCAGCAACCCAGTTAACAAAGCAGCAGCAACTTCTCCCTTTAAACTGAAACTTTAAATAAAACAAGAGCTTCCTTAGCAGGAGACAAACTAAAAGGAGAGAAGTGTTCACATCAGACAACCAAAAATACTCTGATAAAAACAAAACAAGTTTTGTTGACTTTCTGAAAGTCAAAAAATCGTTTGTTAGAAGGAAGAAAAAAAGCTCAGCTGACAAAATACACAGCATCACAGGACCAGACAATATTGGTTCAGGGTAAAGAATTTGGGGGTGGCATCACACTTCCCCCTCCAAAGGGGGCATCTGATGCAACAACACAAACCGGTCACACTAGCAGTGCCTTGTGGTTGCATAAGCAAATCAGGTCACTGCCCAGAGAAATATGAAAATGATTATTTTCTTATACCAGTCTGTGAGAGCTTTTGGAAAGAGAAAGTCTGCACAGTCAGGCTGTAGTCCCATGAACTCATACCTAAGGAAAGAGTCAGTTTTCCAATATACTTTGAGATTTGGCCACAAACAGAATAAAGATCAAGCAGGCACAAGTACTTGCTTACTGCAGTGGTCTGCATCTTTGGTGTCCATAATCAGTTCTCAACCACTGCCTCACAAAGGCTTTTTTTGAGGGTTTCTTCCTTTTGAACTAGGGTGAAGTGTGAACACTGCACATGTAACTGCTTACGAGAAAAGGAAGAATTCATCCTCACATCTGTGGATGGTGCAATTAAACAGAGGCTGCTTGGAATACTGCAGCGAACAACAGGAAGCTTAACTCAGCTTTACCTTTACTGCTATTTCCATGTGAGGCTGGGAATTCAGACTTTCTTCTGTTTCCCACAGCAATTTTCCAGCACAGAATTCTTCCTCCTCTTCTGCTTCATTTTCACTGATCTCATCCAGCTCTTCCTGCTCAGCAACCTCTTCGTCTTGCCTGTTAAGAACAGCTTCTGTTACTGAGCTGGCCTATTTTGTGTGACACTCAGGTGTGTTACTTCCTGTAAGCTACTGAACAGAAACTCATCCCCAATCAGCCAGCTGCACCGGAGAGGTCCTGTCTCCCGCTGAGATTACACACACAGAAAGGGAATAAGGAAAACTGGAGTGAAGCTACACCAGAAGACAGCCGTTGCAGCCAGTACCTTCACAACAATCTTGCTTCAAATGAAGGCAGTTCAGGGTTCAGCCACATGGTCTGAGATTAAGACCAGTACGTCTCTCGGGATGCAAGTAGTCTTAATTTAAGAAGTGATACTGGAGAAAATGGAAACATTGTTTTAACATCCTTTTCAGCTCCTTTGAACTCACTGCAGGCTTCTTGGTCAAATCTATTGGTCTGGCTTGCTTTTTATTTCAAATGTAAGGTGCCATTAATAGCATTTGAAGCTGAACCATGTAAGCAGCAACAAAAACTAATATTGAAGCAAATCCATCCCCTTTACCGTGGAGCTTTCACAGAGGTCCACAGAACATTCTACCAATCAGAGAATGAGCATAGTGCTATTGTCTCTATTTTTAAAATTTATCAGCTTTGTTCTTATTTTCTCTGTTCTGGAGATTGTGCTTGGGAAATAAGAATTTCACTGACACAAAGACAGAAGCAGCTTCCCGCAGCTCTGTATCACCTGCTTTTTTCTTTGCACATCAACTGTCAGTCTTGAATCCCTAAAAGCTCTGATAATCCCATGATATCAAGACAGTGGGATGCTACCTACCAGCTCTCTCCACTAGTTAAAGTGCTTCTGCTTTCCTCCAGTTTCTTCTCCACTGCTTCCAGTTCAACAGCTGTCTGCTCCAAGAGCGCTGATACGGAGTCCTGAGGAGAGCAAGAGGCTTCTTTTAAGGATACTGCTCAAACTGCAAAACGCCCAGCCTTCCTGGTCACAACAGCCCCCACCAGCTTTCCTCAGGTAGCAGGAGAGTCGTAATCCCCACATCTGCATTGCTCAAGCAGCCCATTACACGCACAGTGCACGCTCAAGCCCATGTGAGTGTATCAGGTCCAGCTCTCCCCAGTTATGCTACCTGTACAGCACACGTGCAGATACTGGACTGAGCATGTTCTATGCCATGCACATACAAAGGTTAAGTGTGTATTTTCATTTGTTCAGCAAGTTTATATTGCTGCAAGGTAAACTGTCTGGTGGGAAGAAAGGTAAAGGTTCACACATCACTTACACCAGACCACATACCATATCCCTCCGGCTGCACAAGGAGCATTTTTTCAGTAAGCATTTAGCCCAGGACAAGGGCACATCTGTTATTTTGCTGCACTTAGTAACGCTTTCAATTCTAAACATGAACACACCTGACTTGACTCCTCATCTGTTGCAACAGTCCTTCAGCCACCTAAACAGCACTAATGAGAGGGTTTGTAAGAAATTTCTTTGATTTGAGCAGTTCTTACTGTTTTGTCAGTGCAGGGTATTTCAGAATGAATGTCTCCTTGTTTACTTTTCCTGTTTTGCTTCTGCAGATACTTAGAACTAAGGAGGTTATACCAACGGGTTGATTTCTCTCCAGATCTACATATTTCAGCAAGGCTAATTTGTGCTCCACCCTATTGAGAGACAAAAATAATGTCAGCACAATACTAAAATGAACGAGTACCACACCAGTAAGAAGAGATAAGAGCAAGAAGAAAGGACTACCTGTGTCTGGCAAGTTCATAAAAAGGAAAAGTTGCCCTGCTTATATTCCCCATTTCAAAAAATTTTTATCATTTTAACATTGTCCATGGCTTCCGAACAAAATATCAAGTGCTTCATTACAGGTCCTGTGTACAAGTACCAAGAAGCATGAACAGTCCTGCTGCAGCCAGGATAAATTACAGCCACAGCTTCAAAGAAAAAAGGAACAGGAGAAGAGCCCCTTTCAAGAAACCTGCAAGGCTGACCAAAAAAAAAAAAAAAACCAAAACCAAAAACCAAAACACTGTTTCAGATTCCATTCTTCATCTGCCTTTATTTTTCTCCCACCTTACACTTATACACTTCCTGACACATTCACAACCATACTAACACCATTTTGCAGTTTGTTTAATCCGTGTGTGAATGGACTCCATTTCACTAGCACAGTTCAGCAGACTGCCTGCTGAGCACACTGCATGCAGGTTAATGTGGTCCCCTCAGGACATGGTAGGACACTACATGCTGCCAGACAGGAAAACCTCCATTTGGAAAACAGATCCTTTCTTGAACCCAGGCCTGCTTTGCAAAGTAGGTGAAAGAAGAAATGCACCATAAAGCATGTACCTCCTCCAGCCAAGGGAGGTGCTACAGAATACACACGGGAGAAAAAAAAAACTTTTCTGTAGCTTAACTGTTGCTTACACCCCAGTGTAACACACCCTAGTCATGTTCCAGAGTATGTTACTCTGTTACTCCAGAAACAGTTCAATTTAAATCAAGCTGTCCAGTTAGTACTGAACCAAAAAGCTCTTCTAATAAGAATGGGTTAAGCGTCCATGGAAATACTAGCACTCAGAACAATACTTATGCGATTTTCAGTAGTGCAGCTTGAGTAGCTTTTAATTTTTTTGAAATACTCTACAGCAGCTTCAAAAACCCTGTAAGAGGTCCATTCTCAATTACATTACAACTAATGCTTCCAAAAAGGAGAAGAAAAAGGCGAGAGTTTCACATGACATCATAAGAGCAGGGAAATCTAGCTGTCTGTGACAAAGTTATCAGTAGCACTGTAACAACACTTTTATGTAATGAATGTTCTTTACAATAAGTTTTACTAAATAAAAACTTGTCTGGGAGAGACCATCTAGCTAAAGATTATCAAGAACAATTTCAGAGAAATCACCACACTTCAGAGTTTATCATTTTGACCAATTCAAAAGAGAAAACAAACACATCAAATGTAATAGAGATCAACACTAACCAAACATTCCTCAAGGTGAGACTTATCTACAGTGCAAACATCGACTCTTAAAGTCTTCTGGCGTAAAGCTGGGTAAGAGATAGAAACCCAAAATACTTCATTGTACACAAGATTGTCTGAAGCTTCCACTGGTCTTGTGCGGAACAAGCAGCTTGTGCTTTCTGAGCAGGGCAGGACAGCCACGCGGATGTTCCTGTTGCAAAACACACACTGCAGTCAGTACTGCTGCACAAGGTTGCAGTTACCCCCATTGCAAGAGCTCCGTAAATCTGTAAGTGAAATTCATCCTAAGCACCGTGAACATTACTGTCCTACCCTGCTCTTTGGAATATCAGTCAGATGAGGAAAAAGGAACATCTCATCACAAAATCAGAGACAAGGTGGTGTGAGTTGCTGCAGGTTTCATCTCTCTGAATCTTGTAATGGAAGATCATGGGACTGTTTTTACACAGCACAGCTTGTCACTATAAAGCAATCTACATGCTAACAATACCCTTCCGTAGGCACAAACAGCAATGCAAAAATCAATCAAGTTTATGGTGATTGTTTACTCAGCACACAGCTGAATATAAAAACTGCATGGCATGAGTCTAGTAGAAAGTGTACATTTCCCTACACATGCATGCATCTGTGCACGTGGCCAAGAGTAAGTTCTGCAGCAGAATGAGTGCCGTCTCTCCACTTGACACAGTTGCTCTGGGCATTGCTGGGATTAAGAATTGTGCTGGCTGGTGTTAATTCCAGGGGTGTTTGCCCTAGCAAATACAGACCCTTAAGGAAAAAACTGCATCTTATTCCAGTTTTAATATATAACTCATACATGATGCGACATAAAATTTAGAAGCATTTCAGAAGGGGTAATATTTTATTTTTTCAAAGAGTAAAAACATATATATAAATAAAACTGTGAAAAACAAATCAACATCTGTTTAGCTCCCACTCGAATCTAATACAAATGCTTCAATCGTGTTTATTCCACCCACTTACACTTTTTGGTCCTGTTGTAATAGCAGCGCTTGAACATTACTCAGCTGGATGACCAGTATTGCAAATTGTTTATTTTTGTCATCATATCTGAATTGAAAAGACAAAAAAGCATTAGTATTAGAGAAAACTCTGCCACAGACTCCATGAAGAAGTATTCCACTTGTTTCAATAGTCCACGGATACAGCATTATGCACCTGCAAACAAAACAGAACTATAATGGGAACATTGCTTGCCTGTAGTTTGAAACAAAATCAATTTCATGTTAAACGGAATTTTGCTACCAGAACATACAGAAGAACTTTGGAATTCACAGATACAATGGACTACAGATTTGAGTTAACACTAATTTTTCTGGGATCTACTTAAATTGCTGTATTGAGCTAAAACCTTTAGAAAGGCCTTATATAACGAATCTAGCATAAAAGAAAGTTGCATGTAGAAATACTTGATGAAGTACAGCAAAGACGTTATGGATAACCATTGTTTTGCTGTTGATGGTCATGACAAGACAGTTTTGCCCTTTTTATTTTTCTCAATCAATACATCTTCTACTGAGTCACTTATGGACAACACCTCTGTGCCTTACCTGCCACTTGTGGGACTCAGGTGCAGCCAATGATTATCACTTACCCTCACCAGCTTTTCCCTCATAAGCTGGACACTGAAGGAAACAAGGCCAGCACAATGCTTCCTCCAACTCAGCAATGTCAGTGCCCCAATTGCTGGTTTGCACTGTCATAACACACTATTCACCAACTGATTTCTACTGACATGACAGAAGATAACTGGGCTAATGACCTCCCAGAGATGAACATAATTCTCCATTACAGTATAAAGAGGGCATTAGTTGATACCAATGGGATAGGGTAAATAGGATAAAAAAAAATAAGAAAAAGCACAAACTTGAATCATTCTTTCTATGGGAAATAAAATCCAACATACATGTGTAGCACTTACCTCATTGCAATTTGCACTTTAGCTGTCCCAGCTGCTTCTGCATCATCACTGTCAAACACCATCACTTCTGACACACATGGTCTGAGAGAAATCAAAGACAATTAAGGACTTGATTTCCCTCTTACTGAAGTGCTAGCATGTAAGTGGTATAAGATCTTTTCCCTTCCCTTCAGGAGCTGGGCATATAGATTTTGAAAAATTAGCAGCTAAAAGAAAGCCTGATTAAAGAAGTTCAGTCATCCTTAGAGGTATGTACTGCAACCCTTATCAGCAGAAAGTCATATGCCTTCCCCTTCCACTGCCAAGAAAGCCACATGACAAGTTGTGCAAAAACAAGGTGGGGAGGACTTTTAAAGGGTTCCCTTGACTGGATTTTAGTAAAGACAGCTGACTGCCCAGCAACAGAAATAAGACTTAACAGTTACAATCCTGTCCTGAATGATGACAGCAGAAATTCTGAAGTTTGATTAGATATAAGTCGTTCCTTTGTTTCTTTAATGAACCAAACTTTCCTAAGCACATTAAAAAGGAACAGTGTACACTGGTCTCTAAAACAGCCACCTGCATAATTTTTCCCCCCAATTCCTCCCCTGAAGTTTTATGCACTGAAAGTCCCAACAACTACATCCCAACAATGATGCCCAGATCATTCTTAAGCTAGGTACTATGGAGGTAAAATTCCTGCAGAAGTCGCGTACTGGATCCAAACACCTAAAAACTGCACCAGAGTGCAGACAGCTACAAGGTGGTTCAAGGTGCTTCTGTGTTCTTCCTTAGCATCCCCAAATCCTTTTATGCTGAGGGCTGTCACTGACACCAGAAGGGCTGGCTGGCAGGAGAGGAACTTTACACCTGCCAGATGGTTCTCTGCTAACACAGTCACAGCTTCCCAGCGCCTTCAGAAACAGATCAGCTGTTCAAGCAGTTCTCCATGAAAAGAGAAGGGACAACATTGTTTTCAGCTACTTTTACAATGGGATGCATGGGTGGTTTTTGTAACAAAATTCAACCTGCATATAGTTTTTTCAGAAATATTAAAGTCTGAGGTTGAGAACCTTAGCCACCAAATCACCAAACAACAAAAAAACAGCATTATTCCACCTGACTCCTGTGGGCAAAGCTGAAACATTAGCTTCTTCTGAGAGAAAGATCTGATGTCTACCTTTGCACAGATGCCTCGTACACCCCGCTATCTCCAGCCACAGATTCATCAGACACTGCAGCTGACACACACGCCACCTTCAGTGCCGTCCCTCCAGCTGTATTTACACCTAACAGAAAAGCACAGAGGAAAACCAAAAACAGGTGTTAATCAAAACGAACCATCTGGATCAGAAGCAGCTGTTTTCTCATCTTCCCCTTGAATTGCACGTTTTTCACTCACTCCGCTATTGTTAAGCAACAGCACATGTCTGGGCACAGACGGGACAAAGGCAGGGTGACCTGTGCTTGTCAGCCAGAGCTGAGTTAGTCCTTCAGGAGAATGGCAGACTGCCCTGGAGAGCACGCAGCTTTGAGACAACCAGAGGAGCAGTGTGTGGCAGTGAGGAGTGCAGGACTTCATCGCACAGTCAATGCCCATTCACTGCCTGGGTCCTGCAGCAAAGTGCTGGCTGCAGTACCACTGGTGCCCCAGGTACCGCTGTCGATGTAGGCCCTTGCATGAGAGGCTTCAGAGCACCTGAAGGGCAGGGAGGTAGTGAACTCCACAAAAGTTATACATTATTAACCAACAAAAGAGCTTCTACTGCACATCAGCCTTGAGCAGGTACTAGACCTTCTGGTCCTACCATCACAGACAAAAGCAAGGAAGGCAAGTACTAGTGACTGAGCTCTGTCCAGAAAGGAATTACGGGAGGGGTACATCCCACCTGGAGACCTTACACCATGCTTAACTTCAAGGAAGGGGAACAGGAAAATAATATGCCCCCTTAAGCCCTTGACCAAAAAGGTTAGCAAACAAAAGACAGTATGCAGGTCTGGAAAGAGCAGGTTAACTAGATAAACATGGGGAGAAAGACTAGCACAGGCAGCAGCCACACACAGAAAAGCGGGGAGAAGAAGATAGAGAAGAGAAATTGAGAGAGTTGAAGCAAGGAGTTCTGCACAGACACATTAAGAAGGAAGTGCTGGTGTCTGTTCCCTGGGAACTAGTGACAGAACAAATGGAAAAGGCACAGAGTTATGCCAGGGGAGGGTCAGATGGATACCAGAAAAAAATGTCTGTACCATGAGGGTGCTCAAGCACTGGAACACGCTTCCTAGAGAGATGACTGGTGCCCCAGCATTTGAGGCATTTGGACAATGCCCTCAATTAATATGCTTTAACAGTTGGTTAGCCCTGTAGAGGTCAGGCACTTGGACTCCACGATCTTTGTAGGTCCCTTCTAATTATACTATCCTCTTCTATTTCTTGTGCTACAAAACAGGGAAAGATGCAAAAATCTTCCCAAGCTCCGAGTGCACATCTTCTCATGGGAAGCAGCATATTTCTGCAGAGAGATGCTTCAGCCATGGGCCGGGAGGATTGAGCGTGCTGGAGTAGCTAGTGAGCATGTCCCCCTCTATCACTGGCAGGGCTCTGGGATGCCTGCTCCGCAGGCGAGGACACGCCGTGCTGTCACACTGCAAGCAGCTGAACCCACAGCAGAGGCGTGGCAACGCACTCCTCCCCACGAGATTTTTGTCTTTCCAAAGAAGTCCCTCTTTCCTGTAGCCTTAGGAAAGTATGAGCACCCTGGATCAATATCTGGTTTTCATCCCAAGTTTTCTTTATTACCCAGCAATTTTTTTTTTGCGCACAGGTACATTAAGTCCTATAATGAAAACCAGGTTTGAAAAACCTTGCTGCAAGAAGTGTGCAAGTTCAACATAGGATTGCGGACCAAGTCCTTTCATCATTCCACAATTAACAGTAGAGGGTGCTACAGGTAACACCAATGCATGTTCCTCACATCTGCAAGTAACTTGGGCCAATTCACCCATCTTCACTGCACCACTGAAGGACGTCTTAATCTCAGAACGCCCATGGAACTGCTGGACAGAAATAACTGTCCAGACCTTTTCCCCACAGGTCAAACCATACGAATAAGACTTAGCACCCATAACACAACAGATCAGCCATTCACTGAAGCTCATGGCGACGTTTTGTACTGGCACTGAGTCCTCCCTCACACAGAGTGGGAGGACCAGGTCCCTAGCCTGTGCTGGAGGTACACGAGCAGGCCCAGAATGTTTCCTCTGTCTTCAGTGCTGCTTTGTGCCCTTTATTCCCTGCTTTCAACATGAAAGGGTTCCTTCCCTGCTGGCTGGCTTTCTAGTTGTTTGAGGTTTATGCATTGCTCCCAGAAATGCCAAGCCCGGAATCTTTTCACATTAAGCTTCTTTATCAAGAAGAACGTTGCAAATGAGTCTCCACATGCTTAAGCTCTTTTTCTCCTTCGATTACCAATGCCATTTAATCACTTCAACCCAGAAAGTCTTCGTTTTTGATAACTTCACCCAAGTATCTTGTGGCCAAGAGGAATGAACGAATCCTCTCAGCTCCCCCAGTGCACATTACTGTTCCTTGGACAAGTTTCAGATCTGCAACAGCTTTCAATCACTCCTTTTCCAGACTCTTTTTTGCTTACTAGCTTTGCAATTAAGGAAGCTTAAGCCTGCCACTATTGCTCTCTGGTTCGTTCTGGCTGTTTTCTGGTGTCTTTTCGGGACACCTTCCCCCAGGGCAGGAGCCCCAGCACAGGCAGGCATTGGGCCAGCTCGCAGCCCATCATACACAGCCCAGCAGCTCGCAAAGCACAACTGGCTGGGCTGGAGCAACCACAAACAGGGCAAAGGGGAATGTACTGGAGAGGGGAAAACACCACACGCAGACACTGAGCCAAGCTCAGTCTGCTCAGGCAGTACTGATGACATCCTGTGTGGCACTGGAAACATAGCAAAAGATGTGGCAAGGCAAGGGCATGCTATTTAATGCAGGTGTTAAAATGGTAAACTTAGCAGAAAGAAGCTGACAGGTACTGAGATTTCTGTTGGGGCATCTCAGAAGCAGGGAGCTTCATTATGCGATGCTTCAGCTCCAGCCCTCAGCTCCACATTTTGAGAAATCCCATAGGAGAAGGCTTCAGAAGACAACTGGAACTTGCTGCTTCTAGTCTGGCCAGGCACACTGAGAAAGCTGCTGGCAGAATTTTAACACATCCTTACTTCAGTCAAAAATGGAATACAGAAGATGTATGGAACACCAAACCACCAAAAAATACAGTGGGTATATGTACATCAGAATGCTGGAAGTGTAAACCCAAATAAAGATTAATGGGTTACCTGAAAGTGACTCAACATCCACCCATCCTGTTTTCTATTTCCTTTGCAAGGAACTTGGAATGCTCAGCACTGTCTTACACACGCACACTAGTCCTGGAATTTTTTATTGTGGCTAATTAAAGCAAAATTTGGGTTTCCTATTTTAAGGCTTATGTCTCTAAAGAGATACCACGCTAAAAAGCAAGTTTATGGAAGAATTCACAACTGATTCAACTCTCTTTTGTATTCCCAAGGCAGCTGGTAACAGGTATGAAAAACATATAGCAAACCTTATTTTCCTGCCATTTTCTCTTTCACAGGCTCTCACTGGCACACTGTGACAAGGACTGGAAAATACAGGCCATGGACTGTCCTCACATCCATGTCATTCCCTCAAAGATTGCCAGAATCACCAGATTCCAAATTTTGCTATTAGTTTCACCTAAATCACTCAAGTATCACCCAGGTAAGGGAGGAAACCTTACTTTAGCCTCAAAAGTAGCAATTTCTTGTATTCTTAGCTTTTTTTAAAAGCAGAAACAAAAAGCAAATCCTTCAGGTCTATACTATTCAGCTGTACTTATGAGAACATGTGAGCATGCTTTTGCCAGGAGGCCAAGGACTAACCACACCAAATACAGCCACCTCATTTCGGGTGTTACAGTGGACTGTGCACAAAATGCCTGAGGAGTGAAATCTCATCTCATTATTGCCCTGAAATAAACTACTTATGGTGATTATTTTGTCTGCTGACTGGGTAACAGTAATAATCACTTAATCTGCTTAACACCTTAGCTTTCACTTTAACAGCCTTGACAAATCTTGAAGAGCTAAAAAGGTTAAAACTAATCAGCGTCCAGTTCTAATAGGAATAATTACAGCTTCCTATTCAAATCCAAAATACCTCTTAATGTAGGAGAACAGTAACTTAAAGGGGCAGCTCTGCGCTCATGTCTGTTGTATTTTAAACAGCACCAGCCTTCCTAACGACAACCACTACTGAAGGAAGCAGTAACACTGTGTAGTTCCCTTTATTCACATAGGCTGTTTTATAATCACGTGAAAGATTGGAAAAAACCGCGCTGCCATTTCACACTTCTACAGCCTGTGAGTTCATACTGCCGTAAAGCTCTTCGCTACAGCTACAATTTGAGCCATTTCAGTCAACTCCATTGGGTTTAACCTAGCTGCAAGGGTACCAGCTTCAGACAGGCCCTGGCACGATGGCATTAACTGCCGCCTCCTGCTTTCCATCCACGTCAGTGGGGCCATCCATTTTCAGAGTGATAAACATTTCCCGCCCACCAATAAGCCATATGCACACATCAGAACATTCACTCTCCCTAAATGTCTTATTTTATCATGCGTACAATCTAAACACGATTTTGTTGCTAAGAGACCATCTCCCTCAAAACAGCAGAAACTCGAGCACAGCCTTGACGTGTCTGCTCAGCTAACATTAATGAATTCATTGCCATGGATTTACTGGGAACCAGAGCAAGATGTCATGTATGCTGAGGTGCCAGGGAAGGACTTTTGTTACCATTCGTTAACTGTTCAGCTGACTGGGAAGGCCGTTCATTCTCAGAGGCGTGGCCAAAATGTTTTAGTCAACACAGCGGCGGTACGTGTCTCCGTATTTCAGACCCAACACACTAGACCACACTGAGTAGTTAAGTGCCTAATTAATCCAGACATCCCACCACTGTTAAATTTGCACATGAAATCCCTGTCATTTGTGTATACATGCAAGTACACTAAAGCAGTCTTCTGGACGATTCATCAGATCAGTGATATTTTTGTGTACAAATTAATATACCATCCTTTCTACCAAGCAGAGTAGGATGTGCAACTGAATACACTTTTCAACACAGACATCAAAATGAGAGGCAGCTTTAGCAATACTTGCTTCCTAACGCTTTACAATCTACTTCGAAAAATAAATCCACACGTGCACACAAGTATTTTGTTACCATACCTTGACCTAGATGTTTATCTCCTGCTTTGGCCTCTTCCAGTCTACAGTTGCCACTCCCAATGTTTAGGGCGAGTTCTGACAGATTTGTACTTATCTCTGTATCATCAAAATCCATATGGCTTGAAAAGGCATCACCAGTAAGGAGTGGGTCTATCACCAGTGGAGAGCAAGGTGGAGACGGAGAAGAGAGAGATGACCTTGGAGACAGTGACGTCATGGATTTTGGGGTACCAGACAACGATCTCAGAGCCTGTATGCGACTGGTCGCATCTGCTTTGTGGGTTTTTGCTACTTCATTTTCATGAATAGTGGTGATACAGCCTGATGGCCTAAATCCAGTCGCTCCTTCCAAGAGCAAGTCAATCTTGCTTTGACAGTCTGAATCCAGCTGCTCCAACTGCTCCATGCGCTCATAATAGAGGTCAGTGAAGCTGGCAGAGGTGGACGAATCCTGGCTGGAAGTGGCAAGAGATCCTCTGCTAGATGCAAGAGAGCCAGGGCTGCTGCTCGAGGAGAGGGAAAGCATGCTGGTGGAGAGACTGAAAGAGACAAGTCAGAAACCAGTTATACTTTATTTCCTTATTTCTGAGATAGACACTATCACCAAGCCTCCAAGCCCACACAGTACATTTTGCTTTGTAAGCTCAGGCCATATGCGTTAGTCCCCATTACAGTCCAGAACCACCATCTATCTAGTGGAAAAGTTGGGCCACTTTTTAATAAAAATAGAGTTCATCTACACTTTAAACTCACCATTATCAATCTCCTAAGAACGCTTGTTTAGCCAAAGCAACACTAAAACAATTTCAAAGCAATCAAAAATTAGTGACAACATTCTCCTCCCACTTCTGTCTCAAAAAATCTGTGGTTGCTGTTAGTCTCCAAAGAAAATCACAAAAAAAAACAAAACAAACAAACAAACAAAAAAAACCAGCAAAGTCATGCAAGCAGATCAAGTTATTGCAACTGTCTGTCCATACAGAAGAAAGTTTCTGTTCACCTCAGTCTCTGAACCCTAGTCAAAGGGATAATACCAGCTGCCTGGAACTGGTCCTCAGACATGTGGTCCACATAACATCCAGCATTTTCCAGAAAACTGGGAGGATTTACCTATATGAAAGCTGCTACATGGACTCCAGGGCAATAAGAATAAGGGTAAGAGTTGGGGCTAGACTATGCAATCAGTCCTCAATAGATATCTAGTTTCAAAATGTAACTGACAGCGATAAGTGCTTAGTCCTCTACCGCTGACTACATATACCATCCTTAAAATTTCCATTTAAGCCAACTCTGCTGTTCCAGATATTAAATACCCTACTAGCTACTGACTGTTTAAAGACCTCTTAACCCTCACTTCATATATGGATTAGCTATTAAAAAATCTCTATATGTAGAAGTGGTTTGAGTTCCCTCACTGGAAAACAGTGAGGATGCTAATAAGCCTAATATTCCATTATTTATGGGAAAAAACGTATAAGCTTTAGCATCATGTTATGCGTACGACCTCACAAGAAAAAGAACTCAGTATAATTTTGGCATAGAATGTCTTAATTTGTATGACGTGCACGGCATCATGTTTATTCAAAAAACTTTTGGGTGAAACATGACAATTGAAACATGATGAACATTTTTGCATTTTGGTACTATACATAAATCTGTCCATAACTAATAAATGTACAGCTCTTCAGTACTTCACTACAGAAATTGAGAAATTTTCATTTGTTTCCTTTTGTTTTAAATTAACCTCTTCCCCATCAGTAAACTGGGCTCAACTTCATTTCGTGCATACCTTTGAATGGCAGACATTTCGTATTATGGGGTTAATAGCAAAGGCTTATTCTTATGAAGGAGCATGCCAAGAACACTGTAGGGCACATAGTTAGGAAAAAAATTAGTTTCACATGCTTCATGGTCACCTCTAAAAGATCCCTGATCAGCTAGAAGAAACCAAAATGATGCAGCTCCACTGCACAAGACCATCACAGATAGCTATTCTCCATGGTGACTTATTTACAAATCAGTCTTGCACTATGATTTTTTTCCAGTCTTTTCGGTATCATCTTCATAACATGAAACAGACTCCAAGTGGAACAGAAGCTACAAACAGAATAAATTCAGTACAGATAGGAAAAACCTCAGCCACACAAAAACCCCACCACATCTTTTCCTAATCAAAAGGCTAAAGACATCGTTGCCATTTGGCTTTACCGCTTACAGTCATGCATTTGTCTCTGAAAACAGTAATCCTATGCTCATCCAAAAACTACAGCCTGAGTAGGCAGACCACATTATGACTGCAAAAATCTTTTGATATCCTACATGAACCACAGTCAGCACACTGTCTACATCGCAAGCAACAGTGTACTTGGAATTAATTTAGACAAATACTATCCTGACACACTAATGCGTATTTCCATTACTAAGATTCACTTAACTTGTATGAATATTAAGCTGTCTTTAACATACTTAGTTATAAAATACTTCCAAACATTTGCAAAAAAAAAAAACTCACTTAGCCTTAGTCACTTAAGTGTCCCATGTCCAAAATAAAAGGGATTGTTGAAGCTCATTCTGTTGTCAAGCACCACCACAAAGGTATTTACCCCACCCTGAAGCACCTGTCTAAACTGAGTGGGACACAGGTTCCTCTTTCCATTGACTACATGGGGATCTTAGGTGACTACTAGAAGTGAAAGGCCTTCTAGAGCTGGGAGATGAAGTTGTTAGTAGAGAAAGGACAGTTACACCACGCGCAGTTAAAGGACCTACAACTTCTCTAGAAGGTTACGTACCTTTTCAGCTGGGTGTGTAACAATGCAACTAATCGCGTTGTTTCTTCCAGTTCTCGGACCAGCTGATTTCTTTTGCTATTCAACTTCAATCTAAAAGCAAAGAAGAAAGATGATCTAAAGCAGCATTTACAATTTAAAATTTTAATGAGAAATTCTATTCCTCCTGCGAAATCCTGCGTTAATGAGAATGCAAAGTATGAAGTAGGTCTGAATTCAGTCAAGGTATATAGGTGCTTACCAACTTGCAACACTCTTAAAATGCAGAACTCAATCCTGAAAACATTCACAACAGCAAGAAGAATTATATATAATATGGAAGTTAATGTTTCTTAAGACCAGGCATCACAAGCAGTCTGACAGATTTTGCTTGCTGTACACTATTGTGTTCTTATTTTTACAGTGCTAATAAAGATTTAAGTGCTTTCATTTGCTTTCAGCAAGGTCCATGAATGACTAAGGCTTACATGATTTAGTTATTAACTATCTTATTATGACTTCACATGAATTAAAGGACTTTGTCAACAGCTCCGTATTATTTCACATCTGGACTGGTTTGAGATGCAACATGTGCAGCTGGGTGCTCGTTCTCTAACTTAACAGGCCTTCAGGCAAGAAGTCCTTCTGCAGAAACAACATATTCCTTCAGCACACTTGAACAGAACCATATTCCTAAAAATCACAAATGAAGGTATTCATCTTACCGCAATACAGAAAAACATTTGG
Organism: Alectura lathami; assembly: GCA_013399715.1. NCBI lineage: Eukaryota > Metazoa > Chordata > Aves > Galliformes > Megapodiidae > Alectura > Alectura lathami. The sequence continues at coordinate 551,238 of VXAV01001453.1, read as the reverse complement.
TCAACCACAGGATTTTTACCAGCCTGGAAAATCTGTAGCCAAGACACCAAGAATTCTTCCAGTATGATAAAACCATGAAAAGACTAAATAGAAAGCTTGTGTAGTCTAGATACTGAGCATGTAAAAGAAATGAAAATAGAGAAATAGGAAATTAACACAATGCACTTATTCCTTATAAACTGAAGAGACTGCAATGAAAAGTAACATTGCCATAGGCACCCACATTAATACATCCAGATTGTAAAGCAGTTGTAGGCAATGCCTAATGCAGTATTCATCCTCAGTGTATGTTCCCAGGAGATCTACTGCAACACAAACAAAATTAGGGAGGATAGTTCCCATTGCTTTCAGCTGGTTCAGATTCACAGGATAGTCCATGCAACTCCCACAGTCCTGTCAAATACCAGTTCCTACAGGAATCACATAAAAGGATGCTCAGAACAAACAAAAAAATTTTAAAATTTAAAACTCCATCTGTTGACATTTACCAAGCTCCAGACTGCAAAGCAACTGTAGAAGCTGCTGTGTGGAGCTGACTGCATGCAGAAACAGTATAGTAACCTCGCAGTATACTGAGCTATTTTGAGCATTTCTTACTTTTGCATACAGGATCCATTTGTAGGAAGATGCCCCAACAACCCTTCCCCACTGGGGGATTAACTGCAGTCAGTTTCTTTTGGGAGATGATTTCAGCAATGGCCTCATCCCAGTCTGAGGGCACATTGCTATCAGTATCCACCCAGGAGATATTGCTCCTTGCTCCTGATTACCTCCTGTGCAATGATGCAAGCTCTGTCCTACACCCAGCAACCTACCTCTCAGTTAGAGCTTTGCTTTGAGTGTCTCTGGCAGCCTGAAGATCTTCCTCTAAGCGCTTTCTCTCAGTCTCCAGTTTCTCTACCTCTCCTCGAGTCCATTTTCTGGGGCTAATAAATCGCATTTCTTTTAAAAGCTCCTCCTTCTCGTTAATTAATATTAGACGATCTCGCTCAGAATCCAGCACGCCAGGCCAGGCCTCACTGTCAAGCTTTGCCAGTTGTATTTTCAGGTTTGCTATTCTGCAGCCAAAAGAAAAAAAAAAATAAGAAAAAAAAATCAAGCATTTATTCCATGAGAAGTGTCTGAGCTAGTGCTCTGTGGATGCACAAAGACGCATCCTGACAAGCCATGGCTTCCACAGCCCTGAAGAAGAACCCGAGCTCAGCCACAACTAATCTCGCCTGTATGTCCTCTTTATGAGGGTGCCATCAAGTGTGGCACTGCCAGGGGGCTGACATGCAGAACAGGATTTTAACTCAGGTTTACTCCCACTGGCAAGGCAAGTCACTAGCTAACTTGCAGTCAGGGAATAGCATGACAAATTCTGGATGTAAGAAAAGCCATCAGATACAGTATAGAGGTGTTTCATATGCCTTAATGACCTCACAGTACTTAGTGTGGAGAGTATCATGCGGTATCTGATCTTTACTGAGTTTTATGGAAGAGAATTCTACACTCGCCACACAGAATTCAGATAAATTGATAAAAATCATTGGCTACTTGAGTTTAGAAACAAATTCTGTCTTTACAATGAGGAAGCTAATCACATGCATTTCCTGCTAGAAGAATCCAATCACTGACCCAACACTGAGCTTTACAGAAATATTTAAAAGCTAGGCTACTCCTGGCACAACAGGCACCTGAAAAGTCAGAAGCATTACAATCCCACCTAAATGTGAAATCCATTTTGAGTTGAGGTACCACTCCAGTTTAAAATTTGTCACTAATCCTTCAGCATCATACCACATTATCTCCAGCAGGAAGACGACTACTAAGAAGTCAACAGCAATACCTGACAACAGCTTCGACAGACAGAAGAGGATAGCACAGCTGATGGTGGTGAAGGAGGCTGCTGACCCCAGCTATCTGCCCATTCCTTATTTCCCAAGCAATTGAACTGCTCCAAAAATGATCAGCTTCGCAATGCAGCATACAGAAGTGAGCCAAAAAACCTGTGGTGGGTCACGTACAGAACCGAGGGCAGTCATGTCAGTCACCCCAGGGGAAGCAGTCTCCTTAGCAACCACTGATTTAAAACTCTTCATGACCTGAAGGAGTAGTTATTGTAGTTCAGTGAGAAACAACAGTAAAACTACAGCTGAGTAAGAGTTACCACCAACCTGCATTTCTGGGAATTGTACATTTAAACATGATTTGAGCAGGGAACAGGGAAGGCAGAATGAGCTGGGAAGGACAAATTAGAAAAGCATAGAATTCAAACAAGGAGAAAGGCAAGATATCTTAAAAAAAAAAAGTATTTAACCTAACTGAAGATCAGACAGTCAAGGTATGCATGCTCCCCTTCATGTGATTAACTACATATCTCAGCCAGGCTTAGTAAATACTTTAGTAAACCACAGTGATATGCTGTATATGTGAAATGACAGTCCCGTGCTCACTTCTCTTTAAAAAGGGCTTTGGGATCTCAAGACAGAGTCACTTGAACTGGGAGCAATAAGTAGTTGTGGCTACTGATCTGGATTATTCTCTTTTTAGAATCTACTTTATGCTACAGAAGTGCACAGGGTTGTGCCCACTACCTAACAAACTCATTGTGAAGTGGTTTGAATAATAAAACGCAGATCTGGGCAGCAGCAGCGACACAACTGCTGAATGGCCCTGAAGAATAAAGCTTTGTCTCCCAAGCTCCACATGCCAAGAGGAACTTAAGACCCAAGACAGCCTGCGAAATCAAGGCGCAAAATCAGGCTCACGCAGACTGACCTGCCTCCTCCATTAGAGGAGACAGATGAGATGACCTTTCTGAAAGGAAGCCTCATTTTTTTCTGCAGACCCATTTCCCACAGCAGGTTGCTTACTCTAATTAGAGATCCATAATTGTTAGATATTCAACTGAACTATTTTTAGGTTTTCTTAGGAGCTATTCTGTTTTTGAGTGCCTGATTAAGTGCAATACTGTGCTCCAAAGAATTAACAATGGCATTAATTCATAATCGAAGAATTCCTCTGTGCATTTTGAAGGGATATGAGTTTAAGAGGATTGGTTGGCATTAATCTGATCACTTCTGGCATACATTTGCATGGATATGGCTTTTCCGCTGGAATTTATTTTGTTTTGTTGAACTAACCCCAGCTTTTACCCTGGTCTGTAGATGAGCATTCTTCTCCTTGCCAGTTTTCCTAGTGCAATAAACAGTATAATTACAAACTAAATGCTTTGCAGACCAACATTTCACTGAAACCTCCAGTCCTTCAGCATTCCCTGATTTTGAACTACATAACTGACATGCCATGCTAGATTTGCCTTGCAAGGAAATCAGCAGTTCTGTGTGACTTGAGCCCAGTATCCTTCTGAATGGCTAGCAGCTTGCAAGATTGAACAAAACAGACAAAACAAAGTTCAAATTTTACTGAACTGTTTTCTTAACAAGAAAAGGTAGTTAAAATGATTTATTCATTGTCATATTGAGTCCTTTTTTTTCTTTCCACTTGGGAAAGTTGGTATTTTTATGTGATACAGGCATAATATGTAACATTTTTAGTCTTTTTGGAGATCACATAGAGCACATTCTATCAGATCAGTCTCTGTTATTCAGAAAAATCCAAGTGGAAGGTGTGCTCTAAAAACTGACCAGCCAAATATCCACTATTGTTCCAGTGCTGCTAAGTGTCACTAAAATACTCCAATTTAGGAGAATATAAAATATGCTTTCAAAAGCCCCAACTTATCAAAAATTATCAGAGCCACATCTGTGGCTTTAGTCTGGTCCACAACAGGGTAAACTGTGTCTACTACTATCTACTACTGTCTGTTTTCAAAATCATCAGAATCTTGTAAATCTAGTAGCTCTAACCCACCTATAATGAAATCCCCTGGATTTGAAAACCTTAAGTTCTACCTTTCCAATGCAGAGCTAAAAAGACAGATGTGTCCCCACCATTTGTATCCTTTCACAACACATGAACGAGCAAAGAACTCGCTCTTCTTTTGTTCTTGAAACATTTTAATATTCAGTTTGGGGACAGGGAACACTAACATCACACAGAAGGTTCCTTGTTAGTCACTATATCCACAGTATCACTCCAAGTTAAAACCAGTTAAGGCATTTATTTCTGCAGCTCCTACCGAAGACTATGACAAAACAATGGTGCTCTGATAGCTGGAGATCTTTTCATTTCAGCATCAATAATTCATTCCCATTCAAATCCATCTTTCCTAATGTTTTTACAACTATGAGAAAACCTGTAAATTATCTAAGACGAACATGAGAGCTCAAACCTTCTTAACTGCAAGGCTGTTGTGTGCACTTCTTCATTACTTCAAATGAAGTATTAGCTTGCCTTTATAATGTTCCGTCTTTTTAAAGGGTATATTAAATTTTTATGTCTTCAGGTTCATTTCTACTCACTTGCCCCTTGGAAAAGATGCAGGCTAAAGTAAGAATACTCCATCTCAATCTGAAGATGTAAAGCCTGTGTAAATTCAATTGCAGTCCTGAGCAAAGCTTAAAAGTAAAGAACAATTTTACCACTGAACCATTAGCTATTGCATCAGGAGGATAAATAATTTTATTTACTTCTACATCATAGAATGATGTGAATGTTATGGTAGATGTTCATCTTGGATTGCCAAAACAGTCAGTTCTGGTAAACCTTCTCTACCTAGAAAAAAATGTAAGCTCCTATCAAAAGTAGCTGGGCACACACATTCTTTGACAACTACCACAGATACTGAACAAAACTTATGGCATTGCCTGTGGACCGTGCCAGTATAACCAAAATGAGAACATTATGAGTCATCTCAGCCTTAAGCCTTATGTCCAACCAGAGACTAAAGAAAAATTCTTCTTGCAAATATCCCAAGCACAGATTGTACCACACATCTGAAGTTTGCTATTCTGGAATAGGCAAGTCCCTTTAGACTAGCTAAAATCAAAGTCCCCACCACCAATGGCTACAACTCTGGACAAGGAGTAGCCTGGCCAAAGTCCACAGAAATACTATTGCTTCATGTTTTTTAATTTAACTATAGTATCATCCATAAAAATACAGCTGAATTCGCTATTATTTATTATAAAGTCCAAGTCCAATTTTGGCAAAAGATTTTTAGGTAGATATGATTTTTAGAAGTCCCTTCTTCATTCATCTCAGATCAGAAAGTAAGGGTAAAAGCTCACAGGTAAGCAGACAAGCAATAAAACTGTAGTCATTCGACCATGTCTTGGTATGCTAGGTGTGAACACAGTATACATTTCTCCTTATCTGACCTGAAGCCATGCAAACATTCATTACATTTTGAATAAGGTAAGGAGATGCCTTTCAGTACAGTCTCCTTATTTGGAATGGGGAAGCACTGGCAACAGGCAGCAAAACCACTTACGTCCCTGCAGGTGTGGCTAGACTGAGTTCTTGATGTATTAGTCACTCCTTAGTAATTTCTAGGATAGATATTTATTTCTTAAATGATAATGCTGGCTCAGAACGCTTGTTGCCTCACTGGCTTGAAGATTAGCATATTTATTTAGCAGTAGCTCTGGGTTTCAACCTGCGTGGCACCTTTTCCAGTGAAACATATCTTCAAACAAAGCTGTTTGACAGCCAAAAGGTAGAACAGACCACACAATTACCTTCTCTTTGCTTCTTCGTATCGAAGGCGTAATCTTACTTTCTCAGCCAACTGGTTATTGCTGCTGGTAGTAAACTGAGACAAAAACATAAAATCGATAACTTAGTAACTACTATTTTGACATTTCCTACTGAAATTGATGATGTTGCAAGTTACACTTGCTCTTGTCAAACTAATTTATCTAGTTAAACCAATCACAGAATGGGAAAATATTTCCCTTGATCAACTTTTTCATGACTGTTGCAAGTACTTAAACCCACAAGATTCAGAAGCACTTTGGCCTTGCTCGCCATACTGGAGACCCAACCACATGTATCTCAGGCTTCTATTTTCATGCACACGCAAGTAATTTTGAAATCTTTCGTACATGCTGATTGTAGTCTTTAAAGTGCTGTGCTGCATTTTGTTTTGGATGACATCTTTGGCTGTAAAGTCTCATCCTATCATGGCCAAATCTCCAGATCTTTAATCATGTGTGGCCTTGATGAACATGGCCACAAACATTTAAGTAACAGTTCAAAAGAAAGGCTTTGCGATGTCCTTGCTGAGGCTGGCACAAACCTGCAATTATGTTCTTGCTGCACAAGTGGGACTGAAGGCTTATGCAGCACTACACACACTTAATAGCATCAAAATATCAGTACATATGCTATCATTCTCACTCGTTAACATTCACAAGCTGAAAGTAAAATGCACTCTTAAGGAAGAGTCCTCATTAGATCTTAGCCCATATGTAGCTGCTGAATGTTTTTAACAGCGATGTGCCACTATACAAGAGCGAGCTATAGGAAAATTCACATCTCACAAAGCAACACCTAGAGGCAAACTAAAACTTCCTCTCTTTTTACTCCCACCTGGGCTGTTCTAATAGACATAGAGCATGGGGAAACAGAAGGGGAAACATTGCACACAAATGACGCTCACACGGAAGCTGACACCAGGAGATGGTTATCATTTCATAGATACTTGCCCCTGCTTGAAAACTTGTACTCGGGCAGTACTACTGTAGTCCAGAGGAACACTTCTGCATGCAACTGGTTTCTCACACGTTACTTACATTTCCTGAAACATCCGTCTGGGAGCTGACATCCAGGTACTGCCTGGGTAATGAAGGGCTGGAGCTTTCTAGGGACACACTGCTGACCCACAGGTCTGACTGCGATCCTCTGTCATTCTCGAAGCTGTCTTTTAACCTGGCTAAACTCTGAAACCACAGAAATTTATCATATGAACTCATTTTTGCTCAAAGAACATTGGCAGATACACAGCTTTAGCTGATACTATGTGATTAAGACCTGACTGTTTGCAGTCAGACTCTGCAGGTCAGGCATGGCTGGGCTGCACATGACAAAACCTGTGTGTCTGAGCACACAGGGCAGTTGTGTACTCAGTGCCTGCAGCAGACAGGCTCTCTGCTGGGAGCCTGCTGGAGGAGGCAGACCAATTGGGCCACAGTTTTTTCAGGGCTCCTGCAGACGGGCTCTTTGACAGCAGTACAGACAGGTACACTAGTTCATTCCCAATCAATAAACCCCAAGGCAAAAGCCCATCTCTAGCCAAGTGCTTACTACTGTCAGTTATGGTATTTTGTACTTCTTATTTCCAAAATCTGAGGAATGAAAATGTTGCAGACCAGCCACAATACAGAACTACTTCATGTTAATAAAACCTAAATGACACTTGAAAACCACAATACTTAAATTACTACTAAAATTCAACTTCATATTAACATGGACAAAAATACTATAAAGTCAAGCTGTTCCAATACCTGAATGAGGTCTTGCTTTTCCTTCTCCCCTGATGTGATGGCCTTCTTGAGAGCTTTCATTTCACTTAAAATGGCCTGTGCCTCATCAAGTTTGTAGCCACCTTGAGTGTCAGACATTTTCATGTCAATTCTGCATGGAAATTAAAAACCACCAAGAACATACAGTAAGGTAACACTCTATGTAATGAAATTAACTTAAGTCATCCTAGATGCATACATCTTGACATTCATTTTTAACAAAATACACTAAGTAGCACAAAGACAAGTAGTGATGATAGGAGTTCTTTGTTCCTTTTAAGTTACTTCACTCAAAAGTACGTTAGACTTAGAAACTCTGATTTTAGCTACACAATTGCTTTGACTCCCTTAAGGAGGGAAAAGATAAGAGGAAAAAAAAACAAAAACCAAAAATCCTCCCAATGTTTAGACAGATTGCTGCTAATTACCTTGTCTCTAACCCAGGGAAGGTCAAGTTAACTGTATGCTAACTGTATTAAGTCATGATTTTGAAAACCAGGCACAGACCTCACACACATGGATATTTGAAGGCACAACCTAATTACAAGCCTCTTCATCCTTCCGTCTTTTGAAAGGACTACTAATCAGTGACATTACCTTAAATATGTCATAGTCATACAAAGATAAGTATCTGAAACTTTTTCGTCCGTTCCCCTCCACCCCAATTTTTCCCTCAGTGTCATAAAACAACGACTTTTATGATTAAGACAGTAGGCTGTACCGTGTCATCAGTATTGATAAATACCAAGTAAAACAGAATTACATTTAATGATGGTGTCTTGGTTCAAAGCCTTTTCACCATGAAGTCAGTTCTGATGTAGCTAATCACATACAAGCTACACGGCTGTAGGCTGCATGTGCCTACAGATCTCAGCAGCAATGTATTTCAGCCTATGTTCTTTAGACATCTATTTATTAATGTAGAGGGGAACGCATTACAAGCCAGAGGTATTCTGCACAGAAAATAAGAGGTTCAGATTGAACTTACTTCTTCAGTGTTTGAAATCCATGCTCTTTGTACTGGAGTTCTTGCTTCATGTGAGCTACCTCCCTCTTTAGTTTATTGACCTGTAGGAAGGTGTTACATGTTTAGAACAATACTTTACATGAGTATTTAGGTATAGAACTACCCATTCAATTCTGAACTTTTACTGTAGACAGTATTTTCTATACAAAGTTTCCAGACAACAACTGCATCTCAACAGCAGCTAACAGCCCTGCCTTCTTCATCAGGACATTATCAGTGGCTAGGGATTTATCCAGCACCCAAATGTCACGTCATTTAATCAGGGGTGCAGGGGAGGTTCCAACCTTATAAGCAGAAAAGCTGAGACAAATTCAAAAAACGGGAATGAAACACATGCTGATTTTACTCATTTAGGTTTCAATCTTCCTAGCCATTAAAGAACGTTAAGTATCAGGACCAGAATCGCACTGCAAAGATACAAACCATCCTCTAAGCTACCAAATTAAAAGGCTCCACTGCACGAGTAACACAGCAGGACGATAACACATATTGTAAATCCACTGACCCTACAGCTTGCTGTTTTATATTCCTCCACAGAGGCCAGACTGACCTACTTTACTTCAGTCCTTTCTTCTTCCCAAACCAAGCTCTGCATGAGAGAGCACACTGCCGCTGCTAACAATCTGCACTGAGCTCATGACAAAACAGCTGCCAGTCTCTGCAGAGAGCTTGCAGCTCTCTGGTGCTGCAGCGCACCGAGGAGCCAGCACGCAGTTAAATGGAGCAAAATGTACTCAGCGTACAAGGAAGTCTGAAGTCTGTTAGGAAAACTATTGTTTCAAACTAAGCCAGTAACATTTGAGAATTCTGATATTTTATCTCCTAGATAACGAATGGCAACATTAGCTCTTTCAACAGCTTTGGCACCTCCTTTTAATACTTTTCATGAGTGAGGTTTGGAAATATCTGAAGACTACTTGTGGCAAGTGGAAGTCCACTTGTACTTCTTACCCTGGATTTTGTAGTAGCAATCTCTGCTTTGAGGATCTCTGGGTCATACTTGGAACTTGACGATGAGCCAGACAGCACTAGAGCAAAACAAACACTAAATTTAGCAGCTTTACTATCCTTTCCTACTCTTCTACCAGCTCCACTATGAATCAGGTTTGCCAGAATCTATCTTCTCACCTCCTGCATTTCCAAAAGCATTTAGAACAACTGAGGGGAAAACACTGCGTAAAGGTTTATTTTTTAAGACTTTCTTGTTGTGTAAACAATCCACTGAATATTTAGAAACAAAAGGAAAGCAAAGAATAAGAAGAAACTGAAAAAAAGTGATGCAAGACTTCTCCACAGCCTTGAGGACATAACCAATCATCCAACATGTCACATCAGATTAAATCAATGTCCCATTAAGAGCAGAACTCTTTTCTCAGCAGTGGTTAAAACCCTTATGCTTCAGAAGGTACAGAAGCTCCCCAGTGTGTAATGTTGTTAGAAGCAGCTGTAAGCAAGGGAGTTATTTTGATCCTTGCAGCCACCAGTTTATGCCCTACAAAACAGGGGAAAAAATTTCTAGCTCTCTGCTTGTATTTTTACAGACAGACAGCACCACACCAAAGCATTTTCTGTTCACAATTTACTGCTTTAATGCAACAGTACTTAGGCAGAGTGGTACTTAAGAACAAAAGCTTTACTTCAGAGATGACAGGACCCTGTTCAAATTTTAAGAACCCTTCAATGGCAATACTACTGAAATACTTTTTGACATCAGGTACAGGATGACCCCCTTGAATTCATCACCATAATATGTAACCCAGAAAGAGTGACGAGACAGCAGGGCAGGGTGGAGGGGTTGGCTGTCAAGAACAAAGTTTACAAAAGTAATGATTACAAAAAAAAGAAATCGAGAAACTTGAATTGCAGGAAATACATCCTCCCCTGGACATTTTCCAGTTCATAATGAGTAACAGTAAGGTGGATTTTGGCCTTTTGTAAACTTCTCTGCACCAGCTTTTGAAGCAACAGATGCTGATGTTTCCTGCTGTGACAGAATATGGAGCAGAAAGCAATGTTCTTCATAGACAGAGATACTCCACAGTGTTAGCTTTTGCCTGACATAATATGCAGACCGTTAGCTCCCCAAGACAGTCACTAAACTACCTACTAAACGCCAAAGAGGCCTGACAATGTTACCCACAATAAGACTTCTTATCTTGTTTCTGTACTTTGGACAGGTGAATCAAGGGAATGCAAAGAACCTCATTTTTCCTTCCTCATATTTGTTGAGGTCAGTACTGAAAATCTGCACACCAAATCCAGTGAGCAGGCAAACCACAGTAATAACATTCATAATTATTCTTTATCAAATAGGTGTTAGGCAACTATAGCTCAGCTTGTCTCAAAAGCAAATAAATGCACAGAGTACTTGAGACAGCATAACATACCAAGGTGCTCTGTTAGAGGACTACCTTCAAGCATTTTATTATCCTAGTGGGATATGACTGAGAAAGTCACTTGATAATACTCACAGCTGGTCTGAGAGCCCAGTTTGTGCTCCCAAACATCATGCAGCTGCCGATATTCTTGCTGGGCCAATTCAAGCCTCTGCTGTTTCACTTGATAGATCTCCTTCTGTGCAGCAATTGCCTCTTGGGCCAGGACAAGATAGTCCTTCAGCATATGTTCCTGCTCCCGCCGCCACTGCACACGAGGATCCTCTATCTGTGTGGTTTCTTAAAGAGAAAACAGAAGGAGGCACGATCAGTAAAAACAGGCTTGTATTGCTGTCTGGAGAAGCTCCACCATTTATGGCAATACTTTAAGATTGCCCTGTGCCCCTTTCCCCACTTAAAAAAAAAAAAGTGCAATAAAGACATTTATGTTTTCTTATTCACTCTCTCAGGAAGTGATCGTTGATTCACAATGAACTCCAACAAGCTCTGCTATTTTGACTCATTGTATAGAATAATACATGCTGAAATCAATGCACAATTCTCTCCCTCCTCTGCTGCTGAATCCAACGTGGTTCTGCTTCTTCAAACAAACACACAAGCACATGCACACACAAGCACTAGAAGAATGACACTGAGTGTCAGGCTTATCTTTACTGTACCTGGTTCACAACACTTCTAATGAAATAGCTCTGCTGCTTCATTGATAGAAAAAACTTCCAGGAAACTTCATTGCCACATTGACTGTATTTGACAAGGTGAAAGCTGTTACAACTCTGCCTGTCCTCTTTGGCTGCAAAGTGGCTGTTATTAGCAAGGGGGAAGAAAACCTTCTCACTCAGATTCCATAGGTGAGTATGAAAAAACAATTCCTAAATCACAAAACGCATCTGTGAAGGCACCTCAAACTGCATTACATAAACAGCATCTTGGGAGGGAAGTAAGCATTTCTCTCGCTGAAAGAAAGCACAGCAGTAAATCACTGCAGAATACAGAAGGTGGAGTTTAAGAAATAATTTTTTTTTTTGTTAACACAGGCAACGTAGTCATGAACAGCTACATCACCTTCATCTCCATTACCCCAAAACAACCAATACATTACCCTTCTGATTTCTAATCAAGGAAGAGGCATAAGGGCACAGATATGCAGCCAATCCTAAAACTAATTATGCAGATTTGCATTTGCTTCTATTGTGAAGAAGTGTCCAAAGTATTTTTCATTTCTTTTTCAAGGTTATTACATGTTCTTGCTTGGAACAGGTTCCAATATCCAGTTGACTACATGCTATAAGCTGTCGGAACTACCGTGCATTAATAAGCTGCCTAGTCACCACAATATGAATAACTAATAAATAGCTGCTTGAAACTATCAGTAGGAATCTAATGTGCATATCTTAAGAGCCTCTTTAACTATGTAGTAAGAGTGGCAGTAGTGGAAGGCAGGAGCAGCTCTTCAGTGAGTCAGGCTAACACTGCAATTTGCAGGATTTAGGCAAGGTAACATTTTGACAACAATCCTAGAAGCAGAAGTCAAAATAAAGAATTTTATGCAAAGGACAGACACTCATCCACATTTTCACAAGCTGTCCATGATCATGCTGAGGAGGAAATTAACAAGAGATTCCAACAAAAACTTGTTTCAACAGCATCTTGAGACCCAAAGAACACATGGCACTTCAAGTCACATTAGCACAACCTGAACAAGAACTGCAAAAGATTATTAGAGGATAAAAAGAAAACTTTCAATAGACAAAATATAGTTCATAGAACTGTTTCAGCAAAAAACTGTTATAGATCCTGCTAGCAGAACTGGGATTTCAGCTGTTGTGAGCACTGAAGTGAAACCTGAAAAGTTACCCCAAAGTAACTTTAGGGAAGAAACAGCTGCTTGAGTCAGCTGAAGGGCTTGGTGCCCTCCCAAAAGGAACCCTGTGGTCTTGCTCAGAGGAAGCAAAGTCAGGGAGACACAGCAGCATATCAACTGTGGGAGCCTCAACATCCCATGCTCCTGTCTCTGTTCTTGCTTCCTGAATCCCTTCTTCCAGATAACGCCTACCTACATCCAAAACAGGGCAACTCCCTCTACTCCATAGTTGAGCCAGAGGAGGAAGCCTGCTGCTACCCAGAGATGCTCCTAGTGTTCCTGATATGTGGCTTTCCCAGACCAGACTGCATCACCACGCATCAGGAACCACGAGTCAGGTTTTCAAGCTTCCTAAATATGTTGCTTCAAGCTTAATGAGCACGTTGGCAAAGTACCCGAGCCTTGAGAGCTCACTCAGGACACTAGATCATGAGTCCATCTGTACCTGTGGCTTCCTTCAGCTAGGTAGTTTTCAGTTTTTCCTTCTACTAGCAGCCCATTCTTCCTGTAACTGCAAGAAGGGCAGCGGAAGCTGCTCCAGGGAGATCCCTCCATTATAAGCCACAAGGAGTCTGCTTTGTTACCCTGAACAGCTCCGCTACAGGAGCTGAGACACAATCCAGGCAGCACTAAGCCCATGCAACAGAAAACCTTAACTAGCTTTTTGACAAATCAGTCTAACACAAACCTGAAGATGCTCAGAACAACTGAGTGAAATTTTCAAAGCCAATAGCTGCCACATTTTCAAAAACATAACCTAAAACTTGTGTGCAAAAGAAATGAATAATTCAGTGTTATGTACTTGGACAAGGAATCCAAGAAGTTTGCTCTGAAAGACCTACCCCAACTAAACCCATCTTACCTCCACTCCCCCAGAGTGGGATCCTTCATCTCAGCAAGGCAGCAGCTTAATTCAGTTCACAGTGCAGCTTACCTGATACACAGGCGGCACGCACACACAAAAACACAGTACCGTCCATCACCACAGCTCTTTACACGAACACTACAAAACCAAAGGCAAATGAAGTTCCTCAACCTTAAGTAAACGTACCATTCATAATTCATGCTCATACTTGGCCCAAAGAACAGCTGAGCTACAGCTCTCTGTCTGAGGACATGGCACTAAACAGGGTGGGGGGACTAAGTCATTAGCTTCTCTGATGAGGTAAGTCAACATTATAGAGATTTGAAGTGCTTCCACGGACTGCTGGAAGGTTTTTTTCCCCTTACTAGAAATTAAGGAACTCATTTGCACAGGGCCTGCCTCCCTCTTGGCAATAGACACAGTAATTAGGGACAGAAAGGTGTTTTGCAAACCTCCTGTTCTGTTCCACACGCAGATCTGCTACATCTCTCTGAGCAGCACTCCAGCAGCCCTCCCTTCCCCCTGCTGCGCTCGTGCAGGCAGTGAAAGGAGGCACCACAAAATCTCCCCACAGCCTGCCTGCAGGAAGAGCAGGAACACAGCAAGGGGGCAGAGAGGAAAACTCTAGCTCATCTGGCTTGGCTTTTGCGTACCTTACTCCTAAGCTGATATTGCCACTGCTCTCTGCTCAGGCACAGCATTCATCCAACTCCATGAGCAGCCATCCAAGGGGAAGCACTGCCCAAAAGGCACAAACCACCTGACAAAGAAAATGCTTGGCAGCCAGGATGGAAGCACCATTATTTCCTCAAATGGCTCTGTTCCCGCTTCTCCAAATAATCACCTCTTCCTTCTTAGTAAGCACTAACTGTATCCCCTTCATCCTAGCACTGAGCTTTGCTTTTTCAGCATCCAATCACACTCTATGGAAATGTTGGCCAAGGGCTCTCAATTTGCCTCCAGCTACTGAGAAACACAGAATAAGTCAGACACAAGGGCTACAGAAGTACAGGTTATTACAAATTCACAAGGCAACAAATGATACAATGTTGACCTTGTCATAAGTCTTCATATCTGAAGAATAAAACCTCACAATGCTTGTATCTGTATCTGGAAAGAAAATCTTTTATTTGGGCAAATCAAATTCCAAAGATGTTCTACCAGAATCTGAGATACTCAAGGCTGTGCATGAATACTCTATTATTAGAAATATTCTGAGCACTCCATTCAATTTAATTGTATTTATTTTGCCTCAGAGGGAAGGTCAGAAGTGTTCTTACTTTTTAAAATGACTCCTGGCTTTAAATTTAAATTTAGGTCTGTCCTTGGGCTCATTTCTGGTAATTAGGTTCAAATACATCAAGTCTGCAGAATCAATGTGTCGCCATCCCCTCCATATCCCCTGCTGTTCCTTCCAGCATGCGGAAGGCCTCGGAGAAGAAGGTGGTTTTGGACTCTCTCCAGAGAGTATTTCACACAAACCACAAAGATGAGCCTCTTGATTAGCTAAAGGTAAGTGTATATGGTTTGCTTTATCATGATTTGGATTAGAGCTGCCTTAAGAAACAGTCATGATTTTGTTTCTCTTCTTTTCAACCTTTTAATTGAAATTCTAGCTCAAGCACTGTAGCCTCTGGCATCTTAGGAAAGTGGAACTTAAGAGCAACTGCAGCATGATTTGAAGCGGTAGCTGCACACCCTCGAAGCCTGTGGTGCTTTCGAGTGGCATGGATCAGGGATAATAGTCCTGGACCACAGAGGCCTCAAATCCACAACCAGAGCTTTGTGCATTCAGTGAGATCAACTCAAACGCACAAAACAGATCTTTGTTTGTCCCAACTATGTGCTGAAGATTCTGCTAGCTGTAACACTCAAAAAGTCAACAAGTATTTAGATGTATATAAATGCTGTGATATTGGGATGAGAAGTTCTAAATAAAAATATTTGTGTCACTTTCAGATCTGCAGACACAATCTCTGTATTGTAGATGGCAGTTAGTGCTTTTTAATAACAGGTTTTTTTCATTATGCACTTTTAATACCCTAAAGTTGGTATAACCTAGAAAATACAATCTCAGGTCAGATGAAAGTGTGACCTCTCTGAAAGGAAGGTATGAAAGCAGCCAAGACATAAAGTGGACCTCCACTGTTTTAGTTAAAAGATCTCGTAAACTGCTCAAAAAAAAACTAGCTCAAAATAAAAACTTCAACTTGCTGTTGAAGTCATCGAAGCAGATTTTTTTTTTATTATTTTATTTTTAAACAAACATCAAAGTACTCTTGTCTTTCAGAAGTTTTTCTCTCTGCATTAGTTATAAGAACCTAATTCTGAAAGGGCCTGGGCATGGCTCCACTGTGAACTTCTGGGCTGCAATCGTAGCTGTTCTCCAAGGAGAACAGTCACTGATTCATTTTGGTTCCAATTTCTTTTTCAAGGAATGTATTCCAGCACAACACATCTAACATCTGTAATGACGTATCAAGTTCTGAATTTTCTTACATATAATTTAAGTGAGATGGCAAAGCATAACACTTTTGGTCTATCAAGCAATCTAACAAAGACAGTAAGCAGTGGCTTTGTTGGAGCATACAGGACAAGATGTCCCAAGCTCAAATTTAACTGTTTTCCTACTTGCACACCATTCAGGATACCCCAAGTTTTACTAGAGAGCAAATTCTCCTGTAAAGTAATGTGAACTTCTGCAGCTCAGAGAGCTCCACTAACCATAGAAGCAGTCATTCAGCTTATCCCTGCCAAGGAAATCAACATAAGACCTTTGCACCGTTTGTGATGGTCTTGCCACAAGGACAAGTTCCAGGCTAAGAACAAACTCCAAACCACTGCTGCCTAGTCGGACTCTTCGGTACAGCCAAATCTTAGAGAGGTGTGTCCACCGTATCAGCTTGAACATGACAGTTGATCTGAAGACTACAAACAGAAAGGTCTCAGATCCCTGTTTTAGAGAAGGAAGTAGCTCCCATGATGCAGAAGGACAGGATCTGAGTTGAATCTAAAATGCTGTTCAGTAATTCTGTGGTTTTGCATTCAATACATTTTAACATGCGCACAAAATAAGCACTGCAAAATATAAAACGTGTCACTTACTTGTGTTGTGATCTATGTAATAAACTCCGACCTGAGGGTCATAGGCTTCTTCCCATCCTAACGGCAATTCATCGCTAATGCAGTCTGCAAAGGTTAGTGGTTTAGTATACCTGAAATGCAAAACAGTATTTAGGATTAAAAGAAGAATATTCCTACGTGTCAATCCCAAATAACAGAGCAGAAAACCAATCCCTACATGGTATAAAACACTGAAAAAGTTGAAAACTGTTTTAAAACTTTTGCTCTTATTAAATAATATTCCCCAAACTCTTTCCTTTCTTCATCTGAAGTTACAGCAACACAAATTCATTGTGACAGAACTCCCAAGCCTTGCCTGGCTCAGGCAGTGCTCAACAAAGAAACAGTAAGAACTTTGCCAGAAACAATCCTAGCCTCTCCACTGAAAGAACAAGACTGTTCACAGGCAAGTCCTGTATCAAAAATATATAGACAAGAAGAAAAGAAGCAAGATGAGAAATGCCATTTGCATAGCATGAATAATTAAGACTACACAATCAATAGCAAGTGCTGAGGACTTTGGGACCACTTGTCAGGAAACTGCAGCCGCTCGCATTGCAATATGTTCTGTTTCATTAAGGACAAACTAGAATAGTCTCTCAGCATCACAGCATGTGTGACCACCTCAGTCCAAACGAGAAATATGCCCACAGAATTGCTCTGATGGGCTTTTCTATTAGAGACCACATCCAGCAGATTTCTGAAGGCTTACTAAAACAAGGCTTACTTCCTGAGCACATTCTGCAGACTACCGTGACCGAAGCCGTGCTCCTTCCCTCCCTTTGATCTGAGCTCACTAGGTTCAGCCTGCACCAAACAAGCCGGGCTCAGCAGAAAGGCACTTGGAGCAGCAAGCACCAAGCACGTCCCCAGCTGTTACACTGCACACACTAGGAGCAGTGCAGCCGAGCAGGAGCTGTGCTGGGCAGCGTACAAGCAGCATGGCACAGGAACGTAGAAGAGCAAATTCCCAACTCACAGCAAGTGACTGAACAGGCCTGCAGCAAGTCCTTAGATCCAAAGATAATGCAGCAGGGCTGAAAGCTTGGTAAGTTTTACAGAGCACATCTGGAGGCACTACATCACAGGCTGGGAAACCCGCACAGTGTAAGAGGGAATTTTAGGAATAAGCCTCCAACCATAAGAGGTTCTGTATCAAACAAACATTTAAAAAGACTAATGGACTCCCACAAAACATGACCCACTAATCTGGTACACAGCAAGAACATGGTAGGAACATTTCAGTGAAAGCTATATAAGCCAGTAATCTCTCTCCAGTCACCTGCCATTGCATTTCTCTTTAAACATATTGTCTTTGCCATCTGTAATGCTTCAACCACTCATCTCTCAAACTGAAAGCTTAAAGCTCTGCAGCACAAAAAAAAAAATACAAAATAAAAAAAATCAGAACTTCCCAGCATAGAACTGCTGAAAAAGTCCATTTATCAGGGAAGTTTCACTGAAATGTTTATCATCATCTTTACTTTTCCTAATCTAGACTGCATCAGTAACATGTTTGTATAGAAAACAGACTACTCAAAACAATCTCTTCTGATAGCTTGATCCGCAGGCAAAGGCTTGGGCTAAGGGATAGCAGTGTGCTCTAAGTTGACTGTGTTAGAGGTGCACAGGGATAAAAATGCAAAACAAGGTCAGATGCAAGCAAGTATCCCAGGAGATGACAGGTGAAAGTGCTGTGGGAAAACACGCCAGCATTTTCACTAAGGTTATCACTTTTGCCTCTCTGAAAAATGTACCTGCTCGTATTTAATTTTAGCAGTTCAAGTGTAAGCACCACAGGTAGACAAGGAAAGACGCAGCTCTGAACACTGAGCTCTGGGGCACTCTCTCCTGTGCACAGACGAGCTGGGACAAGACTGGAGACAGGGAACATTGGAGGTGAGCAATCCGTGCATCTCTCTCTCAACACAGGACAGCAATCAAGTCAATACCAATGCAGCAAGCTCTCTGGCGAAGGCGTGCTGCAGGTATAAAGCATATCTCACAAGCTACATTTGTATTACACACACCAAGGAGCATTTCCTGCCGCAGAATTCTGCTCAGGAACCAGGCCTAGGATCAAGAATCGCTCTCTCACCTGCACCTCTCCAAATGGTGCTGAGGTTTGACATCGGAACCAGAATTTGGGACTACTTTCATCAGGGAGCAACATCATAATGCCAGCTTAAAAGGTCCCAGGTTTAATACCAAGCCCACAAAGTTTCTGCTCAGCTTTTACCCAGTCCACTTCTGCTAAGAAGCAGCTGAATTTCTTCTAGACTTGCCAAGGAAATGTCAGATTCATCAGGGAGCCAGGACAAAGCAGGTTCAGGATGCTTTCTTTCCAAAGGCGAAGCGTGAGCTCCAGCCGCTCAGTTCCTTCAGCTGGAGTTTTGGAGAAAGAGCAGGAAGGTTGGACCAGTCTGCTCTAGCAGTAACAGAAGGCAGCTCAGCTCTGCTGGTAGACTGGCCAGCAGGTACCAGGGCTCAGAAGCAGACAGTGTCATCTTCAAGATTCAGAACATCTCCCAGGGAGTACCCACCACCAACCATGGGCTAGCGCTGTCCCTCCTGGCTGAATGCAAGCGTGCAACCACTGTATCTAGACAGTCGAGGAAGTATTCATTAAAGGAGAAACCTGTCATTCAACTAGCAAGCAAAACAGTAATTAGTCTTAGAATTAACAATATAATTCCATTTATTACAGACAACATATGTCATACAGATATTTCCCCAAGTAACTGCAGCTTTAGAACCACTCTTCTAGATTTCTTTCCCTTACTGCTAGAGATAAAAACTGTCACATATCAAAGAGACAACGCTATAGCAACAGATGAAAGACATACAGTATGTTGCATTGCCAGATTAATGAATAAACCATAACAAAGAAAAGGAGGCATTACTTTCATTTTTCAAGATAGTGTGATTTTTGCATATGTTATGAAGATTGAAATGAACCAATTTTCTATCAGAAGTCTAAAACAATCAAGCATCTCCCTAAGCACACCCACAATGTAGCACAATGCATTAAATGAGCAAAAGGTAAAGTTTTTTTTCCTCCCAGCAAGACACGATTCAGCTAGCGTATGATTTCTGCAAAAAACAGCAGTTTCTGCATTTGGGAAGTTAAAGCCAGGACACATCTGCAGAACTATTGCTTTTGAAACATCTCATTTGCAATTCACAAAGGTTCCTTGCAGCCTTGGAGAAGTCTCATCAACTCAGTCAAATCATATTATCATTTAATTGGCCCTTAGTGTAGCTAGACTCAACTGCCTAGAAGAATCGACTGCTTTTACCCACAGTGCACGCACTCTAAGGAAAGCGACCTACAAAACCATTTACACATACCTCACCGTCCTTGGACAGGGAAACCTCCAGACACATTCATCCAAGCTTTCAAAGGAAAGCAGCACACCAAAGTCAGAAAATCCTGACTTTGTATGACTGCTCATCTCCAAAGAGGGATCAAGTGTGTGTGGGGGGGTAGGTCACAGGTAGAGCGATTCTTTATTCAACTCAAGCTGGTCTAGTTAAAAGAAATGACACTCGTTCGGGCAGAAGATCGTTCGCACCTTCCAGCTACACTAGGTTTGCCCTAACACCTTTTAGAGCAGAAGGTAGACCACAGCTACCACTGAAATGACTCATGTCCTTCTAAGCTGGAAATTGAACTGTGTGAAATTCCTGATGGAGAAACTACCTTGACCTAGAGGTCCTTTATAAATCATAGCCTAACTCTGGCCTTCTAGCTCACCCACGTGTGCCTCTTGCATATCACATTTCTGTATCTCAAGTTCATCTTGCCTGTGGCTGCCTTTTCCCCTACTCAGAAAAAGCCACATTCATTAAGCAAGCTTCAATCGGGGTAATTTTTAAATAAGATTTTATGTTTTGAAACACTGCACAACAACTTAATTTTACCAATTCACATAATCTTCTCTAAGTTTTCAATGTACTATTTTTTCCATTTGATTTCATTTAGGAAATTCAAATTTACTTGGGGTAGGTGTACTCAATCCCAGGTACTGGGAACCAGGTACCCTTAGCAACCAACACCCAGTAGCAAGCTGAAGGCACTGTTTCAGAAAACAGTCCTGATAACAGAGGTAAAAGATAACAGCCCCACGTGACATACTAACCTGAGAGTAGCATTTGGTCTTGAGGCAGAAGCAGGAGAGGGGAAGCCATAGTCCATGCCCTCAACTGCCATCCCATAATCGCACCGAGACACCTCCACCTCTGAAATGCTCGCCCCAATAGCTCAAGTATTTGCTTGCCAAATGATTTTCAAACACCTCAGGAGACAGATGGTTTCCTAGCTCTAATTTATTAAGTCATGCCATTTTTAATGAGAGGTTTATCTATTTCTTATGTGGTTTGATCTATCACCTTCAGCCTCTTGCACAGGCAAAATTGGAAGCCAATGTTATCGTGCACAAATGCTTAAATTGAAACTTACTCATCTCAGATTCGGAAAGCCTTTCTATAGTCTTTAATTCTGCTGCTGTCAACCAAAAACCTCATTACGCAGGAAACCAAAGGCAAATAATTATTGTAAAACAAGTTTTTGATTGACAGAAGGTTTGTTAAACACAGCTGTAACATAACAAAGGTTTCTTACTGAAGCAGTAAATGGGTGAACTATGCCATTTACAAATTTGAACTTAATACTACAAATGGTATCAGAAATAATTTCTGAATTTCTTGCAAAAATAATGCTACATGTTAGCTTTAATTCCTGGCTTTCAGTGCCAACTGCTGGCCTACAGCGATCAAACAGAACCACACTGCTTTTCAGTTAGGCTGTGTGCACAGATGTATTTACGCACACACAAACACACACAGGAAACAGCGTGCTTAGGTCACAGAGACACTGAGCATTTATCAACCAACAACAGACTGTCAAGTTTCCCCACGGTACTAAAACCCACTTAATCCCTGTGTTTGCAGGGTTCCTCAAACCACCATCGCCGAGTAAAGCCATTCAAACAGCGGAGCCTTATCTTAATCAGCTCTGTATAGATCACATGGCCTTGTGTAAAAGTCCTTCATGACTCTACACAGGTGAAAATACAGACCTGGGGATTGCTGCAGTGCCATGCTGACAGCAGGGCTCGCTGCAGAACAGGCCCAGACAACGCCCGGAGGGCACAGGTCCTGCTGCAGCCACAGGGCTGCCCACTGCAAGGCAGCTTCAACAGCTCCCTTTGGCTTTCTCCTTTCCTCTTACACTCACTCAGTGCCTGTATGAGGCATACAAGCTTCATGGGCTAGAAGCAAGACAAGGAATTACAAGCTCTGGCAAATATGCCTACCCATGACATTTCTCTTACAGAACTGAATAGTTTCTGAACCCAGCACTTTGTGGGAGAAGCTTGGAGCCAGGTTTTATTTTCAGTGATTCCTACTTCAGTAAATTCTTCACAAGGAGTTTCTCCGAGTCTCATCCAACCGACATCCCCTGCTTGTAGCACAGCAGCACATGCCACACAGATGGGAGCAGAGCGGGCCAAAAGCCCCCTGCAGCACACGAGCTGCTCACGGGCCATTGCTAGGTGACAGTGGCCACTGCCACTCACGAGGCCACTGCCAGAGCCGCTGCCAGGGACCTCGCCACACCGGCATACAAGGTGGCTTTGTTTTTAATGAGGTCATCCATTCTCAAGACAGATGATGATTATTTTTGAACTCCAGCATTAAAAATAAGTTCTATCGCATTTCAGACAAATTTTCTAGGACTAGAGCAATCTACTCCTTTACAAGAGCTTATAAAAATAGACTCCCACACACTTATTACTCAACTTTGTGATCCAGCCCTCAAACACACCAGGCTATTTGTCTCTATAGTAACTCTGTTTTCCCCCAGAGCATCTTCTCTCGCTGCAGAGAGAATTACCTTTGGAGGCTGGAGGTGTGGCGGTGGGGAGGCCCTGTTTTGAGATCTCGCTGCAAAGCTTCCCTCACCTGCCACCCCCAGCACTGTGAAACACTCCCTTGCTTTCCCTCCCCAGCTGCAATATGGGGAAAGGTGACGTGAACAGCTCACCCCTAACAGCCAGCCCCTAGGGAGTGACAACAGGCAGCTCTGGGCCTCCCAGAACCCTCAGCAGCCCAGCACCGCAGTGCTTTTAGCAGGCGAGGCCTCCCCACCCAGGGAGCAGAAAGGAGCCATTCCGGGTCACCAGGAACCCCTAAGAGTTACAAACAGGAAAGTACTCCCAGGTAACAATGAGCACAGCCTTTAAGAAGTGACCACCAATTTTAAAAGCTTCTTAACTTAACAGATTCCCTGAGGAATCTGATGAGAGATCAGAGAAGACATTTCAGTCTTAGAAGGCTGACCTACTCCAAGAGTCACAGAGACTTATTCCTCCTGAATGTCTGGCCACTGAGAACAGATGTCATTTCAACGACTACAGGCATGCAAGGCATTGCTGCCTGGTCCTGTTTTTGCTGGGAAAAGAATAAATGGGAACAGAATTACACCTCTTGCGGTGCAAACAGTGTCATCTGAGAAAAACAGCTTACTGTAAAGTTGCTGCTCTAAATCAAACAGATTTGCTCAAGTCACAACCCAAATATCACTAAAAGCAACGCCTTATAAAAATAAAAAACACACACCACCAACACACTACCTCAAGCAACTCCAACTGAAGGCTGTGCTCTTTTCAGAAGTGATTTCCTTTGTCACCATGACAAATTGAGCACCTTCTCAGCCTCCCAAAGACTACTCTCATCCTCTATCTCCTCCTAGCCCCAGAGATTCCATGCACTGGGCCACTTCTGGGAGAAGCAAGTCCAATATCTACCTTCAGAGTTATTTTCCAAAATATCATTTTAAACAGTCTTATGGACACACAAGGACTCAGCAATGGTCTCTTCTGCTCCTTGACCAAGGCATGAGAATACCCCAAGGACCTCACTAAGGCGATCCTGAAGTGTATCTAATTTGCTAGTTTTGATCCTCTCCTTCTCTTTTGCACAGCTAGCTAACTTTCAAATTCTCTTTATCTATAGAAATCAGTCTTAAATGCTGTCCAGGTAGATGCTAACACAAAGCATTTAAGACTTACCGAGGAATCCAGGAATTAGACAACATCCAGTATTTCAAGCATTACAAACAGAAATACTTACATATTTAATAGTAATAACAGATTTATATTACTCAAACAGATTCGTGGAAGCATCGAGCTATACTGTACACAATTTAACATCCCACCAGCCTCAGCAAGCATGCCTAGTATGTATCAGTCTACTACTTCAGAGCTCCCTGCTTGTTCTACTCATTTTGGAAAAACACTTGCACGTTTACAGGCTGTGCTTCACACACAGTGACAGTCTATTTGCCCACGTATTTCTTTTCCATACAGGTATTTACCTTTGGAAGCAAACAACTACTATGTTACTTGTGTGGGGAAGACTATCAAAAACCACTTACAGGTTTTAGATCATTCCTAGAGATTAACAAACTGGCTCTGCTAGCAGGAGAGAGGCAGGAGGTCAGTCATACCACCCTCTTAATCACTCAAATGCAAAATTCCTGAGATAGTTCAAGGTTAAAAGTCAGGAAATGGGAGTTAAGGCTTCTCACAACATTAACTTGCCTGCCAGCCTGTATATCCTGCATGCTTTCCAGAACTGATTAAGCAGAAGAGATATAAAAGAGTAAGGTACAACTTCAAGAACAGTGCCGTGCTACCAGACTACAGCCACGCAAGAGTTCAAATTTAACCATGCAAGTGATTCAAACATCTTTCATTTTAACCAGTTAAGGCTGTTTTTTTTTTTTTTTTCCCCTCTCCACTCTCTCCAATAAAAGTTTGCCTTCAGTTCTTCCAAGATCAGAAGCAGTCTTGCCACCTGCAAAGCCTGAATAGATTAATTAAAATCAAGTCAGGTCTCTCCTTCACTCAGAAGTTCAACTGCTCTGGAAGAAAGGGACTCTTCACTTCACAGCAGAGGGGTAAATTGTCTACCAAGCATCCAGACTGAGTAGTCCGACTAGTTTCTTGACATATTTTGGAGATTAGGAACTGGAAGGTTTGTCTCTGTTCTTGCAGCCTGCACTCCTACTTCTCTGAAAGGCTGCCCATAGAGTGTTGGTGGCAACAGTTTACATTGGCAAGATGCCTCAAGATAAAGAGGTGTATAGGACAGCCTTCCTCCCTCCCTCTCAACTACAGCTACAGCAGGGAACCAATAGCTACTGACAGGAAAAAAATAATCAAAGTTTTGGCAACTTGGGAAGTACTAACCAGTTGCCGCACCTCAGCATTCAGGAACATACTACCTCACAGAGGGCAGTGTGCACTCAGAGCTCAGAAGCAGGCTGCCCAGAGAAGTTGTGGCTGCCCCATCCCTGGCTGCGTTCAAGGCCAGGCTGGATGGGTTCCTGGGCAGTTTGATCTAGTGAGCTAGTGGGTGGCAGCCCTGTCCACGGCAGGGGGGTTGGAACCAGATGATCTCTGAGGTCCCTTCCAACCCAAGCCATTCCATGATTCTATGATAAGCAGCAGCACATCAAGCACTGGGTGCCCATGTGGAAATTGTCTGTGGTTCACCCTGCAATCTGACTTCACCAGGCACTCTGAATTTTCACTTCATATGGAGCCTATATGGTGATTAAAAACCGTAACTCTTCAACAAGCAGAGCACATTGCCCTCTTTCTACCAGAACTTTCCATCTCTACTGAGGAAAAAAATGCAGAATGATAATGAACAACTCCTACTCCCTCACTTGCCTTGTGGCTTGACAGCCCCGAAGCCTTGTCCAAACAGGACTGAGTCCAGCTGCGGCTACCGTCAAGTCATGGGAGCCCCAAAGAGACCAAGAGCAGTCAGAGGAGCTCCTAATGTCTCTGTGAACTCAGCATCACTAGTGTGAGCAGGAGTATTTCTGTCTCTAAGAATCAGAGACACCTGACAGGATGGTCATGGAGTTCTGTGTGTTCTCCACTACAAGAATCCTTCTAACTGGAAAGCCATCCTGAATTAAAGACATCAAACACAACAGTCCAACAGTCTAGTATGAGCACTCCCCTGCAAACTGTAATACACACCATGCTCTTCAAGAGGTGCAAACCAAAACTACTTCCATAGACCCACATAAACAATTCCTAAGAGCATCACTGCATAGTTTCCTGGGATATTTTTCCAAGAAGTTAGCTTTTAAGCCAAGGAAGTTACCATTAACACAACTGATCATGTCAACATAAAGAAAAAGCACTGATACAGCTAGATCTGAACAGGAAGAAACTTCCAGGGAATACAAAACCCTTCGGCAACACTAGCATCATAAATGGAGTACTGCCTACCACAATACATAAGAAGCATTCAGTCTCAGCTTCCAAAACCTCTCACCCAGAGCAGCCATTGCCCAGCCCACGAGCCTCAGGCGCTAACACCAGCCTCAGTCAATATGATCACAAACATCCTGGAACCTGTGCTCCACCACATTAACTGCTCTCACAAAGGGACAGCTTGTTTTAAACCCAGACATGCTCACATACGTGTCTTTGATCCCAAAGCAGACAGGGCGGCACTGGCAGGGGCCAGAAGCCCCCTCCCAGCTCCGCTGAGGCAGCTCTCTGGCTCTGCAGGCTGGAGCTGAAGACAACCCTTTGAAAGGAAGACACTGCAACTTGCTTTTGTACCAAAGAGTAGAAAAGCCAATTTCAGAGCACTTGGCCCAAGCGTGCAACAAACTGCTGAAGCACATCAGCAGCCGGAGCTCACAGAATCAGCTTTCCTGACTACTACTGTTGTTATTGGTATTGATGCAATTCCTCCTTGATGCCTGAAAAGTCATATTGTATTCAAAAAATAAGCAGAAATATCAAAGAAGAATCGATGTCTAACACTACCACAGGAGCATAAAGCTTTAGGGGATGAATAAGAAGCATAAGATAAAAGTATCAGGCTAAAAATAGGTTTATCACCTTTTTTTATACTGTGGAACAAAGGTAGATTTACTAGGTAGTTAAACCATGGAAGAAACTACTCCAAGCTGTATTTATAGACAGAATTGTACGAAGCTCAGAACATAGCTCTACCTCACACACTGCAAGGGAGTCAATGCCAATCAATAGCTATTGAAGTTTACTTGCTCATTTGAGGGCAGCAAAAGTCAGATCTGCATTACCAAATGAGCACAATTGATTTATAAACATAATTTAATTTATTTTGAATGGTCCACCATCAGTCCGTTTTGCCAACAGATTAGATCTGCATTAAGGTAGAGGTTAGAATGCTCATTGCATTCCCCCTCCCCACCTCTCCCACCCAGCTTAAAATCCACTTGCTGCCCTTCTGCCAGGTTCCGGGTGGCACAAGCAGCCTGCTGGAGGTGTGCGAGCCCAGCACGCAGCTCAGGAAGAAAGAATACAGGCCTTGAGCAGGGAGGCACGGGTCAGAGACCCAGGGACCACAGCTCAGATGAACAAGGACAGGACAATGGCTTTGGTATCGTGTATACTTGAGACTCTGCAACAGTGCCACAGCTTTCTAGATTGGTGTACAAGACTGAAAAAAGGGGCAGTATTCTTGAACTTATACTAATTTTATTGTATTTGGAATCGCACCTTGTCTCCTGACTAGGATGAACAGCCTACTCACATTCAACGTTTAAAGTATTTTAAGACAAATCACAGAAGCAAAATATGCCGTTTTTCAGAATTCAAGGGAAAACTCCTTATGAAAACTACATTTCCCCAAACCATTTACGACTCGAATATTGTTGCAGGGAGTATTATCTGAGGCTCTTTATGAGCACAAGTTTATGGATTTAATCAGTATCAGTTGTTCAGAGAGGATGGGAATAAAAAGGTTCAGCAGTTAAGTATGAGCAATAAACCATACCCTGATCACAGATTGTAATCATGTGCCAAAAAAGCAAGGTGGCATCTTTAAATGCCTGTGTGTCCATGTGGGTGTTAATTGTCATCTGTTTAATATGGGGTAACTGACACAGTTATTTTGTTGCAGAGATGAGATTGCTGCATGCTTTGGCCTAAGGCAGTTCACCAAGTTTCTACCTAATAAAGTGTACCACAGATTTTTTTTTTTCCTGAAATGTCTGGTCTCCAGTTGGACTCCACAAAGCTACTGGGTATCAAACAGTTTTTAGCTATTCCTCAGAAACACACGGCATTTCTTTCCAGTAAGCGAACACAGCATAGATGCTTCCTCACTGCCGCTCACACTCCGTATCATAGCTGTGCACTAAGAACATGCTCATGCTCATGTTCAAAAAGCATTGCTGGTGACCCGTGTGTAACAGCAAGCTGTGCAGTAGGGGAAGTACATTGCCAGAAACCACGATATGGTGAGTTTAGATATGGAGCAACTGCACCCAAAACGCAGGCAGCATCTATCAGCGTTTAGTTTTTTCCATGCCATCTGGCTGCCTTGCTGAAGATATTTGTGGGATCACACAACCTGGTTCTATTTCCATTTCTTTTTATCTGCTTCAACTGACCTGCTTAAGGGAAGGCAGTGTCCCTGCTGCTCAACAGCAGTGACACTATTTCCCACAATCTTTTTTTTTTTTTTTTTTAAATGAGAACATACCTACCAAGCACTGGCTTCCTATCCTAATTACCAAGTTCCTGCTTGGTAACTGGTGGTTAACCAGATGGAGCAAGCCTACTTCCACTCCCCAAGCAGAGGCCACACTACTCAGTACCAGCTGGGAACAGACTTCTGAATATCATTAGCACACATCTCAGGTACCTAAAAAGGAAAGGTCTGCTAAGTGAGAAAAGATTTCTGCCCAAATGCTGTAAGGGAAGCATTTAGTAAGAAGTCACCTGAGACACTAGCAAACATCTTAATTCCTTTAACATGCGACGTGCAGCACAGCAGCTCATACGGCACAGAGAAGGATGTTACTATGCTACTACTGTAGAAAAAACAAATTGAGTTTTAAGTATCTGCTCCCAAAGTTGCAGCAGTCTCTGCTCTAAAAGAGCCAGTCACAGTCAAACTGTCATGACACTTCAGTTTCTTCAAGACACTCAGCATTTCACAGCACATATTCATAGCAGTAAGTGTAGTATGAAAACAGAATCCACAAAAGTTGTAGTATCTACACTGTGAAGCTATATGCTTAGCTGGGATGTGCTTCAGGATTAAACATAACAAAAAAAGGAAATCCTTTAGAAAAGGATCCCTTTTCAGGCAGTGCAATTTCCTACCCTGAGTCCCCATGTGACTGTACAAGAACATGTGCTGGTAGAGAAATCATAGAATCATAAAGGTTGGAAGAGGCCTCTGAGATCATCTAGTTCAACCATCAACCTACCACCACCATGCCCACTAAACCATGTCCCTAAGTGCCACATCTACATGTTTCTTGAACACCTCCAGGGAAGTAGACTCCACCACCTCCCTGGGCAGGAAATGGAGTGAGAATTTTGTCACACCTACAGCACAAATACATTGGCAACTGAGCCAGGCAAAGAGTTTGTTGCTCCATGAAAAGCAACTCTCCTACCTTCCAACCCATGCACCCTGACCTTGGCTCCAGTTCCTTGTCCCGCAGCTCTCCTCTCCCCCGTCAAACCCCCCAAGCCTTCCTGCAAGTTGCTCCCACTCAGTAAGAGAGGAGTCCCCAGATTCTAATGAGAGCTAATTCACGGCCAAGTTACTGGAACTCTCAGCAGTCAATAGCATGCCAGAAGCAGCAAAGGCCCTGGGGAGGAAGAGTACAGCCCCTCGCTGCTTGTGAGGAGCTGTCTGGCTGCTCACCAGGACTCTGGGAACCCAGCTCTTGGATGTGCTTCATCTGCCACGGCATCCTAATTAAAGCTGGTCCTCTTGAGTGCCCCTTCTCCTCCAGCTGCCAGATTTGCCTCCCTCATGCCTCTACACTCATTACAACTTAGAAGTGAAGAGCACAGAAGCAGCCAGCTTTAACAGCAGGTTCCCCAGATTTCTGCACACCAGCAGGAGCCAGCTGTGCTCTGGGGACACGGGGCTCCCGGCAGCAGTCGATGTGCTGCAGGAGACAAGGAGCTGTTTGTTGCAGCCCTGCATGGCCAAACAGCCCACTGCGCACAGCCGGCAAAGAATGTGCTCACTGGCTGCACCTTTTCATCTTGATAAGGATTTTCAAGGTCATGTTCGCTTCCCTCCTGGCTCCTCCCCAGCTCCGCTGAAATCCCAAGCACGCAGTCCACAGCCCTGGCTCATTCCCACCCTGCGCATTTCCCAGGTACCGGCACAACCTGTCACATTCCTCTGCACCAGCACACCCCAGCCCTACCTGCCAGCTCCCTCCACTTAGAAACACCTTTCTCCCAGGAGTGAGCAACCGCAGCACCCTGACAACAAGGCCAGGGAAGGAGCAGTGTGTGTGTGGGGGGTGTGTGCCAGCCTGGGAAGCCTCTCTACCCTGGGCACAGGGTGCAGCCCTCCCTCCACCCAGCACTCATCCCCACAGCAAGCCCAGGACCTGCACCATGCAGGATTTCTAGGTAACCCCTGAAGAACTATACGTGCTGCTTGCTCACAAGGCGAGCTAATTATACAATCTGCCAAGCATGTACGCATGCACCGCAGTGCTCTTAGTCATTAGAGCACGGGATTTATACTTCACTGCACGCATCTTGCTCTTTGTGACCGTGTGCCTAGATACAGCCAAAACGAACACAAATATCTGGAATGTCTGCAGCTCGCTGCCCAGCCTATCTGAATACAAAGCTGGGTCACTCGAGAGTCTGACTGGCTGTTTATGACCCCGGCTACACATCCGGCTCTCCCAGCGCTGTTTAGAACCCCTGTTCCCTTTTTCCTGACCTGAGAACAGAGTGCAGAGCAATGTTTAAGCCATATTCTTTTCTTGCATTATAGAAATGATTTTAGCGTGAGGGAAAACCACGCGGTGCAGGTGATCCCAAAGACAAAGAGCCCGACACCCGAGCCAGCAGCGTGGCTTCCCAGCAGTTTAATCCAGGGGAAGGCCCCCCCACACCAGCTCACTGGACCCTGTTCCTATGGCAGCGGCCGCTCCTTGGCCGATGGAGGTCCTCCCCTCCATACACAGCAGGCGCACAACGGAGGCTCCGGATGTTTCTTCTTCCCAGGCACCTGATTCCGCTCCCAGCAAACCCAGGGAAGCACCCTGCAACGTGACAGCCACCTCCCGCAGCGTGGGGCTTGGCTCCGCAGAGTGCCCGCTCCCACCTAGTGCTAATTGCCATGGTTAATGAAAGGAGGCACAAAGCCCCACAGCGGCCAGCAGAGGAGATCTGCGTGTGCTCAGCACTTTGGTCAGGTTCTCAGTTTATTCCTGTGCTCACTAACAAAGCATATGGGCACTTTTTATGTAAAAATGAACAGCAATAGCTATGTTTTCTGTGGATTACATGATGTTTCTGACATTACTCATTTTTTAAAAATTTTTTCTGATGAGGATTTCACTTCAGCTTCTTGAATCTCCAAGTATCTGACATCACCTGCAGGTGAGCTCTATCCTCCCAATCCAATTGGCTTCACCCCCACAGCATGGCTCCATCCTACAGAAACCCCTTTCCCAAGGAATCATACACCTTCACTTCGTGCTGTCCTTACACACTGGACTACTCCCCAGGCCACCTGGAGCAGCTCAGGCAGCGACAGCAGGACCCCCAGCAGCAGGGCTCCTCTCCCCCCCCACACACCGCACTGAACTGCCCAGCTGCATCCTGCCTGACCCAGCCGCAGCGCAGCTTCTTGTAACCGGAGCTGCGAGAATGCAGCCATCCCTGCTGCTCAAGGCATGTTACCTACAAAATGAGCTACTCACTTCCACCTAAGTCAAAGCTTTCTTATGGATCCTACGCTGTGCTTACAGCAGCTTAGATCTGGTCTTGTGCAAGCCACTCTGAGAGCTCACAGTTTGGAAGTTTGATGCTCAAACTGGTACTTTACCATCAGTACAAAATGAGATGCAACTCCCACGCCAGTAATTTTTTTCCCTCGCACAGTTTTAATGCATCACCCCAACACTGACCTACACCATCAATGCATACTTCTCTCTATGTATATTAACTCACTCTGATCAAGTCAGCTAAAATTATCATTCCTAGTTCAGATAGTCTACAAAAGACCAAGCTGAAATTATCTGGCAAACACAATATTCCTGTTGACCTTGCCTAGCATCTCTAAGCAAGCCTACAGACTGATTCAGAGAACGACCTTGCTATCAAGTTCCAAAATCAGTGAATTCACAGAACTATTAAAAACACAGACCTTACCGGCAGAGGTCTTTGAACACTCCTCCGTTCTTCCATGAATCACGTCCTTTAATCAGAGTCCTTTTAATAATTGCCTAATCAATGGCAGAAACACAGACTTCTAATGTTCCACACCAGAGAGGACAAAGGATGGTGATATTGCAGAGACTGCAGCGCCTGGGATGAATGAAGTCACTCTGAAATTCTAACAACTTTTTTCCTCTCAACTGCCAAGTGTTTTGCAAGATCCCAAGCAGCCAGCCACGCGCTGACCAAGGCCAACACACAAACCCGTGCCCTCCAGATCTGCATACAGCAGATACCGGGAGGATATCCAGAAAGAAGCGAGCACCCTGTCAGGTGTCACCTTCAGCATCAGAGCAGATGGAATTACAGCACGGCACTGAGAACGCATCCGCCCCTGATATTTAACCTGCCTGCCCTGAAACACAAACCAGATGCGACTCCACCACCTGCAGTGCCAGGCAAGCTCAGCGACGCTGCCCTGCCCACCACTCCAGAGCAGGCCAGGACCTCCAGGAAGGTTGCTGCCACCCGGCAGGTCACTGCAGCAAAACCCGGTCCCTGGCCATTTCAATTATAGCAGCAGCAGCGGAGCCCAGAAAGTACAGAGCAGGCCTGGGGTGCCAGCTGGCTCCCCAAGGAGACACATGCTGCACAGCAGGATGACGGAACCACACCTCCCAGCCGCAGCTGAGCTGGGCAGGAGGGAATGATGCCCCACAGCCACAACAAGCTCCAGGGCAAAGCTGTTCAGCTCTTCCACCAGCAAGAGTACAAGCGGCTACAACACTGAAAGCTATGGTCTGCTGCACTCTTGAGATGGATCCAAAGGCAACCACTTGCTATTAAGACAGAAGAGGAAAAAAAAAAAATCAAATTCACAATCCATCCAGCCTCCACCTTTACTCGACAGAATTATGCAGACAGCAAGTCTAGTGAGATTAGGCCTAATGAAAAGATGTCAGGAGTAAAACAAGGAGCAGTGCTCACTGTAAAAATAAAATAGAAGAGTGAAATTTGTTAATAAATTAATCTCATCTACTCTTCCTCACTAACATGCAATAAAAATACTGTCAGAAAAAACTGTGTACAGCCTCACACCACGAGAAGCATTGCATTTCACACATCAGCTGTTCCCCTATCTGTACCCAAACTTCTTGCTGGACAAAGCATCCACCTTGTGAAGTCAGAGAGTCACCCTCTCAGGATTCAGTCTAAGAAGGACTGGGTTTATTTACCCCAGGTTTGTCCTTTCTATGGAACTAAACAAAGCAGTTCATGCTCTTCAAGTAGTGAGTGCTGCATTTTTGTCCCCTTACGTGTCCACTCACCAGCTCAGATGCACTGATGCTCTGACACAACAGACGGTAATGAATTCTCAGGGCTCATTGTGAAAGCAACAACTTTTCAGTTACCTAGAAACACTATGTCAAATCGACTCAAGCACAGCTTTGTACAGCAGAGCCTCCAGGCACCAAAGGGACATCACCTCTGCTGTCTGCCTCCCTGCTCACAACACAAGACTGCAAGGGAACCCATGGCTCTTCTCTGAGTGCCAAGGAGCAGAACCTACCTATGACTGGCTGGGAAAACAAGCAAACAGGCCTAAAGGGCAATTTGCTACACCTGTGCAAGCCAGAAAAATGAATATATAGTCCTTAGTGAATTGACTGTATTGCCTTGTTTTCTTGTTCAGTTGAATCAGAGCATCCCAGAAGCAGGCTGCAACAGAACAGGAGCAGGAAAGCTAAGTCAGACAATACAGCTTTCAAAAAAGGACTCATCTGAGCAGGGAGAAAAGAAGATGGGAACACTGCTGGCTTTTTTCCATCCAGTATGGATGTATTTTACAATGCAGAATGTCCCAATACAGAACTGAAGACTGAGGGAAAAAAGAGCTCAAGCATTTACAAGGAGAAGCAATTCCAAGGTGAGCCACCAGGAAAAGGTACGGTAAGCAACACACGAGAAGTAAACACGGAGCCCTGGGAACGGAGCACAGCAATACAGCACACATGCTGTCAGAGCAGTCCAGCACACTCTGGCCACAAGCCTGAAGTGCAGCTGAAGTGGCTGAGGAAACCCACCCAGGATACAGGCTGGCACTTCCAGTGGTGGCAGGACCCTGGAGAGGAGGGAAGGCAGGCACACAGCATGCAACAAAATCACAACAGGTCCCCAGTTTCCACTTACCATCTGCAGAAGCAGATACTGAACTCCAGTTTTTCAGCACAAAGCCTGTCTGTTGCCGTTCCACTTGCATGGTACCACTCAGGGCAAAGCCTGAAGGGCAGGGTAAGCCAGTCACATCACCCTCTCACCCGGCAGTTCTATGCTGTCACACAGTACTCCTTGGCCGTAGCAACCCAAACCATAGGCAACAGCTTCTCTACACAGCAGTTTTCTCCAAATCATGTCAGAAGTGAAACACTTAGTCTATGATACTTTAAGGCTCTGAAAAACCAAAAGCATCAGCAATAGTAAGTGCTTTTTTTGTGTGTATGTTACATGAAGATCCAAGGCGACATCCCTTTAAAGGTGATTCACTTCCCTTACAAAGACTACTTCTTTCCAGCATCAGCACTCCTCAAACTATATTACTCAGTTGCCTGCATATAGGATATTAAAGTTTAGACAATGATATTTGACATTAAAATCAGTTGAGAAAAACATCTTAAGTTTCCATGCTTTTCTTATCATGTGAAGGTTCTCAACGTTTCTTGTAGTCCTTACTTCATGTTTGCTTCAAGGCTTACTGATTATCCTAATAAAATAACACCCAAAGGCACACCAAAAAAACCCTCTTAATAGAGTGAAAATTAGAGCGTCAGATTTATTATACCACCCAGCCCTTCCCCTCTGTTGGGGAAGCACTGGAGCCTTTGGACATCTCATTTCAACAAGGTTATTTAGTTCTAGAGGGTTTGCAGTAAAGTATTTAATTGCTAAAGGATTTGCAAATTACACATGAATATGCATGCAGCACTTCCCACCATGACATAAATCCTATTGTATATTTACAAACAGATTGCTTTGCCTCTAGCATCTACATGTATATAAACACAGGTTTTATCTTCAATTCCTCCCTCCCATCTTTTTAAGAAGGTGCTTGAACAAATTTGCATCTTTGAAATCTATTATCTACAACGAATTTCTTGCCTTTTTTTTTTTTTTAAAAAAAAACACCTCTGTAATCTCCTCCTTCCATAAGGCAAAATACCTTCTTTATGAAAGGCTTTAAATACCCTTTAAGCATGGCCATAAATGAACTAAGCAACAGTGTTACACTTGCAACAGAAGGCAGGATTGAGGACAACCAAGGTGAAAAATGTATTCTGAACATCAGAGCAGGGAACAAAGGCGTGAAGTAACAGGTCAGCATCTCGCTTTTGGTGGCAAAAATACTAGCTAAGGGGAAGTAAACTCTCCATAGGCATCTAGGAAGCAACATACACAATAAAACCTCTTATCGCAAAACCCTTACTGCTGATATAACTCCATTATTCCTATACCTGTCATCAGGTGTCTGGGCTGGTCATGAAGCAGCAGGATAAAAACTGCATTTCAGCCTGTCTTCAACGCTGTATTTGATAAGGTGCACTGCTGTCCTTCAGAAGGTTGTTGCCACACATCTGCCTAACTATCCCAGGGAAGTAATTTCAACAACTCCTTTAAAGATCTTAGGTTAAAATGAATTTAGGTTATTTCATTGCAAATCTATTCTGCAATAAACCTGATGGCAAAGAAGCACTTACCAGCATACGGCACTCAACCAGAAGCAAGTGTCACAAGCAGACTTCCAAGCAGAGTAATTACAGGTGTGAATTACAGCCACTTGCACTGTTTTCATTTCTGTTACAACACAGCAAAACTCTTAGCACTGAGGAGTTAGCTGCATCAGCTGCCTGCCTCTTTCAAGGATTTGGTCACTAGGCTCTGTTTGGAGAACAGGAGCAGCCATGGAATCCCAGCCCCCCCATCCCACAGCAAAGAGCCTTGCTGTTGGGAGCAGAAGGGCTCCTGCAGCAGTCATAGCAGCACAACAGAACAGAACAGAACATGGTCTGATATAAGCCAAAGTCCTCCCAGTCCCCAATAATCACTGCCTGTTCACACATACGAACCAGGCTGTAAACTGCAGCAGGCTCAGCTGAAGTCATGTCTTCCTCTGGTAATAAGGACAGGGAAAAGATTCTCGGGAAGGAAGAACCATAAAGAGCGCCATGAATCTAAAACCATCACAACCATTCCTAGAGCAAATATCATCTGCCCACCTTAGTTACTAAAGATGCCACAAAACCATCAGAACTACAGGAGAACTACTGCAGAAGCCTGTGGCTGGGAAGCAGATATAAAATAAAACATGATGCAGCCAGGGTATTAGAGACACACTACTGGACAAATACAGAATATAGATGCGCAAATTCAACACAGAACACTTGCTCTAGGGATAAGAGTGGCATTTACAAAAGATGTGTGAAAGCAAGCCTGAGTGGGGAATGTCACTTTGTGTGAGCTGCTCTGCTGCAAATCTGTCTTGACAAACACATTTTATATATGCAACTCTCCCGCAAACAATCAAGTCAGGTTCCTCAGCCACATACCCCTCCCTGTCCTCCCACATATTCTTTTCCTAAAAGAGAAGGAAAGCTTAAAGAGGAAGTGGGAAGTAATGCCCAAGAACTATATATGATCAGACATATAAGACATATAAGACAAACAAGATATGCCTTAAGTGTTTACGTTCAGGATATGCTTCCCTTAGCATCAAGTAATGAAAGATCACGACAGCAGATACATTCCAAACGTAATTATTAGTGAGCCAGTTGCATGAGGAACTAGCAGTGCTATCAGATCTTCTCTGAAGAATTAACAGATGGCATATGACAACAGATCTACCTTTATTCAGAATTACAAACTGTCTCAACTGCCCACATAGCAAACCACCACCACGCTAACCAAGCCGAGAGCTGCACAGTCTCTTGCAGAGCACACCAGGTGCAGCTGCTTTTCAGCAAAAGTAGATGACAAAGGCAGTAGACAAATGTTTAAGTGGACGAATGTTTAAGTGGAAGAGTGCAGAAGTTTCTTTCAAAGACAGAGCACATTGAAAGGGATGTTAAGCAGTAAGCCTCCAAACTGACTTCTCAGCCTTTAGTCAGAAGCACTTCACCATGAACACACACCTAACTTGGACACCTCCTCAGATCCGATGATGTATCACACCTAGACAGTAAAGACAGCTGCTTCACGCAATAAATAGCTTGCCAGAGGTGACAGTGGGAGTCTCAGTTCTGCTACTCTACCCCCTTGCTATCAGTGTCTATCAGCAATCAGAGATACGGGAACAGAGGAGAGGGGAGGAGCAAAGACTGTACAGTACAGCAGCAGCAATGGCAAAGAGAGGAGAGAGCACGGAGTTGCTTACCACAAGGTCAAGGAGGTTTAGAACTCTAATGGCAGCTCTTTGTTATCACTGAAGTATTTCAGCATCACATTCTGGCCCAGTTTCACAGACTGATCTTCTACAAGGAACTGTAGTTTACTAGGCATTATGAGAGACTTTAGAGAAAGATCAGGAACTAGAGGGATAAGCTCCACTTCAAAACAGCATGAAAGGAAAGGTGCTCTAACATTCAGTGCAGCAGGTTAGAGGAAAACTAACAGAAGCTGAGGAGAGACAGATCACAGAAATCCCACAGCACCATGGCAGCAGCTTCAACTCAAGCCTGAGCTAAAACACAGGAATGACAACCAAAACAGCTGAAAAGGAATCACTGAGATATTACAGAGTAGGTTCAAGATAAATCCAGAAGCTCCTACATTCAAAGTTTAAAAGCAAAAAGTACAAAAACTAAGAAGTCTAAGGTATCTTGCAAAACCTTGGTACCACAGAAAGCCATGACATTTCTCCTTCCTGCACACATAGGTTAAAATAAAGACAGAATAACACTCATTGAGAAAATTCAGGACTGTAAGGAGGTCTCTCTAGCAGAGAAGTCTGATGATTTCTATAATACTGGAAAACTTCCTTCTGGAGAACTGCCTGTTAGGCAGCCTAAAGCATTCTGTATAAGTTTCTACATAAGAATTAGTCAATGTCCTGTAAAGGCAATAGATAGTTTACCTTTGATGCTTCATCTTGTATGAAATATCAACAACCTAAGAACAGCAAGTCTGTCTTAGTGCCTTGCTGACTGAGAAGCTCTTTAGGGTGGCTGGATGTGGAGAAGTTCAAGGAAATTCAGAGAAATCTAACCAAGTGGGTGAAATGACAGCTGGGGTGGAGATAAATCAGATGCTGAAAAATGCTGACCAGTGTACTGGGCAGAAAGGTTTAACCTCCTTGTCCACTGCAGGGTTAACACACACTGCTAATCAAATACACCTGAGCATCACCACATAACATGCCTCAACAAAGAACCTTTGTTCAAAGTGCTGATTTGATTAAGTTTAACCATACCCAAACTCTCCAAACTAAAATGTTACTCATATTATGACTGCTTAGAGTGCTTTTCTCTCCCTTTTGACTTCTCTTAAATTTAGAAAACCATTCAACATGGCAGCCTTATCTGGAATGTTATATACAGCGCAGGTCATCCTAAACTAGGCAAGTCTTACATTTTATCTTTAAAAGGCTTCCTTCCTTTCCCTCAGGAAGTTTCCCTCTCTGCTATTCAGGAATTTGTTCAGAACAACAGCAGTCAGAGCTGCATCGTTACCTCCAGCATCACTCCACCAGTCCTAGAGAGCATTTGGAGAAACCCCAACAGCAGAGAAGCAGCTGCTGCAGCAGCGCCTTTTTACAAAGAAGGAAGGTCTCTGGCTGGCTGAGCCACTGTCTTCCCAACACAAGTCCTATGCAGCCACCAAAAGGCCGCGATTTCAGATGTCGAGCAACCAAAGCAGCACCGCTGTGAACAAAGGTCGGATTGCAACAGTCAAGGACTGCCTGAAAAGCACTGCAGCCATCGAATAGCTGCAGAAAACGAGAGCAGCATCACTATTCATGCATGGACCTTATCCTCTGTGCACTCACTGTTGAAGTAGCACTCTCAGATGCCCTTCTAGATCAGCGACATAAGATGCAGAAGTACGTTACATGCACATGCCCTTAGAAATTCTAACAGGCTCAAAGTGAACCCTCAGAGCTACACAAGCAAAATTGGCTGAAGACTTCCCCCCCCGATCTCTCAAGCAGTCCAACTATGAAAGCCTCGTGCTCCCAAGAAGACACCACCTCGGGATGCTGCTGCTGCACCCAGTGCTGTGGCCTGGCCGGGGCCCAGGAGGGCGGCTGAGGAGTCGCGCGCAGGCACAGCACAGCGCTGCACAGGCCACGACAGGCCGGCCCCCGTGGCCAGGCCATGTCTGCTGGCTGCGGCAGCTGATGCCACGTGGAATGAAGTTGTACCTGGCACAAACAAAATTAACTGCAGTTACCTGCTGGCCAGCACAACTTTGCAGAGCAGTTGTGGGGCTACTGAAGCTCTCCTGTGCTGCTCCAAGGGCCCAGAAGATCACTGAGGCCACTACAGGGCCTACGGAAGGCTGTGAGGGAGCAGGCAGCCCATTCCTCAGCAGGGACTGCCCTGAGCATAAGAGCGTTAAGCCAGGTACCTGCCAGCAGTTGCAGAGCCATTTAAGCAATAGTTTCACTCAGACTTTAGTTCAAAATTGATACGTGACTACCAAACATCTCAACTCTGCCTAGAATGGATATGAATGACTGCCTCGTGCAAATCAATACTGTTTATTGCGTGCTCTAAATCAATAAAGCTTCCCTCTACAGAGTAAATTCTTCTAAAACGGTGATTAGACATTTAAGGAGAACTAAGTAGTTTCACTAAACAATACCATTAGTCCTGAAACATCAGCTTGACATCTCAGCCAGAAAGCACTTCATCAGAACTAATTAATCCCCACAGCACCTCTGCAAGACTGAGAGAGCCATTCATCTGTTTTTTAAATGTACTGGGTATTTACGTTACAGAACATAGTGGCTGGGTTGGAAGCCAAAAGTACTAGAACAAACAGAGCAAACCAAGCCAGCAGAACACATCCAAGTGCATGAAAAAAATGGAGAACACTGACAGCTGTAGCACTTGGCTTCTTTACATCTTCCTGTTACACACCAAACCTCCTGTGAATTCCCAGAGAGTCTTCCAGATGTCACTTGACTGGATGAGTGGCAGTGAAAAGCAGTTATTATTCTACTGGGAGCAGTTTTGTCTGTTGTTTGTTCAGCCAATTATCTATGTATATAGCTTAAAAGTGGGGGAAGCAGTAACCTTAGGCTCTGTCAACAAGAACTCTGGGTTTTATTGGAGCAGTTAAAGCTAAGTCTGAGTTACCACAAGCAAAGCACACAACCTTACTGAACAGGTCTCATGAATGGCAATCAGCCAGGATATAAGGTATTTCCCGTTAAAGAAGTGACTGATTTACATGGCTCTCAGATATGCGCACACCTTCACCCCACACTGCCCAGCCACTGCCACCCGCCCCCTTTGGTCACTTTCTCAGCCAACACTTGCCCTGCTGGTGGCACAGGCAAGGCCACCAGGCAGAGGCAGCCAGACACCTCACTGGAGAGCATTAGCAGAACTTTTCCAAGCCACCTGTATGATCTGTCCCCCTCTTTGGCAAAGGCACGGAGTTCTCCCATAGTCGACACAGCTGAGGGTCCTGCCAAACCCACAATACCTCAGCCCGGGCAGAGAGTGCGTAACACAGCCAGGAACGCGCTGCAGAGCAGTGACGCTGCCGGCACGCTGCACAGAGCAAGGCCAGCCGCAGCCGCCTTCCGCAGTGGGGCACAGGAATCAATCATTTACTAAAAGACTCCTCAGCCACTGAGATAAGAACCCCTGGTGCAGGTCAGTGACAGGACCTCCCTCAGCTACCTAGCACAGATCACTTCACGTACAAGTTGTCTCATTGAACAGGTTTATTTTAGACAAGAACAGGTTTCTTTTACACTTCCCAGGTCTTCCAATGTATTTTCTCACACAGGCTGGAAGAATTCAAATCAGATTCAGACACCATGAAGTTTGTTACCAACTCATCTTTCCACAGCTGCGCTAACTGCGAAGAGAGTGAGTGACAGCTTTAGGACACGCTGTGCCTCGCTGCAGGGTTCACCCAGGCTCCAGCTATCGAACACACTCTACCTGCAGAACCTGGTCAGAAATCAAGAGCAGAGACAACCACCTCCAGCTCTGGGAACACCCCCCTGGGGCAGAGCTTGGCCAGGTGATAACTGCAAACACGTCCTCGGCACTCCAGGGCTGATCACAGCCATCCCCCCCACCACAACCTCTGGCCCTCACACCTGTGCCAGCTCCTGCACAATCACACAGAACCTGGATCAGCTGTTTCTACTAAACAAATCCAGGCAATGAGAACATTTACCAGCCAGAGCACTTTCTGGATCTGGCTCCCCATGCAGACACGGAATTTTATTCTGACAGCAGCAGCTTAAGCTGTCCAGTCAGTGCTGCCACCAAGCCCCAGCCCCACACCACAGGAATGACCTCTCACTTGCTATACTCGTATCTCCTGGAATTTACTAGCCAGTTCTCTGCCGTTTCACTGTACAGATATCAACTACTTTGGTATGAAAATAGATGACCTACATGGAGCTGGAACTGTTGATCCCTTTGTCAAGTAAGTTTCCAGTCAGAGGCAGTGTCACTAACTTCACAAGCCATCAGCCTTTCTGATGTAAAATTAAAGGACTCCTTGCAAACAAGGTGACCTTGCTAGAGTAAAAGATGAAGATCAACCTGCAAATTATTATTAAACAATGTGATTTAAAGAGATTTATTCACAAACAACTCTGATCTTTGAAAACTCAGAATTCCCTGAGCTGAACAAAGTGTTTTTTTCCTTCATGTTCCATAGGGAAGATAAAATAATTATTTTGGTAGCTCCAACATCACTGTCAACATCCTATCTTACAACACACCTGTGTGCAAACCATGCCTTTAGCGATGATGCTCTTGTTAGAAAAGCATCCTATTCGCTGTCTCAACTACCCTGCCAAGCCTGAAGTGAACTTGCACCCTGAGAGAGGAAGCACACTGTCTCCAGCCCCTGTGGACCTCCCAGTGACCAGTAAGTACATTCTCCCAGAGGATTTGTCTTGTAAGTTTGAGAGGAAAAAACAAAGCGTGATTTTTCCTTACTGAAGAGGTCTGAATGGTTTTGTCTCCAAACCACTTTTCCCAACTACAGGTGCAGCCAGTACTGCTACTTCTTGGAACAAGACTCTTGATACCAGTGAGCTGCAACAAACCGTCACAATAATTCTACTGTGTGCATTTGTCTCCCATATTAGAACTTACATAAACCAATTAATTTCCATTTACTGGGGAAAAAAAACAAATCCTAAGAACAGCACAAGCCCTACACATCAAGACACCTGCTCCCAAAGATGGCATTTTAAAGGACTACAAAGACTGCATTACTATCACTTAGTTGTGTACTCACAGAAAAGAGCTATCGCTGGCTTATACAGATGCACATAGAACTGCCTGTTCTCTACAGTAAAAGAATCAGCTATTTCGGGCAACGTAAACATGACAAAGATGCAGAATCACATATCTGATGCTGTGTTAGGCTAGCTATCAGTAAAGAAAAGGCAACAGCAGGCAAACCAGCAGCCTTCAGCTGTGTGACCCACACTGCTGCCAGTGATGAAAGACCAACGTACAGAAGAGAAGTGCTCCAGCTTTGAGATTGTTTTCTTCTCCTTACACTTAACTGATTTTTCACCCGCAAAAAAGCACAGCTCCTTGTTATTCTTGATGCTTTTCAAGTCCCTTTTTTCTCCCTTCAAGTCCTTTTATTCTGGAGAACTTCTATATTTTAGGTAGCTAAATTTAGCTTTATTCTAATGATTATAGTTATGCCACAGGCAAATAATCTAAGTAGTGGACATTTATATATGGAATTTCAGCATGATGCTCACACTTTTAATTCTTTAATACAGCAAGTTTGGAGACTAAGTGTGCAGAGCAGACTGGGCATGAAAAGCTTCAAAACCAGAACAACACAGGAGAGACACACCACTCTGCAGTATTTCCCATAGAGCCTGGAAGGCAGACTCAGAGGGGCACAGCTAGATGATTATGCTCTACATAACATGCCCAGCTTTTCTTCATTGAGATCCTCAGGCTCAATAAGCCGGCATCTTCACGAGTAAGCAGGTGGCCTGAGCTTTTTTAAGAGCACCAAGTATTCTACATGTGACAACACATACATTGACACATATTGGCCCTGAACCCTGGCAAATCTCTGCCCTACTTCTCTCTACCAAAGCTCTGCTTCTTAAGTTCGGAGTGGAAAAAATCTCCATATGGAGTAGGAAGATGTCTCAGGGAGCAACTGCAGAATCTGGGCTTTCATTTAACAAATGTCTCTAACCCTGTTCATCACCAAGAGCCTTTGAAAAATGAAGGCACCAACTGAGGCACTGCTGCCTTCCAAAAGCAGAAACAACTTCTGCTGTTTTGTACCTTCACCAAGCTTAAGCGTTCCTGTTTTGCTATCTTTCACTCTCAACAGGAGCCCACTGGTTGGGATAAAATAAGAAGTTCAGCCAGCTCCATCTAAGATACCTAGAAAAACCCACTTACACCAGCATGCCAGGAAGAAGAGCATGAGAACATAAGAACTGGAGAATGGGACATTTCATCAGGCATCTTCAGGAAGTTTCATGGTGGAAAAGCAAGGACAAATGAAAAAAAAAAAATCCTCTTTCAAGACAGTTTGGGCAAATCAGAGGTTTCCCTACACATTTGATAGCCAGCACAACAGCTGATAATGCTGGTGCACCCTCCATGTTAAGAAAGCACTCTGGAATGTTTCACCAAACAGCATGTACTGGTGGATGCCTGAAAGACCATGCTTGCTTTTAAAACTTGAAACAACAAATTTCTTCTTCTCCTAGCTCAGTAAGGCTGGGTCTCCCATTACACTATGTCCACATCTTGAATTGTCTAACTCAAACTTACAACAACAAGAAGTCAGCTATTTCAGCATCCTTTTACATTAAAAAAAAAAATAAAAAATTCACCTGGTCACTAGAACTGCCTTTGAACTTTTTAACCCGAACTCCCTGCTTACAGGATACCTTGATTCTTCTGTTCCACCATAACACACAGGTACAGTAACAGTTAAATTACAGAATTCTTCAGATGATTTATCTCTAGATAATTTCCAGAATACCCTGAAATCCACATGCTTCCCAGGACTGCCCCCATGTCCGGTACACCCTTACATGGCACGAGGCAGAAGCACTCCAGCATGCAGTGGCTTCATCCAAGCAGGATGCAGGAGCACAAGCATCACACAAGTCAGCACTGCAGGTGACTGAGATGTCCCCAGGTAACAGCGACTTTGTACATGTCGAAGTCCAACAGCCCCCCTCAGCAACAGCCCAGTGGCAGAACTGGTGCAATGAGCTGCAGGAGAGCAAGAAAACCACCAAGTCCAGCCTCCACAGCCCCACCCTGTGCTACCCCTCACCTGCTGCAGGCATCCCTCTACATGGCTG
Organism: Alectura lathami; assembly: GCA_013399715.1. NCBI lineage: Eukaryota > Metazoa > Chordata > Aves > Galliformes > Megapodiidae > Alectura > Alectura lathami. Next base: position 506,750 of record VXAV01001453.1, on the reverse strand, counting down.
CATCCAGGCCTGCTTCTGTAATAACCTGTCGAGCAAACCCCAGTGAGCACAGTGCCAGTTCAATTGCAAACCCGATACCAGCTGTTGTCGCAAAAACAATGGGCAAGCCTATGTCCTGAAGCTAGATGGTATCCTTGCTCATGGCTTTTTTCACTAAATTAAACTAGAGTGAAAGATTTCAGAAAGGTTTAAAACCTGCACACCCTATCTTTAGCTACCAGTTGTTGCTGACTGAATAAACTGATCAGGTATTGTAAAGGCACAGTCATACTGAAACCTCGCCACTGAGAAGCAGCGGGGTTCAGAATGGGCCTTAAAACATGAATCTTCCTCCACATCCCTGAAGTCTGCAGTTTTACAGCACCTGTTGCTTTTTGCTGGATCAAAAATTGCACAAGAGAGCACTGTAGCAAACACACAGAATAACCTCATAGCTGCAGCTACTTCACAGACAACCTCTAGGCTTAAAAATATTGAAGCTTAAAATCCACTGTCAGATGGTCAGTATACAGACCCAAGTTCACTACTGCAGGGGCAGTTATGACTCAAGCTGCTCAAAAACTCCTCAGTCAGTTTTCACAGACAGCTGTAATTAGCTGCAAGAGAACAGGCTGAAAGAGAAACTTTTTTCCTGCAAGTACAGCAGAGCATGTCTCGAAATCATACAAGCACATGGTCCCCCAGGTGATGGGTAAATGTTTTGACACTTAGCTGTCCCAGTGTTGGACCAATAAGCTCTTCAAAACCTTGAGGATTTTCAGAGAGGGAGGAAGAGTGTCTAACTCAGCTTGTGCGCTTGGTAGCACTGCTAGAAGATGACTCAGATGCAAAGCTCGTCAGGGCCGTGTGTATTCAGGTGTACTACTATGTGCACAACAAATACATCATGTGATAGGACTGACTGGTGTATGTTTGAAAGTCTTAACAGCGGTGAGCAGTCAGCGTTTCTGCATGCATAAGGCAGCGATTCAGCTGCTTCTGTCATCTTTGACTCACTAACCAAGGACACATCAGAATTTTTATAAGCCACTGTTAGGAGTAACATATTTCTCTCTTATCTTCATTCTCTTCACCAAAATAAAGATGCTAAGAAAGCATTCCTAATTTAAGCTTGTATTGACTTTTATCAAGGTTAAAAAGCACACCTTGAAACAAACGCGTTCTCAGCTCTTTCAACCACATCACTGAAACATGAGTTTAAAACATGTTCCAAATCTCCAGCAGTCCAACGGGTTACATTTGGCTACAGGATACACAAGGATTATTCCTGGAATGCAGAACACTCCTTAAAATCTTGTAAAATTGGACAATCATTCACTTCCCCGCTCAACAGAAAACTAGCCAGGTAGGACTGGAAAGGAGGCAAAGTATTGGCATCCCACAAACAACGGAATCCTCTTCTAAGAGCTGAGATGGGAGGAACACAGTGAAACCAATCCACAAATCACATGCATGCCCCACAGCAAGGGGAACGCTCACTGACATGTGGGGGAAGCTGTATATTCAGAGCATTTGGAACTTCCAGCTCATTGAGATGCATTTTTGAGTTCATGTGTCTGGGAATTTCACCAGGAACTTCAGCGACCACAGCATTAGATGTGAAATTTAGGGATTTCTGATTTCAGCTGTGACCTAATACCTGAGGATCCCACACACCTGAGTTACCTGTGTGCTTGCTCACCGTAACTGCCTCGAGCATGGAACTGAAACATGCCAAGACAAAGAGCTGCCTGGAAAATAGCCTGAGTCTTGAGCAGCAGATTTTGTTTCTCTTGCTTTTTAAAGTGAGTAACACAGGGAAATAACCCATCAGGCATCAGGTGGAGCGAGCAGAGCACCCTGGGAGGCAGCAGGCAGCAACCCCAAGCGCTCAGACGCGACCTGAGCGCTCCGGTGCCGAGCAGCAGGAAAGCGGGGCCGAAGCGCTGCGATCCGGCGACCCGCGCCTGACCCGCGCCAGCGCTCCCGCTGCACGGGGCCCCGCTGCTCC
>VXAV01001453.1:475164-503774 GCA_013399715.1 Alectura lathami | reverse complement strand
CCAGGAGCCGGCGTCTGTGGTGAGGCGGAAACCGCCCCGGCCATCTTTTAACGGTGGTGTTTGTATGAGATGAACCCCTCGGGGTATAGGTGCATGCGGCTCTAGCTGACCTGTGGGTTCTTACCCTACCCTGCCCTTCTGTGGCCATACCCCGCCCGCACCTGCACTGCAGCTCACAGCAGAGCCGCAGAATCGTAGAGTGTCCTGAGTTGGAAGGGACCCACAGGGATCACGGAATCATAGAACCATAGAATGGCTTGGGTTGGAAGGGACTTAACAATCGTCCAGTTTCACCACGTTTTTCCTGAAATACTACGTTTTGGTTAAAACCTCAGGCATTGTTCCACCTGAACATTCCTGTTACGGCCCACCAGACGCTGCCTGGAGCATCGGCAAAGTTGCTTCTCTGGCTTGCTGGCGGCCTTCAAGATCCAACAAAAGAGTTGAGTGCGGCAAAGCAGCCACTTGCTCTGTGGGATACATTCCCCCGGTGTGTCCCGGTGCCCGCCCTGTGTCAGGCTGGGCAGCACTTTGCAGTGGGCGGCTGGGGAGATGAGAGGCGAGGAGCGCAGCAGGCACTGCTCCCTGGCATGCTGCAGCCAACTGGCACTGCTGCTGCGTGTGCCCACGGGGGGCAGCGGCTCCTCGAGGGGCCCCGTCGGTGGAACGTGCTGCACGCTAGCTGGAAAGGCGGCTTCCTCTGGGTCACATGTGGCAGGAGGGAGGTGGTCGCTTGTCCTGCAGTGTGCGGAGTGCTGCTTGCAGCTGGTTTTCTTCTCAGGCACGTCCCAAGTGACCCAGCAAGGCTCAGTGCCTCTGCTTTGTTGTGTGAGAACTGAGCCGTGGGGATATTTCGGCCCTTTTGGCTACAGTTAGGGTCCTTCTGGCAATTAGACTTTCTCTCCTGTTTCCTGCCCCACATTCCTGAGGGATGGGGCTGGGAGCTGTGATGCTGATCAGCCGCCATGGAATTTCAGTAGTCAAACCAAATAACAGTTGCTGACAATATGTTTAGTTTGGCTTTCTTTTATCAAGAAAGGCTTGGGCAGGTGAGTCTGGATTTGGTCCTAATGTTAAATTTCAAGCTACCTTTACCACAGCATTAGTAAATAGAACATGTAGTTCTTCATGCTACCCTAAGCACCAAAAAATGGAGTAGAATTCCCTATTAGTTTATTAAGTGATAGTACTTGCTTTTATGAGCTCATGGGATAAAATTGTATATGTAAGGCAAAGCTCAAGAAAACATGCTAAAACAAGGTTGAAAAGCATAGCCAAGAGACCCAGGGGTGCGTCTGGCTCAGGGCCGTTCATGGAGTGAGGTGCTGAGGCTGCAGGACAGCGTGGCGGCACTGGGGCCTCTCCCAGCCGCAGGTGGCTGCTCCCAGCGGCACCAGCGCTTGGCCTGTCCTGCTGCCAGCCGGCCTCCACCCCCAGAGAGAGGGCAGAGGGGAATGTGCGGGGTGGAGGCAGCAGAGCTGGACCTCGGGAGGCCAGTGGCTGCCTGGTGGCTCCCCACCACCCACACCATTGCTGGCACTTCATGTACCCACACTGAGATCCTTATCTTTCAGCAAACAAGCCTGCAGCAAGGGAATAAATACCCGTCACTGTCCTCTGGGTGCTGCAAGATATTTTTCACCTAAAATCAGATCAGGATTTTGTGTGTTCTTCCCAAACAACCCATCCCTGTCTGTACTGCTGCCGGCGAGCAGTGTGTGCCCACAGGGAGTGCAGTGCTGAGACCTGCTGTGGGTTTGTTGGGGCAGCCAGGCATTACCCAGCCTAGAAAGTGCCCTGGGGTGTGTGCAGGCAGGGAACAGTCATCTCACATGCACCTTGGAAAGTGAAACCTGCCCAGGTGACAGTTCTGGGCTGCAAAGCATCCACGTGTCACCGTTATACCACCACCCTGTTGCAGACCAGGGCTGTACAGGCATTTCTGTGGTGGCAGCGTGTGTGCAGCCTGGGGCAAGGACAGTGAAGCAGAGCTGCGACACCACGGCCCCACAGGTGGCAGCCACCAGCTCCAGCAGTGGGGCTCTTGACAGCAGCTGGTGAAGAACTGTGAAGGGATGGGTGCCACTGCCTCTGAGAGGGGGAAGCGGCTTGGTGAGGGGCACTGAGGCAGCTTGGGTGCGCTGGGTGCTGTCAGCAGGGCGTCTGGCTCAAGGCACTGCAGTTCCCACCTCCAGATGATCGTCCCAAACCCTTCTCGATGTGAGGCACAGAGCACAACTGTGGGTGAGGACTCCAAGCCACTGTACGTGACTGCAAGGGGCAGAGGGGCAGGGCCTTTGCCATCTATCCAGGTTGTGTAAGAGCGCAGCTCACCGTGGGGCAGCCCCGCTGTCCTGCAGATCTCCAAGGGGAGAAGCCACAAATGATGGCAAAGTTCTCCAGGGCTCCTTTGCCCACCCACCCACAGCTGGCTCACAGAAGGGCCACTGGTGGTGCTGCTGGGTGTGTGTGTGTCCACAGCCCTCCTGGGTCGCAGCTGGAGCAGCTGCTGCTGTGACAGCCCCACAGCTGCAGCAGCAAAAAAGAGAAAGAAATGCAACAAACTCTACCTACTTACTTTACTGCATAAATCAGACACAATCAAGAAACAAATGTCCATTTGAAGCAGCTTAGTTTTACTGACAAAATACATAAGAAGTGGCTAGGATGCTAAGGACCATTTACTCCATGCTTTAGTAATCCAACAACTGCTTTATGGCTGCTCTTCACCCAACCCCGAGCAGCGGAGCAGCTTCCAGCTCTGCTGGTGGTGGTGTGCCTGCCCACTCACCCGCCCTTCATCTCAGAGGCCACTCAGCACTAGACGGGCACCCTGCTCGTCGTCTGGGTGAGCTCGGTGGCTGCAGAAGCACCCTGGTCACCTCCTGGAGGCACTGGCAGGGAGCCCCACTGCTGTGGCACCCAATGGGTGGAGTGAAGCAGACCCTGTGTGCAGGGCAGTGGCTGGCGCGGGCAGGGGGGAGCAGTGCCACCATGGGGAACAGGGGCAAGGCTGCCACATGGCCCCCAGGACAGAGATCTCTGACTGGGCCCTGTGTCCATCTGCTAAGACACTTCTCTTGTGTGGAAGTGAACTTTTGGAGATGTACGAGGTGCAGTGCCTGCACACTTCTCTGCTGTTGGGAGTATAGGACATGGTGGCCACACCACCCATGGCAAAGAGCAGTGTGTGGCCACGAATGTGCCACCCCATGGACATGTCGCCACCTCTCCCCTGCGCTCCCCTGACCTGTTTCCCAGGAGAAGCAAAAAGACAAACTGCCGACACCCACACAGCCCCCGGCACTGCACGGGGCCCTGGGAGGCCCTGGGTGCTCTGTAGACAGAATGGCTGCGGCAGGCTGGCCCCAGGTATATGGGTGCCTTTGCGATGTTGTGGGTCTGTGAGGATAGATCAGTCTCCTCTTATTGCAAATCAGATTTAGATGGGTGCCCACATGGCCTGGACTGTTGGGGAGGCTCAACCTGCCACGCCAACGCGGCACGAGATCCCCGCTGATCTTACAGTGACTGTTCTGCTGCCAGCCCACTGCATGGCCCAGTGCCAGGTGCAGTGCTGTGACAGATGTGACAAATGTCCTGCCAGGAAAAGTGTCACCGGCTTGTTAATGGCCTGCCTTCCCCACCTGGGCAGAGACCAAGTGTTAAGATGGGGATGGCTTCAAAAGCATCACTGTGGCCCACAGAGGCAAACAGGCATCTGCTTTCTAGCTCGGTATGAATTTTTGACAGATGAAAAAGCCTGACTTATTTGATAGTACTGATTTATAGCATTGTTATATTTCTAAATATTTTACTTTCATTTACATGATTTCTTTACTTAATGAAGCTGGGAGTGGTGAGGGCTGTTTGCAAAAATTATGAGACCTGGGCTGTAGCAGAATAGGCGATAGCACAGCCAACACAATTCTAGCAGATTTTTGTTTTATTCACAATTACAAAATTAGACTAGAACCTGCCAAAAGCTGTCATCTAAAGATGTAAAACTTCTGTAAATATAGTTTCTCCTATAGCAACGCTGTTGAGCTGCTGTAACAGCACAGACAGCATGATGGTACACTATCTGCCACCTCCTGTACTCATGATGGCTTAACTGCCACTTCCACTGTAAATCCTGTTTGTTGAGGATTTGTAAACTGGCTGCATTCACTTGCCTCACTCCAAAAGCTGGCACACGACTCTCTCCCATGGTGTTTTTTACCACTTTAATATTTGCTTTTTTAGTTCTCGCCTCAGAAGCTCTGTGGCAAAGGCCTGACTTTAGCCCTAGAACAGTCAAATCCTCAGCAGAACCTAGGACACTACGCATATTTTAACAAACAAGGAAAAGGCTAATGTATTATGTATTTTGAAGAGCTGCTGCAGCAATTCTGGGAAGAGGACTAATGGAAACTGGACTGCAGGCAGCAGGTAATCCCCCTGCAGGTCCCCGCTCATCCACCTCTTCTGCTGGAGGTGTGGGGAGTCTGGGCAGGGCTGGTGTCACCAGGCACTGGTGTCATGGGGCAGGGCTGGTGTCATCAAGCACTGGTGTCACGGGGCAGGGCTGGTGTCACCAGGCACTGGTGTCACGGGGCAGGGCTGGTGTCACCAAGCACTGGTGTCACTGAACACTGGCAACTGACCCAGGGTACTGAGATGCAGGCTGGATAGGGGGGTAAGGTGGAGAACAACCTCAGCTGGGTCCAACACAAGTTGCTTGGATCTAGGAGCTCAAGTGTATTGCTGGGACTTTCCATGGGACCTGTGCTGCCGCACATATGCTTTGGAAACCTTTGGCAGACCTAGATAAATGATCTGTTGACTATTTAGCTACATGAATGGACCACTTTCAAAAGTTAAGAATATCCTGATGGTGTTTATATTTGCAAAAGAGCTGGATAGGGAGCCTTGTCTTTCTGAATGCATCCCCTGCAAATCTGTCCCCCAGTAATTAATATTAGAAATGATACTCCACTCTTAGTTTGAGTTTCTTTTTGCAGGACGGATAAAGAGAAGTAGCAGAATCTCTAAATTTGAACAGTTTCAGCTTTAGGAGGTTCCTAAGAGAACAAAAGATACACAGGACTGTGCATCGGGATATCATTTCCAGCCTCTCAACTGCACAAAAACTTCTATTTTAAAGAATGACCTAAAAAGCTCAACCAGGGTACTCCAAACTGTGATAAGGAGAGGTGTCTCCACCTTGTGATTTCATTTTTTATGTCTACACCAAAGGTAACACACAACAAAGTAAGTTACATGAATACCCACCCAATATTTCCCTTCTTTAATAATTTCACTTCTAAACATGTCTGATAACAGCATTTCAAGTCTATCAGCATAGAAAACCATCCGCAGCAATGGACATACAGGACTTTGTCTGAAAATATGGACTCCTCTGGACTTGTGGTTCTAGTGCACACACAGTACAGGGCAAGCACACAGTCAGAACAGGATGGGTTCTGTTTGCTCAGCAAAAATCAGATGTGCTGCGGGTGCTATAGGTCTCACGTCACACTGCACACGCACTGAGCTGTCCTGCTTTAAAAATGCCCTGGAGTGAGTTAATGTCCATAATCAATTCAAGCATCTCTGCTGATATCATGAATCATTAAAAATCCCATCTGCAATTCCAAAAGCAAAACTGTTCTCAAAATTAAGTAGAGCTTCCTGACTACATACTTAAATGAGATAAAAGCAGCAGGGCTCCCGCTGATGGATGGTTCCCTTTTAACATCATCGAGTGACTGTTACCTCAGGAGAGGGTCTTTGATCTTACCTCAATTTTTAAATGTGGTAGAAATAAGCAATCTCACAAAGAAGACAGATTTCATGGGGGCTCGGGGGCTCACAGCAAGTCCTACCATGTTCCATTTATTATAATGTTACTGCATTTTCAAACTGCCTGGAAGTTTCTTTGGTGCAATCAAACAAATTCCAGGACTGTAACATGGCAGTCTGAGAGTTACTAGTATGAGGTGCAGACAAGGAATTTCTAAGAACATTTATGAATTAATTTGTTGTCATAAACAGAGTATCAGGTGACGTATATGTAGGACTTTGCTTATCCAGAGGTCAGAGGAACACCCCTTTGTAGAATCCATGGTACAGCGATCATTTCTACATATAAGGTGCTGCATGTATGACAGTGACACACCAATATTTTTCTCATTTTTAAGAGATTTCACAATAGAAGACAAATAATTCACAGGAGTTTTAGAGACTTTATTTATGTATAAACAATTTAAACACTTTGCCATAAATTATCTTTGCCTGTCTCTAGTCTTTGCTTAGCAGCAAATTAAAATTAATATAAAAACTCAATGAACAATTCATACATGTATATTACAAAAAAGTTCTTGTACCAAAGTTCTTATTAGGCTTTTTTTTTTTTTTTCTTTTTTTTTCTTTTTTCTTTTGTGGTGACTGTAATGTGATTGTCTCAGTTTCTCGACCAAACAAACACACTAATAATTTTTAAATCTGAAACAGTGATTGTGCCTTCTGGCTGATGTATGTACAGGGTGATCTGACGTGGTGCCCATTTGCAATAGTGTAACACAATGCCCACAGCTCTACTGGAACTGATACCAACAAACTACTGAATCTAAACAGACTACACCCTGTAACTGTGTTATACTGTCCACAATGGAAATCTTCAAAGACAAACAGAGTATGAAATTTATTTGTAGTGATTTATAGCCACCATTTTGAATGTAACTTTACACTCTGCCCTCTTTGAATAAGTTAAGCTTCAGGCCAGACAAATGGAGGGTCAGAGTGCAAGTGCGGTTTTGTTATTTTTAAATATCTTTTCCTTTACTATTTCCAGTGTGCTCTCACTTGCATTCTCCTTTTCCTCCAGTTGCTACACACAAATCACCCCAAAGTCATGTTTTAAATGCACCTGTATTTTGCTTTAAATGAAAACCTCTTGGATATTTATCAAACAAGCAGTCTGAATCATTTGTGTTTCATCAGCTGGTTAGTGAAAGTGGCCCACTTGGATTTCTTAGTTTGCTCACGTGTGAATGGAGTGAGGTAATACAATATGAGGCCTTCTTTTTATTTTTCTTTAGACCCAGAACAAGTGGGTAATATTTCAGGGGTACTTTTTAATTTATATGGTTAGAGTTTTCAGTCAGGCTTTAGTCCACTTCAGGATATGGTTTTTAATCACTTGAACAGTAGCATTTGACTCAAAAAATATGAGCTTTTTTTGCCACTTACTATCCCAAAGTAGCTCAGCCTAGTGCCCCCAGATAGGTCTTCATCTCCTTAGGAGAGGAGATAACAGTTATGACTACTGATTCATCCGGCAAAGGATGACAGCAGGTTAATTTGTTACCTCTTTCCCATTTCATTCTGTCTTAAAAACTGGATGTTGCTGCTACTGTCTGCTAGCTCTGGGTACTGCTCCACAGGCAGGACATAATATCCCTCGTAACCTTGAACCCTTCCCGTGTTCAGAAGCTGTTGCTTCTCTCCGTCTGTCCATACGCGGCTGCCCTCGCGGCCATCCCGTGCCTTCTGCTGCTCTTTGGCCCAGGCCGAGCCCAGGGCTCGCTGCCGAGCCTGGTCTAACACTCGTGCCTTCTCCTCGTCCAGCGTGTCGGTGGTGAGCCCGTAGCGGATGTTGATCAGCAGGGTGGAATACTGAAATTCGATGTTCGTGAACCGTCGAGTCCTTCCGTTGACAAGGAGAGTTGGCTGGGAGACGGTCACGTTAACTCCACTGTCCAGGACCTTCCGCCCGCTGGTCATGGCGAGGGTGACGAGGTCGCTGTCGGCTGAGCCTATCTTGACGAAGTAGTGGGTATCCTTCCCCTCGATGCTGTAGTGCATTTTTTCCAGGTAGTGAGCACTGTTAAGGACAGTGGCAATTTTTCTGCTATCGTCTGTGGCTATGCTGGAAATGCCAGTGGTTACACGGCCTTCCTTCACAGCAAACATGATTCCTTTCCCAATAATAGGAGTGCTTGTTGCAAACCAGTGACCTGCTTTTTCTCTAATATTGGCATGTAATCTTTTAGATATGACCTGCCCCTCAAGAGCCATGAAAGCTTGATTGTGTCTTTCTGTTGTCTGCTGAACTCCTGTAATTAGCTGGAAAAACAAAGCAAAACACCAAAGATATAGACCTGGAAATAGTTTTCAGAGAACAGTGCTAATCTTTGTTTTATTAAAGGAAAGCCACACACTGAAAAACTCTAAGCTATGGAAAGCCCACTCCCCTACCATGTGCTTAGCATGATCAGAATTGGGTAAAAACACATTTGGCAAATTACTTTACTATCAATAATGGCAAATAAAAGATTTCTCACAAGTCACAGTTTTTTGGGCTATTTATATGATGTTCATTACAAGAATAACTAAGACCCAAGTCTAGCACAATTTTAATCAGAGCTTAAACCAAACAGAATCAATTTATTAAAAGATGACACTTGGGGATACTTCTGCCCTGAGATTTCGACCAATGTATACGACTAAAATGCTTATGAATGTAATCATTTTGAAAATGAGATTTAGGCTCCAAAATACCACAGTAATTGCTGAAAAGAGGATTTAGATTCTCAAATGACTTAGAAGCAAGTGAAAGTGGTATATCTTGGTTTATGTGGTCATTTCAGTTGTATTTCCATAAATGTGAAGTAAGCCTAGCACAGACTAAGTTTGAAAACGGCCTAGTACTCCTTTTAAGTATATTAAACTGGTTGGAATTTATTATAAAGGCAGAAAGCACACACAATTTCCCACCCTTAACCTGACAAATATTTATGAAGATTGTAACTGACATTAACTGTAGTCACAGAAGTAGCAAACTAAAGCCTCTATGAAAATCCTCAGAGAAAAAATCAATGAGAAATCCTGTTACAGGGTGGGGAGTAAAACCGTATCTTAGCAGTACAGTGAGTACCAACCGAAGTTCATTGTAACACACACACATAATTAGGATAATTTCACCAAAGGTACAACAGATGATAAATTACCCTGCAAAGTTTCCTTTTGTCATTGTTAATCAAGTTAATCAAGTTACAACTTGTTAATCAAGGAAGAACTCGATAAAAGACAAACTAATGACACCGTAATTATGGTAACAACGAAGGCTGGCACGAAAGACATATGGTCATTAGTATAAAATCTAGCTATATTCACTTTCATTTTACATTGAAATAAATCCCTGGCCTTCCACTGTAACTACCAAAGCAGTTCCATTCATAGAGTTAGGCAAATTTATCAAGAAAAAGAACTTCGCATTTCTGCCTACCTGTCCATTTTCACATGCTTGACTCTCAGTCAGCTCATATGGTGGTGACACAAAGTACATTTTTGCTCTAGGGAAACCAGGAATAATGTTGCTAAGCTGAAATCCGAACATCACCAACCAGCTTTTGACATCTGAAAATCAAACATAAGCAGGCAAGTGAGAAATAAATGTGCAAAAGTACAAGAAATCCATCGGGTTAGGAAATCCACCTTTGACATTGGTAGTTTCAAGTAGCAGTTGAACGTATAATTTATATTGCACCAAGGCACTTTTCAGAATTGTAGTATTCCACAGTGAACAAACATAGGAAATACTGTTTCAAATGTATCCTAAATAGTTCATCAGTGATATACCACCTCTTCATTGTTTCCATGAAAGCACATTCAGACACTTTACCGTATGCAATTTTTGTCTGATCTCTGACACCTCCTGATACTAAATTTTAAAATGTTTTATTAGGTTTGTACTCCTAAGAACATCTGCAAAGTCCTCTGGGAAAACGCATGGCTTCTCTTCTTGTCCTGCCCCTATTAGCTGTCGTGATGTCCCTGGGGCTCTGTGAACTGCAGCCAGAGGCTGTCTGGTAACTCAGATGCCTGCCCTCACACCACAGCTGTGCTCCTGCTCAGGCAGCCACACCGCAGGTACAGGAGGGCAGGCGAGGGGCTGCAGGGCAGGGCCACACTGCAGCCCTGGGCTGTGCTTTGGGGAGCTCCAGCTCTTGGCTTGACCCGTAGAGCCCTGTCTTCTTTTCTAGTTGAAAGCGCAAGCAACTTCCACTAAAGTAATAGCAGTAATTCTCACTCAGCAGGGATTGAAAACTAATGATTTATTTTGGTTATCAAAAATATGTTTTGGAACAAAATAAAGCACATGACCCTTCTGCTTCCTGCTTCTCTTTTCTGGTTGTCACAGACTAAGACGCAGTGTAGGACCATGGGCACTTCTCATTGATCTGGACCTAAGTTTGTGACCATTTTTTGAAACCATCTCCTCTGCCATTTCCAGAGGCCTTCTCCCCTTATTGCTGCTTCTTCATGTGAACTCCATGCTTGAGAAGAGACAGGCTTATGGCAAAAATCACTGACTGAATGTCTCCCCTTCTGCAGGTGCCTGCCTGATGCTGCAAGCCCCTCAGGCACACGCAGCCACAAGCCAGCACCCGTCTGCTGCTGCAAAACCTGTTTTCCCTAAAGATTAGTGGTTGCCTCTTAAAAAGTGTAATAACTATTGGCTGTGGACATCTTATTGTGTAGTACTTATTGTAAGGTGTAAAGTTGTGACAGCAAACATTTCTTTTTTTTAGCTGTTCTGACAGTAAAATAAGTAGTAAAGTATTGTTTCTATGAATATATTTATATATATCTCCAATTACATGAGTTTTTTTTTTTTTACCATGAAAACCAACGTGCCAGCATAATCGCTTCTTGCGCAACACAATTTGCTTAGTCCACAGACAAACAAGTATTTTCATCACTAATGAATTACTTTTATACTACAAGGTATGTGCTATGCCAAAGCATTTCATCCAGTAGACGGATAAATGAAATAAATGCAACTTCTGAATATAGCGAAATATCAGAAGATGGCATTGAAGGTCTAACAGTGGGGGATGAAAATAGAATTTTGTTGAATTTAAAACAAAAAAATTGATCCCAAGGTACTTTTAGTCAATATTTTCATGCTATCAGGTAAAAGTCCCTCTATCTTCATATTGCAAAGAAGCTACAATTGAGCCAGCAGTATGTTACATTTACAACTAGGTCCCAAAGAACTGAGGAAACCTGCTATGATTTTCTTTGAAGGAGATACACTCTTTTCTTGAAATTCAAATGACTGCTAAAATTAAGATAACTCCTTTTTAAAAATATCACTGCTCTAATTATTGTATACTACAGATTCAACTTTGAAAAAGCTTTTCCTGAAGACATATTAATTACCTGTCTTTTTAGAAATTGCTGGCAGCCAGTTCAAGTACTGTGTGATCTTACTAAGTGAAAAATTATTACTAATTAAGAAGAGGTTACAAGTTTTACCCAGTTCTAGCATACACAATCAAAACTACTTTATTATTTCTCTTTCTTGGCTGATCACATTCCATAAAGTTTCTTATGTTTTCCAGGAGAAAATAATTGTTAAAAAAAAAAGTTAAAAAATAATGATTTTTGTTTTAAAGACTAAAAACTGTTTGCGCATTAAAACCTAAGTGAGAAAAAGAGGTTTAATTAAATCCATTCTTGGTGCTAATTTATAATGTGCCCATGGGCTCAATCAGCAGTTAATTTTGCAAGTAGCCCTGAAGGGAAGAGATACTGAGAAGTTCTGGTTCCTGATTCTGCAGCTAACCCGCCAGTGATTCTTGTAGGTGACTTCACTTTTCTTTACACCCTTTACAAACACATCTCCATTCAGTACTGAGTTCAAAAGCAAAAGTCCCATGGCTGAGCTGAAATTGAATATTTAGGCCAAAATTACTTTTCTTCCCCTTCCCATTATTCCTTGTGGTTTCTCATTTATTGCCCTTCATTCAGGGAAGAGCAGTATCAAAGAATCAAGAGCAGCCAGCCCTTTTCACAACACAAAAATGGCCCAGCCTTGATGCTCTGATACCAGCAAATGGCTAGTAAGGAGAATTCTGATTCCTTTCCTAAATGAACTTCCAAATGACAGCGTCATTTTTACAAAAATGCAATGAAGTCTCACCTGTTACATAATTCTTTAGATCCAGTTCATTGCTGAGAGGGTTGTTACTCTTGAACATGTACAGATTGAAAGGAGCAGGTTCCCTACCAATGTTTTTCCACATTGTGTAATCAGGAGATGTCCAGCGTCCAGCAAGGACATCATAGTCCCTTTGGGTGAAATGGACGAGTTTGGTTAAAGGATCATACAACCCTCCATGGAACCCAATAACCAGCTGGAAATCTGGGTTAGAGTCGTAATAAATCTCCCCATACGCTGTGTACTGGAGCTGTTTGATCATGAGGCCATTGATGCTGAATACAGCTAAAGGAGTGCCTGTGTTATCAGAGGCGACATAGTATTCTTCTCCGCTGCTACTCTCCATCGCAAAGAGGTGGCCTTGCAGATCGTAATACAAAGAGGTAATTTCTGAGTTAGAATGATTGTAGACATGAGTTACTCTTGTTGGATTGTGAAGATCAGCATAAAAGTACTGTAGATGATGCCCTAGGTTAGTCTTACAGGAAGCCCTTCGGCCAAGTCCGTCATAACGGTACTGAACACTCCACCCATTCGCTTTGTTGTAAGCTCTCGTTAAGAGTCCTTTGGAGTTGTACTCAAATACATCTGAGCCTCGTTGACACAGGAATCCATCATCGTCGATTTTGTATGGTATGTCGCCTAAGCGTGTAATCCTGTCTCTTAGGTCGTAGCGCAGGGGCATCAATCGGACGCTGTTTCCAGGATTCAGGAGGTGAAGATTTCCATTCAGGTCATAACTGTAACGCCAGGTTGGCCTGTCATTTACTGCTACGCTTTGCAGTTGCCCATCTCCATCATAGTCATAGGTATACTTGGTTGTGTTGGCATATGGCCCGAGTTTCAGTTCTCTTTTAGTCACCCGTCCCATGCTGTCATATTGCACAGTCATCCAGTACATCAGGGATCGGAACATTTCGTACTGAACTTCTTTAATGCGTCCATGGGTATCAAAGTGCTTACTCAGTGTCATAACTGCTGTAGTAATAATTTGATTTATATCATAATAAATAACTCCAAATTTGCCAAAATGCTCGACTTTGCCAGAAATCTCATCATAACGGTAAAGATCAACTGGAAGAGGTGTCTCACTTATGATGGGTTTGATGCTCGCAATTCGAAAACTGTTGTCATGATATGTATAATCAAACCTTGCATTGACCATACCTTCTTCAGAGAATCTGTAGATTTGTTTGTCGACGAGAGGGCCAATTTTACGATAGCGGATTGTACAAGAAAATCCTCCACTTTGCAAATTCACCATTTTTAGGACCCCTGTAGTTTCATCATATCCAAAAGTAACTGCAGTGCTGTCATAAACAATTTCAGATAGTTTGGATAGCTTTCCATACTTGTAAAAGACTTGTCGACCAGTACCTAAAAATGACGTTTTCAGAATCCTCCCGTCATCACTGTAATCAAAAATCACTGATGCATTGCTTTCAGGAGGATTGTAAATATTCCTAATGTAGCCAACAGACGTGTGTGTTGACATGCTGTGCCGAGCAACACTAGGCATGGTAACAGCATGAAGCCGGTCTGAAGAGTCGTACTCAAAGATGTACTGTCGCTGGCTCTGAAGAAGTAGTACCATTGACTATAGAAAAAAAACACATACACAGTCACTGCCTTTCAGCTCGTGACATCTGAGAGGGCATTTAAAGAAACAGAAGTTTACTAGAGGAGGCAATAATGTTAAATTAATAACAAGAGACATTAGTTGGGGGCACAAAGCTGCTCTGGAGTATAGTCAGGTTGCCAGATGAAATGATCTGCTGCTTGGAAATCAATATGCTGACACTCCAGAGAAAGCGTAGGTTAGCAACCTATCACCTACGCTCCCTTTATGAGGATTTCTTTCTTTCTTTCTTTCTTTCTTTCTTTCTTTCTTTCTTTCTTTCNTGATTTCTTTCTTTCTTTCTTTCTTTCTTTCTTTCTTTCTTTCTTTCTTTCTTTCTTTCTTTCCTTCTTTTTTTTTTTTTTTTTAAGGATGCAGAGGTGTTAGGTAAATGACTTGATTTATCTTTCTGCTTGCAATTGTAATTCACAGCTACTGCTGTGAAGCATGTGACAAACAAAGCAGAGAACAGATTAAAACAACAGATTCAAATAAGGGAAAGGGAAAATAATAGGCAATTCTCAGGTATTTAAGACACTTTCATGATTAAAGAGCCTTAATTAGGATAAATAAAAATGCATTACAGTATTTTTTTCTAATACATAATGATTAGAGATGAATTACCTGTTTCTACTTGAACCTTTGGTCAGGTTTAGTCATGCTTTTTTGTTCTTAATTAAGCACAACTCATTGTCTTACTTTATGCCACTATGTGGCAGCCTACTCACTTTCAGGACAATATCAAAAGACACAAACCTCGAACAAAGCCTCTCCTATTAAAAATTAGTCCAGTTCAGTTGACTAATTGAAAAATAAGAACTTTTGGGATCAAGTACGATGGGATTACTAACAGCCTATGTCATATGTAACTGCATATGTTGAATTTTGTATAGCTTGCTTGTATATTTATTATAGACAGAACTTAAAATGAAGCAGAGTAGTACTGTCTGTAACAAATGTCAGAGTGTAGAACTACGTCACCTACTTTGTCTAGGTAGGTGTAACTCCAAACCTTCCCATCTGCAAACATGCGCGATATGATCCTGCCTTGCTTATCGATGTCCGTCCTCTCGCTCATGGCGCCGCGCTGCAGCCCGGCCAGGCGCCCGTTGAAGAAATAGGACACGTTGACGGCAGCCAGGCCGCTGCTGGGCAGCCAGAGGAATGGCCGCCCCAGCTGGTCGTAAATTATTCTCAGGGTAAACTTCCGGTGATCATCATAGATTTTTTCTGTGCGGATATTCCGGTCGTAATCAATGGACAGTAAATTCCTTCCGTGAACCTGTTGAAATGACAGAAGGCTGCAGTCAGTGACCGCTGGGCACTACACCTGTATGAACTTTCGTAGTAAAAATAGTGAGCTTAGAGCAGAATGAAATTTCCCCAAATTTTTGAAAAGTGTAGGACGTCTTCGGATTAACAGGCTTTCATGTTCCACCTCTAGGTAGTTTCAGATATTCCGATACTTGCAGTATTTTACTGGGCTATCTCCCAAAGCTGTAATCTTACAGACAAAGGCTCCCCTCCTGTCACAAGGGACAGACATACTGCATACTTAGGTCTTAAATTACAGACTGTTAACAATTAGCAGCAAAACGAGTGATTTTGCATGGAAGTAATTTTTCTACTCCCACCATCAGTAGTTCTTAGCTTTTTTCCCTACAATGACTTCAAGGACAATAGAAAAAAAAAAAATAATGTTATATCTTCTTGGAGGTTTAACCACATAGGTTCCATAGTTGGAACACCCTGCTTATTAATTCCTTCCATTAAAGTTTTCTTCATTTACTTTCCAAATATTCAACAGATTCCTCAAGCAACGTGGTCACTTGGGATGTATTTCATTTCTTCTGATCAAAAATCCTCGTCAAACAGGCTGACATGGACTTCCAGTTGTGCAAAACAAATATTCTAAGCAATTAGGTTAAATATTTTTCATTTTGTCTAGTTTTTTAATTACAATTCTGAAATCAAGGCACAGCATGAAGTGTTTCAGTCCCAGATTTTTTTTTTTTTTTTTAAACAAAAGAGAAAAGCAAAAACAAAGGAGCATAAGAGTGCCAAATGGTGAGGTTTCTAGTGGCAGTGCTATAATGAGGCTATAATGAGAGATATATCAATATATTCACTGGAGGCTAAGCCACAGAATTCAGGCTAATGCTGTAATCTGATAAAGCTTCTTAGTAATTTAATTGTAGATGCGTCATTAATAAAGTAGAAGCCTTTAAATTAGATATCATTTGACAGCAATGACTACTTTAAAAGTATTCATCAGTTTCCAGGAATTTGTTCTTCAGCTTATATTTCACTGTAGCTTTGATTAAGCAACGTTTTCTGTTATCCAAAATTAAACTGCACATCAAACAATATGTAAATTAACCCTGAGCCTTTCTCGCAGACATAAAAGTTATTCTCAGATATTTTCACTGGCAGGGGTAAACCCAATTCCCATCCCAACTGACTCTGTAGGAATTCAGTTTCACTGAAAGCAAATTTAAAATTAATACAATTTTGTGTTTGTAAAGAAGTAATTATTTCAAATTATCGCTTATTATCCCTTTTTTTTTTTTTTCCCATTAATAAAATTTAGCTCTTTAACAGTTTGCATTTCCTCAGTGGCAATCATTAGAAAAAGCTTTTCTGTAGGTTTTCCCAAAGGTTTTTCCAGCAATAACTTCTCCTGTGAGTCAAAGCAAAGACAGGGTATTTTTAAAAAAACACCTCGGCAAAAGGAATCATACCCTGCTGTCCCATCCTAACAGAAACAAGGCTACGGAAGGCAAACTCGACACCAGGACTTTCTCAACTGGTTACTCTGCTTTTGTCATTCTCATGACGGAGACATGCCAAAGCCCTTTACTGCACAAGTGAGCTTTCACTTCTCAAACACTTTTGGCTCTAACATTAAAATAAAAGAGTAGCATATGATGGAAAGAACTTGATTTTTTAAACAATAGGCAGATTTTTTTAATAGGTCTTTGAAAAAGATCCTCCCTTTGCCTGAAGACATTATAAAGGATATTAGATTTTATTTTATTATTTTCCCGTAGATAACTAAAGTATCAGTTTTTTGAAACGATTACACTGAAGAGCTATACACACAGACAAACAGCACTCGGAGAATAAAGAAGCACCTGTTTGGATAACTCAGTAACTTCATTTGTAAAATATGTAAAACCACAGCGTGTAATTGTAGTGTCATATTAATTATATGGAAACCCAAACAAGATGACTAACTCCCACTCTTCCTGGGAACACTAATAACACTATTGCAAACATCATAACTGAAGATTATCTAACAAGCTACTTCTCTTTTGTTCAGCTACCTACATGCACATTTGTTTCTTCCTTTTGCTGCTGCTGAACAAGTCACAACAGACAAGAGCCCTTCTATGCACTGGTAGAAGGTCTTGGAAAAAAAAATCACTTGAGTTGCAGCATATCAAAACCTCTTCTGAATGAAATTTTATCAAGACTTTATCTGAAAATACTAGCAAGCCATTAGTCGTGTGGCACATAAACCAGAAGTAGGCAGTTGAGTAGGGGAACGCAAGGGGAGGTTCAGCCCTTCCTTTCCAGGCTGCTGAGTGCTCCCAGCAGAGCCCTGCAGGTGCAGCAGGACCCTGCCTGCTGCTGGTGACACGCAGGCAGCAATGCGACCCACAGAAAAGGGGCGTGGGGCTGGGAGCGAAAGGGTTCCAAGACATCAGGAAAGCGCAATGGTTGTACAGGTGATGTTGTATAACCGCATTCACAGTCCAGCCTACTGCAACACACCTTTTGCTGGTGTGCCTTTGTGTCTGAGGCACACCGATGGAGGAGGTCCCCTCTTGTGCTCGCTTCTGTTTGTGTGTCTGATACTGCTCATAAGAAGTGATAACAAAGAATGAAAGAATGACTGCACTCTCATCCACAACCCAGATAAAGGGTCTGTACTTCCATTCACATCCAGCTCTGCCAACACTTACAAGTAACCCTAAGTTCTCCTAAGAGATGAGTTCCATATATTAATGACGCCTTCCACCAATAGGTCACCCTGGAGTTGGGGTTCAGGCTCCACCTGCCCTCCCTCTGGCCTTCCTGATGCTGCCCATGTTCTGCAGCCCGGCCCCCGCTGCACTGAGGGGTGCCACAGCTGCCACAGCTGCCGGAGCCGCCCTGCCCACCACCTGCTCCCTCCCAGTTTTCCAACACAGTTGCTATATTTCATTCACTAAAGAATTTATAAAGATGAATTAGAATAAATGAGATGCAAATAAATTCTATGCTTTCTCCCTCATTTTCAAATTTCATTTTCAGTCCACTCAACCTGTTATAATCTCATAGTGATTTTCATTTAAAAGAACTAAATGGAAATGTGATTATTGTTACAGGAACTAACACCAGACAATTAAATGTTGAGGTGTTGCTAGATAAAGCAGTGTTTTCATTTGCATAAACATGATGCAAGAAAATCCATCTCAGGCGAGGTTTCAGCTCTAAGACATGTTTAACTCCAGCTAATTATCACAAGTACCTCTATTAAATTTTTAGTATTGCGAGTTAGGATTACAGCAGTTTCATTTTAAGGTCCCATCTATTTTTATTTTGAACACCTAGTCAAAATGCAGAGCTGATGTATTTTCTACTTACAGTCAATTTCTGCAGGTCAACACATCAAAAATCAATTACACAGCCATGAAATTTAGTCATTAAGGATTAGCTGTTAATCTCATTCCATTTTTTGTCTAATCTTCCCTCTCTCACAAATATGTGCACATTCTGAGGATTTGTGAAAATAAGGAAAGATTGTGAATTAGATGTTAAGCAACAGGAAAATATCAAGACTTATCATCTCAGTCTAATTAATTTTTGTAACTTACTATGTAGTTGGCTACATACACTGCATTTAACATGGTCTTCTTGAACACACTGAACTGTGTCTCATGACCAATGATACTGAAAGAATTATTAAAAGAACCGGGACGTGGATCAGCGCTGCATTTTTTTCCTGCTCAGTATGTCAACAATCTTTTCAAAGCTGCATATACTGAGGAAAGCAGAGAGGCTGGATATTTAAGAGGTGAAAAAGATGAGCATAAAATGGGATTAATCTGTATGTAGCAGATCTTCAATTTGGCAAGGGATGGATTACATGACTGGAGTGTCTTTCATTTCCTATGCTTATGACTTTGTAATTATGGCAATTATTTTCCAACCATGCCATTTGGGAAAGGGAATCAACACAATATGCCTGCCTTGATGAAACTGTAGGGGGATTTTAGGTAGGCAGAATGCAACTGCTCAAGCCATAATTGTGTTTGCTCCACAGGACTAAAGGTGGTGAGCGTGCCATAGAATTTTTACAAATGGTGACTGGTCAGATTCTTTTCTTTCACACTTGCAGCAATATTCTGTGTATTTTTACCAGCCTCTTTTGGAATACTTTTAGTAATGAAAATTCTGTAGCATATTACAGATGATTCCATGAACTTAACTGGCCTCTCAAATAAAGAAAAGATTCTCACACCACAGACAATCCCAGAATCGCACATTTTAAAGAAGTAAAAATAGAGAAGACATGTTCTTCAAAAAGGAAAGTTGTCTGCCCACAGAAGAAGAGATCATTATTGTAATGCTGCCATTACAATAATTCTACTTACCCTGAGCTTTCTTCCAAACACAGTCACTTTGCCTTTAATCTGTTCTTTCCTCAGACGCCATTCAATTGAGTTCAAACCATTTTCCATTGGCAGAGAAATATTACATCGTCCTATGGTGGGAGTCACAGTCCCAGCCAGGACATGAGGTTCGCTGTGAAAGCTAATACTCATGCCGTTGGCATACATCACTCTCAAAGTACCATTATTACAGAGCTGGTAGCTGTTCCTCACTTGATCTACAGCAATAATGAAAAGAAAATAATTTAGCTACTCCAGTCATAAAGAAAACATATAGCTTAATTTGATTGTTTTTTTATTGCACTCCTGTTGATGTTAAATGAAGTCAGCCTGCAATTACCACTTACGTGGTACTATGGTGGAAATTACAGATGTTACTGATTCATGTAAAGAACGGTAGTGTAACAGTGAGCCTGCAGAGAGATACTATGTTTATTTCATTACATTTTCCCTTTAGTCTTAATTATGAATCAAAATGCACAGTGATATACGTCAACCACGTGATTTATTTCTAATATGAACAAAAAGTCCTGAAAACTGAACTGCTGGATAAACAATGAAACATTAAACTCTAGGATAAAAAGAAAAAAAAACCCACACAACTGTTGGACTCTTTATGAGTGTGAACAAGTAAGCTCCTCTTCTTTTTCTGTCTCTGTTTAGAAACTGTCTCCAAGCAGGCGCTTTGAACAGAATTAGTTTAGCTTTAAGTCCTCAAGGTATGAGGCTCCAACAATACAAGCTGGCAGCCACAGTCCTTTATTTGTCATTCTTCATTCTGCCACACAAGAATTGCACTAGCCAATCACACAGCCGGCCTTTTTGCTTTCTGAGGAAAGTTATAAAAATAATCCAGTACTTTCATGGCAGTGCTATTCTCCCAGCTCTTTGGCACAGTGAGGTCTGTTCTAAAGCAGTGAGGAGAGAGGGCTACAATGTGCAACTATCACCAAAGCATCAATATTTGTCTGACAAAAGGACAGCATCTACATAATTAACCATCTGGTACAAGAGAAATAAAGTCTTTGTAACCAGACATGTCATGGCAGAATTAGTCTATAAATGTTGGCATTTACGTCAGGAGGAGACTATTGTTCTATGATGATATTCTTATTCCAGTGACATAATATCTTAATTAAAAAACCCTCATCATTCACCAAATTCCTTTCAGGCTATCTTTGATAACTGTGACTGCTTTCGCTTTGTCAGATACAATGCTTGGGTGGTGCTGGAAAGTTCTACACAAACATTTAACCAGTTTGTTGCTAATCTTTTCTGACGTGCTTAACACCATTCTCTGATGTGCTAATCGTGGCACAAGAGCATCCAGTGGTGCTGTCTTACGTTTTCTTTAATGGTAGCGTATACATTTGAAAGATTCATGCCTGATAATAAAAGGTACCAGAGCCTCTTTCTTCACAAGGATCTTTACATAGACAGCCAACGTTCGTCAGTCAGACTGCATCTTTGTGGCAGTGAAGAACAAATTTTGCAGTAAGTGCAGAGAATAATGTGGATGGGGTAAAGCGAACCTGATACAAGAGGTAACAGCAGGACTAACTTTCATCAGCAGATAAAGACCACACAGATTTGACGCAAAGCATGACTGTGAAATGTCTCTTACCTGTCCTGAAGACCTGTCATTTTAGGAATGAGCTTTATGGGATTTTGTCTTGCAAACCTTATGCTTTTCCCCCTGCTCATGACCGTACTTATGACAAAAATCTGTTGAGAATTGCTTTCTCAAACTGTGTGTGTGGTTAGATGTGCTGAGAAGTGCACTTTGGTACCTTGAACAACTGTATAGGAAGCCTCCACAGAGGAGAGATTTGTGATGACCGTGACATCATCATCCCGATTAGAATTCTCAATGTCGATGGTAATAGACTTTTCCATTTCCCGATGAAGGCTAGTTACCACTCCAGTGGGACGTGTTACATTGGTCAGGCGCCCTTCATGATCATAGCTAATAGAAAAGTTAGTAAGAGCAAAAAAGCATGAGGATATATGTTCATTTCAATGCCCAATGTATTAATAATGCACCAATTTTTTTTTGCAAAAATACAGAATGAAACAGATTTTCAAGAACATTCTGGCTATAACTATTTCTCTGTTGTTGAAAGGGTCTATGATGATGAAGTATTCATTTTAGAGATACTGATCTCAACTACATGGGTGTAAATCCAGGCTAGTCTTTTTTAAAATCAATTAAATTCTTACGGCTATACAGAGTGCTATGTGGCTCTATTATAATGAATAAATTCATCTGTATTTTAATTGTTGCATTTCACTCTAAGGAGGTGGCATCATTATGGATACTACAATATACAACTGCATACACTGCACATTTGCAATTGAATACTTAGTGGAAACAACTAAGTATGGTTTTAAATGACATATCAAGGAATAAACTTGCCATAAGAGATTTAAAAATATATCAGCTTGAGAACATAATCATTCCATTTAGGTCTTATCTGTGGTACTGCACTGCATTTTGGGGTGAATCTTTTGCTCATAAAGATGAATGATGAGAAGTTAAAGCATAAGATAGGTTCGGTTGCACAAAGGGCAGCAGTCAGCACTCAGAGAATGTACCTTAGAAAATGAATTAAGTGCTCCAGAGGCATAAAAATAAAAAAATAAAGGTAAAAGGGCTCTCCATGAGCTTATTGACCCTAGAGCAGCCATTAAATTTATTTAGAGGTATAGAGCCTGGGGAGGGGGCAAAGAAGGAATGCTGCCTGAAATCAAATTATTCTGTTTCTCTCTCTCCTTTCATATGCTGTATTTCTGTGCATACATATGCTAAGGAAGCAATCCCTTGTAACTTAAGGGCAGGAAATAGGGACCTGAAACACAAAATCAATATTCCTCTAGTTGCTGCAATTCTCTATTTGTGCAAGAGTCTCTCACCCAGCCGCTACCAAAGCGCACAGCAGAAAGACAAGAAAAAATGTCCTGTGTAGATAAAGGGAAAAGTTTAGGTAGAGACTGAAACCAACTGGCCATCCTTCGAATGTAGAAATCCAGGGAGTGGGAAGCCTGGAAGAGAACTGGTAAATCCTTTGCACTGCCTGAGAGTAAGAGAAGAGAAGAGTAGTGCATTTAGTATCATGAAGCTAGATGAATTCTTTGTAGGACTGTGTTGAGCTGCAAAGAAGAAAAAAAATGAGTGTTTTCAACACATTTTTTACAGTTAAATCATTCAGAAACCTCAAAGTAGGCCACCTGAACTGTATGGAATATCTCCAAAATTAATATACAAAACAGGCTCCTCAGTTAACACAAATATAAAATACACCTTTAAAATCCATTGCAAATGGTTGCACCCATTCAACTGAACATGGAGGAGGAAGGATAAAAAATCACCTGTGGAGCAACAAGTCTTACCAGAACCAACGGAAGCATTAGGCAAAGAAGTAAATCAACAAAACAAAGCATCATGCGACCTAGAAGGAACCAATAATATAGTGTGTTCATTTAAGCAGTTCAGGATCAAATAAAGATTAAAGATTAAGCAGCATGATTTTTCTTAATGTAAGTCACAAGTCTGTACTTATAAGAATATATATATCTTTACCATATCAAGATAAAAGATACTGGACAAAAGATAATATATTTAAGTAACCTACTAAAAGGGTTTTGGTTAAGTCTATATAGAAGTACTTATAAAAAATACTAAAAAGTACTCAGAATGCATAAATGAGGAGAGAACTTGATCCAGCCAAACATCCACCTAGCAAGGAAAAAAGAAGCACCAGACAGTGGATTTTCAGAAATCTAAAAGGTTAATAATGGGATACCCCCTAAGAATCTGTGTGTCGACTACTTTTGCATGCCTAGTGATTAGCAGAGGTATGAAGAGAATACTTTGGTGTCAAATATTACAGAAGAGACAACGTTATTTTGGACAAAACTAGGAAAGTTTATGAGTGGCTTCAGAGTAGGCTATGCAGAGCTTGGTGAACATCCAGAAAAATGGCTGGTGAAATTGCCCATCAGCAAATATATTTTAGGTAATGCAAATGAGACAGATTAATTTAAACTCCTCATTCACATTGCTGGGTTTTTAATTAACTCAGGACAAATTCCTAGGGATTGCTGTGGGCTACTCAGTGAAAATCTCTTTTCAAAGTCCAAGAACAGTCTAAAAGTAAATATGGACAAAGATGTTCAGAGACTGAAACAGAAAAATAAAAATATTCTAATGCTATTTCTATAAATCAGTGTTTTTTTCTTCCCACCTCTCCCGTCCTAGGGCATTTTTCCCCATGCTGGTCACACTCACTATTTGAAAACAAAAATAGTAGAGCTGAAAAGGGTTTATAGGACAACAACAGTACTCTCTGTGAAGATCTGCAGACCATTTAGTTCATGAGCTAGACATAAAAAAAATCACTACCTAATGATATATACAGATTGCAATTCCAATGTGTAAAGAAGGCATTGCTATTTTATGCATTGCATCAATAAAATCCTATTAAAAAAACATGAAAGGTAAAAAGTTTTAAATAAATAAACCAGGAAACCTTTATGTACTCTGTAATTTATAAGTGACATTATTGAGATTTTTTTGAATTTATGTATTCTTGATGGCAAGTGCTTAGTAGACTACAAAAAACAGGTATTTATCTGACTAATAAGAATAGAGTTATACAGCAATTAAATGGTTATATACCTTTCTTCTTGGTGACATGAACCCAATTCTAATCTAATTAAAAAAGAAAAGTTGGCAATAGAAAAATATACTGATCAGTCTGGGACTTCTATCTTCATTGGAAGCTGCTACTACACATCACTGTATCACTGTATAACAACACTGCGTCAGGCTAGATGGATCAGATCTGATAAGGCAATTTTAGTACCTTCAAATGAGGTGGATTCTGGATACACTGAAATTGCAGAGCTTTTGATACTCCAGTTAGAGCACAATTTCACTACAACTTTTTTTCTATTAATAAAATGACAGGGAGGAGAGAGTCAATGGGTGCTTTCTTAATCCTAGCATCTCAAAAACTCCCTGTCTCCCTGTGTGCACTAACAACCTTCCAACTCACTGCTTCACTGCCACCAGACCTCGCCGTGGTGAAGGTGCCAGGAGCTGCCCATGCCTCACACAGCCCCAGGCAGGGGACAGCTCCAGGTGATGCTGGCAGCAGTGCGGAGCTGGAGGCTGGTAGCAGGCAGCTCGGTGTGTGCCGGCCCCTCACAGGTGCAGGGGTGTGATGGGCACAGCTCAGCCACGAGACCCATGTCTGGACTTGTTTGCAATGTTCTCAGAGCTGCAGGCAGCTGGGCTGGACATCCCTTCAGCAGGCTCTGACACTATGGCACCTCTGCACCTTTTTATTGCTAACATTCTGGCCTTGGAGGTTTGAAATGTAGACTACAAGCTCGGCAGCCATTAGGTGGAAGCAGCTAGGACAGTTTTGTACACAGCATTGCAGAAAGGAGTAAGAGCAGCTTCTGACCTAGCATAGGGCAGGGCAAGGTGCAGATCCACGCACATTTACATACATGCTTTCTCTCATAAAAAGAAGCTGATTCAAGAAGAAAAGTGTCGCATTCTCACAGGATGCTCCAAAGGCCAAGTGGAATACCACTGAGGACCACTTCAAAGATTTGTGCTTCATGCCTCAAACTAAGCTGAAATTATCCCCTTGTGAGCCTGCTGTTAGCTGTCGCATTATTTAAGAGCCTTGCCTCTTCCTGCAGTGTATGAATTGCATGCATATTCACATGCACTATATATTTTAAATATACATGCTTATATATTAAAATAGTTGGTGTGTTTTTCTGCGTATACACGTGCATACATTGATATACTGTACAAATTGGATTCTGTGAGAATTCTTAGGGTGAGTTACACAAACGAGGAACAAAATAACTGGATTATTTTTGTAACTAACATCTGGTAAAGAAATACTCTTGGTAAAATATTAAGGAGAAAAAAACTCCAAATCTCTACTGCCAGTCACAGTGAAAACAGTGGTTCACTTTCCAGGGCCACACCAGAGGACGACCACGAGAGGGCACTGCTTTCCTTTAGAAGGAAAAGGCATCGTGGACAAAACACTGATGTGCAATGCTAATTTAGATGTATTTCGAGCAAACTGAACACAGTTCCTTATAACCCTGTATTACTTATGTTTTCTCAAAAAAACATGAAAGCGTTGGCCAAGATGAATGCATGGTGTGCATCATCACTATTCTGTAACCTTAGAAATAAGCCTGTAATTTAAAGTTAAATATAAAAACCTGTTTACACTTTCTAGCTAGTAACTTGAGAAATGGTATTTCACAATCATTAATTAGGTATCTGAAAAACATACAAGCACCAGACTTGCCATACTTAAAAGTTGTATATACATTTACAATATTGCATTTAGATGCTATTTAAAAATGTGTCTGTCAATGAATGGCAGTAAGACTACAAAGAATATGAAAACTATTAAAGAAAATCTGACTGTTTTTTTTTCTGGATTTTTAATATGCTTTTGAACTTCATCTGATGAATTTCATTTGAAGAGGAAATTCTGTGTTTTTAATCTATATGCTCATGAACACCAATGTGCTTTTGGGTTATCTACAAATTATGTGAGTTACACAGGGGTCTGACAGATAGCTGGGGATGTAATTTCCTCACTTGTCTCAAGAACGAACAATCAGTAAAGTTAATCAACATTTTATCAACCATGAGTAATATATGAGCCTGAACAGAAAGATAATTTGAGCTCCAAAAGAAAGAAACTGTGGTATTAAGCTTTACAGACACAGGCAACTCAGTAGGAGCCACAGATTGCTGGGGGCTGGCTTGGATTTGAATTGTCTGCAGTCTTGCCGGTGGCTACGAACAGGGGCCCAAGCTGGTAAAACAAAAGCACTTTTCTGAATGTTGCGCACAGTCCTTCGTGCTGGAGGTGGGTGAGCTTCCTCAACTGGCCTCAAACTACGGGCAGGAGTTTAGGTGGTTCTGTACCCACCCACAGGACATGGCCAAACTGATGAAATCAAGTAGCCACTTAATCATGTCCGGCATCATGCTAGATTGAGGTGCAAAGGCCTTATTCAGTATCAGTGAAAAGCCTACGACAAATTTCAGTAGGATCACTTCAGGGCCCCATCACTACCATGTGAAAAATAAATGTATGCTTAATATATCCAAAAACATTCTTACTCATAAAATGTTGTCCATCCTGTTTCATCACTCTTCGTTGCTAAGAGACCACTGTTTCCGTTATAAGTCATTAATCCAAGTTCCAGGGTCTGCGTTGAGACTAGCTTGAGTCCACCATTAGTGCTGACAGCCAGCGTGACAATCTGATTATCGGGCATCAGGAAATGGCGGGGCATTCCGCTGGCATCCCGACGGACCTTCAAGGAGTTGCCATTGCTGTCCATCACCTCTGTGACATCGTTATCGCTGCTATAGGTGAAATTGTACAAGTACTCTCCGGTAACAAGGCTGAGAGTGTACTGGTGAATCCCGTCAGCATTGAAGACATACAGCTCCTGTTCTCCTGGAGATGCAGCTTCATATTGGTTAAAAGAATTAAGAACGGGCCTGTTTTTACTGACAGCCCTAATGCGGATATTTCCGAGATCAGCTATGTAGATGGTACCGTCTGGGGCCACAGCTAAGGAAGATGGTGAATTTAAGATGGCATCAGTGGCATACCCATCATCCCCAGAATAGCAATTACAGTTGACATCATTTTTGCAATCGCAGTCTGAAGCTGCCCCTGCAAGAAGGCATATTTCTCCATTGGTAGTTACCTGGCGTAGCCGATTAATTTTTTTTTCATCTGTCTCACTGATGTAAAGAACTCCTGTGTGTGAGATGGCAATGGCACTGGCTGATTCAAGTGCAGAATGAATAGCCAGTTTGCTAAGAGAGTAGTCTATACCAGGAACCTGGCAGTGCATGGGGCGTCCAGCAATAATGCTAACTTGATGGTTTTCTGTGATCCGTAAAATAACATTGTTCTCTAGGACATAAAGTGAGTTGTCCATGGGATTGACAGCGAGATCAGTAGGCCACTCCAGCCGTACCTATGAGTTGCACAAATTATTACTGTAAAACTCATAACTGAAAAGTACACTTCTAGTGCTTAAAATTCCATGTGTAACAACAGCAAATTAGTGAGGGGTTTATCAGCGTAAATCATGAAACTAAGTCATGAACTGCAACTATTTCAAACAATTATTTTCTTTTTTGGAAATATTAAAGCTATGTGCAGTGGTAACTTTGGCTAATTGTGTTTTGGTGCAAAGAATGAACGCTACATTGTGGAAGCTCTACAATAATTACAGAAAAACAAGCAATTAACACAATAACTTCCATTATGTCAACCTTATTTCTCTATAGTTGCATAAATAACCTGTGTTAACCACAGTAAAATGGTGGTTCACTCATTTCAGTAATGAATCAAATGTGCTATCATCTTATGATGCATAATGTATTTCTTAAGTGACCAGGCAGTCATCCAAAATAGATGCCCAGATCTTTTCTAAGGCTGAGAGGAAAAAAAGCATAGAGTCTACCTGGCTGACATCCATGCTGGAATCGCAGCTTAGAGGTCGAACAGCAGTTAGGTCATTGGAGCCCAGCAGAGTTGATATAATTCCATTCTGATCCACTTTTCGAATCATAGTGGCATCAACAAAATACATAAGTCCATACTTATCCACAGCAATTCCTGCAAGTGTGTAAAACAGGCATCAGTCAAGCAGTGAAGCTCCCAGCTTCAAGGCAGGATGAATCACATTAACAAGTTTACAAGATGGTGATATTTGTTTACTTTTCCTGCCTTCCAAGCTGTAATTCCTCAAAGGGAAAGGCGCAGAAAATGAAAGAGTTAACTCTTGGAGGAACAGAACGATGCTGCTGCTTGTCATGAAGGAGGGCAGGCTTATTCTCACTTGACTTTCCCGCTTTAATTTGGTGCACTGCCTTGACCAGTTCTTGGTCTGAAAATAGAATATTCATCTAATAACTCTGCCTTAAATTGGTTGTGGTACTCATCCTATGGGCCAGGGAGAGAAGATACAGCTCTATCTTCCCAACTTCTGCATAAACGAAAAACAAACAAGCAGTTCTGTCCCATTAACATACTTTGTACACATAAAGTGAAACTATTACGTATACAAACAAACAGGACCTCTCATTTTTATTCCCTTTTGCTATCATCTAGTTGCCTTCAACCACTGTAAGAAAAAAACAAAGGTTTTTGACAGACCCGGTCAACTCACCCGATCAATTCATAGTTACAATTAAGCTGAAATAATCAAAAAAAATCCTAAAAATAATATATCCCCAAATCTCTACCTCTTTTTTTTT
>VXAV01001453.1:428420-475145 GCA_013399715.1 Alectura lathami | reverse complement strand
CTTTTTTTTTTTTTTTTTTTTTTGTTAAAAATCAGAAACTTGAAAGGTGATATATAAAATAAAACCAGAGAAAAATGCCACAGCGGGCAGTTTTCCTCCCCAAAATTCTTTATCTCAAACAGCAATTTGTTTTCCAGTTTACATGTTTATTTCTTGGAGTAAGTGGTACCCTGCTAATTTGTGTTCTGTTCTCCTTTTGCAGCATTCGGTGTTGGGGTAATAAAGTTTGCTTAACTAAACAAAGCACGAACACTTGCCAATCCACTGTAATTAAAGCACGGAATAAAAATTACCAAGCAAGTAGTGATTTAATTGCCAGATAATTATTTCCACATCCAGCCTAGCCTCACACAGTCATTTTCTCTGGCTTTTTGTACTACTTTACCTCGAGGGCTCATTAGGGTTGCGTCCACAGCTTTCCCTCCATCTCCACATCTGGCTTCGTCAAAGGGCAGGCATTGCTCTCCAGTCCCTGCTACCACTTCAGAATTACCAGCTAGGTCTTTTGTGCCAGTGAGGGATTTGACTTTGTATATCCGTCGGCTGTTGGTGTCTGATACGTACAGTGAGCCCGAAACAGGGTCCACGGCCAGATAGTACTTATGAGCAGGATTGTTGCTTTAGAGAAAAAGGAAGCATAAAACAAAAAGAGCTGAGCAGTCTGAAAATTTCAGAGGATGCCGGAGCTTAGATGTTCATCAGACACCCTGAGATCTGGAAAGAAAGTCTGACACCTTCATACGGAGGTGGGGTCTGAAGAAATTCTGTTTGAGCATTTAGATTAGGGAGTAGTCAGTGTTTCAGGATTGCCGTTCCAAAGCTCATTCTCCCTGCTACACAAAACATTTCATAATAGAGCCCAATAAGCCAAAACCACACAGTGGGCTTTCCTCTTCATCTCTTTAGTCCTTTAGTTGTGCTTCAGGTCAACATATCGACCTGTTAACACTACTTCTTCTCCCACTTTCTTCTTTTTTTTTTTTTTTTTTTTTTAACTTCCCTTGACAGGAAAAGTCATAGGAGTAAGATCAAAGAATCAGCTTCTGAGTTACTTATATTATGCCACAAGATTTGTGAGGCCTTGCATAAATAGGAGGCAGAAGCATAACAAATTTATTCCTAAAGCAAATTCATTCTCATTCATTCTTATCAAGAATCTCATTTATGGTAGATGAAGTTGGTTATATAACTAAAACCAGAGAGACCCCAAGTGTCTGACTTTAACTCCAAACCTTCTGTTACTGACAAACTGGTCCTCAGTTTGAGATTAGAACAGGTGCTCATATGGAAAGCTACTTCTCGTATGAATTATATGTTTTTTGACAGCTTGTCACATTTTGGAACTACTTTAGCAAATCATCTGCAAATTGAGAAATGTCAATCTTAGCGATATATATACATTCACACACACAGAACTGCAGTGCAGCAATATTTTCAAAATCTTGCCTGGCTAGTTTAACTCAATTTAGTGGGATTTTAAGCATGATCTGAATTTTCCAGCCTTTAGTGCCTATGGGTGAGCATAAATAAGGTTAATGGTGGTTTCAAAACATAGAAGACAAATGAAGACAGGAAGAAAAACAATGAAGGTTACTTACCAGTAACCAGTAACCAGAGAGATTTGCCTCCAAATATCCACACTCCTAGTTTAAAGTGGCAAAAGTGCCCATCTCCAAGAGTGAGGATACACAGAGATAGGTTATGATGGACATGAGCCATTTCTTGATCAGATTCGCTGAAAGTACAGTAAGGGTACTTCTGGCAGATGGGTTATCAGTAGCATAAAGACAACTGAGTTTATGTGGTCATGAGCAGATTTGGAGGAATGAGTAGGCCCAAAAATGTCACTTTTTACAGTTATCTTCCTCTATGCCATGTCATGATTTTAGGTCAATAGCATTTTTTTTTTTTTTTTAACTGTGGAAAGTAGGAAGGAGATCAGTTTGATCAAACATAAACAGGCAGAGGAAATATCATCTGCTGAAGTCTAGGAGTGTAGAAATTAGAGATGAAAAAATACAACAAACAAAAAATACTTGGCAGTTTTATTTCATGCATGGATCGCAGAGCACTTTATAAAGATGGGTATTATACCCATTTTACAGAGGAGGAAACTGAGGCACAGAGAGGTTAAGAGATGTAGACAAGGTTATACAGGGAGACTAGTGACATGCTTGGAATAGGAGCACAATTTATTTTACAAGTTCCTCTCATTATCTTCAGCAGTAAGCTGTACCTCTTCACTACATTTTTATCATATTCCTTCTCATCCCTCCAAAACAAAGCTTAATCTTTGCCACATAGAAAAAATATTTCTTTCCACTTACTTCTTCAGTTTCTCAAGTATCTGAGCTGTACGAACACCTGCATATTACTCATTGTTTTGAAATTCTGCTCCCTCTTCTTCCATCATACTTTTCCCTTAACACTTAGGAACAAACTTCACTGTGACAGTAGTGCTGTGTCATACCTCACTTAGCAAATACACCCAAATTTGACTCCAGGCTTTGCAACAGCAGCAGAACAGCCAACGCCTACACTACGCTGCTGCTGGCATGCTGTATTGCCATCTTCAGCGCTTTTTGCTTGGCTCTTCTAGAACATGTCCCCCACCCTGGGGGAACGGGAAGAGTTGGGGCAGGAGCCTAGGCTGGAGGTTCACATACAGATCTGCTGGCTGCTTGAGGCAGGGCACCCTCCTGGTCCAGGCTGCTCTGAGCAGAGCCTGCGGGAGCTGCTCTACCTCCGCTGCAGATCCAGCACAGCCTGATGCAGAGCAGCAGCCCTGTGAGCTCCTGCAAAGGTCTCAGTATTTTTCAAATGTGATTTTACCTGCCTGTGCCTGCCCTCCAAGGGAGCATGCCCCTGCTTCCCTTCTGCCCACAGATAGCCTCAGATGTGTTCCGCTGTTGGCAGCACGGAACAAGGTATGAACCGGAGTGAAGAACAACAGCAGAACATGGGCACATCTCCCTCTTCTCCCATGCAGGCACTGATGTGCCCACAGAGCTCACCCTGTGTCCCTCCACTGGCATCTCCCTCAGAGCAGTTCCACCTGGGCGTGGGCCATTGGCTTTTGTTCCAGATCAGGGGAGCAGCTCGCTGGAGCCGCTGACCTGGTGTATTTAGGTTTGCTCTTGAGCTGGTAAGGGAACAGGCAGTGGAAGATGCTCCACAAAAAATATTTGAGCACCTTTGGCACAAGACAACTGGTGGAAGGCAACGTGCATCCACTGCCTCAGAAAAACTGAGAGATTATTACCTTAACTAGGGATGTATTTCATAAATGAATAGTAAATAGTTCTGGCATCTAAGCAGCTAAATATATTTTGCATTTCTTTCCTCAGTGCCATTGTAATCCGTTATTAGAAATATAGGAAATGAAGGAATATACCTGGTTTTAAAAGATTTTCCATAACATTTGGTATTGCTCAGAGGCCTTTCTTCCTCAAGCCCTCTCTAGGGAGTTCAGCAGTTACCATCTGCAGCCTTACCCTGGTCTGCTAGGAAGCCTGGTGCCTGACAGCGAG
This sequence comes from Alectura lathami, assembly GCA_013399715.1. Classification (NCBI taxonomy): domain Eukaryota; kingdom Metazoa; phylum Chordata; class Aves; order Galliformes; family Megapodiidae; genus Alectura; species Alectura lathami. The sequence goes on along the minus strand of VXAV01001453.1, from coordinate 471,615 downwards.
TACAGGCAGTACCAGCTTGTGGTTGCTGTTCTCATACATGCATTACAGTGTTACAATAGCTTTTCTTGAAATATAACCAAAAAAGAGAAGCTGCCTAAGGCAAATATTTATGCACCTGAAAAATTAACTAAGCTTATAGTTGCAAATGAGAAGCCTCCAGCATTGCCAGTAGCCATTAGCAAATAGTGAATAAATTCATCTAGATAAAAAAATTCAGTGGAGTTACACTCCATATACCAAAATACATTGTGAACAGGAAATTACATTGTTTAGTCCAGACTATGTTTTGTATCTACTTTATATAGCAGAAATGGAGAGATATCTAACTATAGTTTTAAAGAGACCATGGGCAGAACAGTATGAAAGAGTATAACAGCTCTTCTTGTTCTTGCCCATGATATTCTGCAGGGTGAAGATGTGCCATGGTACAAGCATTTCCTATGCTGCTCCCATCCTAATGCTCAGGTGAGGCAAGAAGAAAAACACATCCCGAAAGGTTACACCTCCGCTATAAATCCTACGGTGATTCCGTCCAGTGGTTGCACACAACCAGTCCCACAGGCTGACTGTTAAATGTATTCAGTGAAGACAAAGCATTTGGAAAATCACTAATGACCAGAAAATGCGTTTTTGACCTATTTCCAATCATTGTTGCTTTTGTGAACATTTCTGGCATTTGTTAAAACTGCTGTTGTAGTCTGCCTCAACCATTTAGACCAATTATAGACAGCAGGGAGAAATGTTTATATAGAAGTTAGCTTGGGGTTCATTATGCTTGCGTTCTACTCGAAGTTTCTAATTACTGTCAGAACTTCTTTGGTTGCTTTTTGACTATGTTTTGTAATTGCTAATGCTTATCATATTCATAACACACAATTAGCACATAAAATGTTTCTATATATGGTACATGAAGAACATAACATTACACAAGAAGCACAACACAAAAAGCAAACACAATGAAGCAAACAAACCATATCAAATTATATGGGAAAGAGCTCGTGTCTTACCTATGTTTAAACTCTTTATTTCTTTATAGAAGGGGAACAGAAGGAAAAAGAACAAACAGTTAGCTGAAGAATCGATGGTAAAGCAAACATAGTATTTGTCTTATTTTACAAAAGGACATTGAAGAAGATATCTCTTTTTCAGCACTAGCCTTAGCTTGGTTTATGGATGAAGAACAACTGAGAGTGATCCACTTGCAAGCTAGTTCCCTACTGTGATACCCCTTCCGACATCCCCCACCCCCATATATTCTGCAAGAAGCTTTCCAGACCAGTGGAAGAGTTTTCACATGGAAATATATGCAGCTTGGGGGCTAGGAGGGAGAGAAACTGGCAGTTTTCTGAATATAGAAGTGGGAATGGGGAAGCACTGGGCTTAGGATATTCTCAGCCAGCTAGAGGCAACTTCTTTAATCAAAATGGTTTTCCAACAGGCTATTTCTAAACAAATTCCTATTACACAGCTTATTTTCTTCTCTCCCAGAGTCCAAAATAACTGCTTAAGGCAAATTTGGATGCTACTTGGTAGCATTTTATTTAGATTCTATTTAAGCCAATGAGGGGAAATCTTAGGTTAAAAAACCAAACCTTTTAAGTGAGAGGTAAGATACTACACAATGGGAGATACGTAGCATTAATTGATGCCTTGTTTACGTTCTAGACACAAGACAAAAGAAAAGTGTTCTCTGTTTCCCAGAAGTAAATTAATACATTCTCCACACCATAGTGCTTCAGAGTGTTTATCATTTCCTTTTAGGAATATACATCGAATAAAACAGCGAGTGCACAACTCCTGAGCTGTAGCAATCAATGCACAGCCCCAAACTTGCAATACCAACATTAACTGTGACATGCAGCACTCTTGAGTCAAAATTCCTATTAGCCACTCAGATCAGGTACCTTCATAAAGGACAGTGCAAAGGAAATAAGCACACTGGCCTATTCTGACTTATAAAGCTACTCAGGATTTATACAGGCTTATCCAAAAGCAAAATTATATCCATTCTGAAATCTAAACAAAGCAATATACTTTGTTTGTAATAGCTATGGAAACACTATTTGCATGTTATTTGAGCTATTTGATGCTTGCTGAAGGCTCACTCTTGTCTATACTTTAATGGTTAAGCCTTTGGAGATTTAAGCCATCTAACTCATACAGATTCTCATGTGGCCACTGAATCACAACTACTTCTGTAAGTGATGTTTGCTGGAATGAGCCATGTCCAGTTCCCTTTAGAGAACAGGGAGTAAAAAAGACAAATCCTAAAAACCTGGGTGTCAAGTCATTTGCAGCTGTACAACATTTCCCAAACCACAATAGATTCATTGTTCATTGCTAACAGTTGTAGCAGAAGCTAAAGAAACTACACTATGGAAAACAGGCTTTCATAAAAGAAAAGAAAAAATGGACAAAGGTAGAAACGGAAGATGGGCTTTTTAATCTTTACTGATGTCTTTCCCCATTTTCCCTCACACATTCTGGGAAGTCTGAGTTGTCTCTTGCACAGACAGAAAGCAAAGTTCTCAGACTAGTAATGCTGTAAACCTGGAGATAACATTTTCAAGTATTTGATGTGCAAGGAAACTGTCAGTGACTGGCATTTGAAGGTGAGATGGATATAAATGCCTTATATTAACTATCCTAGTTTGAAAATGTTTGTCATCACCTATAAAGCTGTAGTCCTATTTACTAGAAAGCTAGACAGAACTGAACTAGCTGGAAAAGCCCCAACATCAGCATATTCAATGTGACGCAGAATTGTAGCACATACTGGTACGGATGTTTAGAGCAGGTTTATAGCCACACCAGCTGCCTTCGGTGGTCTGTCCTGAGCTGCCAGCAGAAAGCACTGGATGGGCAATGACTTGTGACTTTTTAAAAAAAACTCTGGATAAGGCAGCTGACGGTGTATAGGCAGGTGTCACAGGGTGATCTCAGAGTAGAACTGACCCAAGTCTGATCTCTTTTCTCTTATATAAATTGGAATTCACAACAGTAACATCAACAGAATGACACGAATGGAAGAGAGGTGTGAAATAGAGCTAGGCCTCCTATTCTTTATTAGTCCAATCATTTTGCATTTTCTCCCACTAATTTAAAAAGTACAGTAGAAGTAGAGGAATTGGTCATATCATTAAAAACAGAAAAGACTAATGACCTAAATTCACTCAATATGTTTTGCAGCTATATCCAGTTTACAAGAGCACTAATCCTATTGCCTGAGAGGGCTGCAGAAGTATCAGAAGACAGCCAATGCAAGATGTTTTTCCTCTTTTTTTTTTTTTTTTTCTGCCAAATCCTCAGTAGTCTAGTAACAATAAACAGTTACATGAGTTATGGTTTGAAGCAATAGCTCTTGCCTCTCCTAAAGGAATGAAAAAAGGAGGTGAAACAGAAATGGGTGAAGTGGTACACTCTACACTCATGCCCTCCCTATTAAGTGACCTAATCTTAATGTTTTGGGGGGAATAGAGATATGATCTCAGAAAGAGTTCTGCTGATGCAAAGTGACTCTGCTTGTCAATCTTTACGGCACTTGTTAACCTACAGAAATAGACTTACAAGAATGGGAAAGAAGTGGGAAAGTTGCTCTCAAAATCATTGATAAGAAAACCTCCCTTCTAGTCTCCTAAGACTGCTCATTCTTTGTTTATTACTGTGGCTCAATACCTACGGGCAGTTTATTCCATATTTTTTAAACAAAACTAAATGATGTATAGTGATGAAAGAAGATTGTATCAAATGATCACCACCAGAAGAGAATAAGATGGTGTGTAATACTGTTTTTTTAAAGCTTGTTTATACACTTTAGTCCTTCCCTATATTCATTGCTCTGATTAGCAACAGACTTTGAACTCTGCATTTCTGTGCCCCATTTCTCCACTGGAATTTAAATAGGTTGACAGTGACAATGTTTTACAAAATTATAAAAATAATGGTAAAGGCTGATTTAAGCACAGGCTACTGAACTGAAGTGCTAGGATTAACACCTTACCTCAGCTCCAATATGCTGGTAACATTCCTGGACGGGAAGATACGCCGAATGTAGTTAAAATCTCCAACAAAGAGACTTCCATCAATTCCCACTGCCAGTGCTACGGGGGCCAAAAGCTTATTTCCTTCTGCGAGACCATTGCAGCTAGGACAGGATATGCTTCTTCGGCGCCCGTTCCCCATAATGCTGGTTATCACAGCTGGCTGCTGAGTTAGAAACTGATTTTCTCCATTGCCTTTGTGCAATATACCTAATAACAAACAGGAGAAGAAGGGGTTATTACAGTCATTTGTTACAGGTGACTTCAGGTAGTTCTCCTTTCAGCAGCTGCTGTTAAGGACTAAACAGTGAAATGACTTCAGCACTTGGTTCTCCAGCAGTGCAAAAACAGTGAAATAGGTTTGCAGGAGAAAACAATAAACGTGTAATGAGGATTTTCTGTGAAAAGACACAAACATACACAGCTACGAACACAAACACAAACTTAAAGCCACAGTACTTTGGTATTCATTATGAAAGAAAATGCCATCACACATCTCTATCCTGGCACAATGGTTCAGTCTTAACTGGGAAGTCGGGAAGCAAACAGCAGAGAGGACGTGCTCCTTATTAGTGCACCCTGATCTTCTGCATCCAGTTTCTTGTGTTACATTTTGTATTAGATTTTGTGCCAACCTTTTCTCTTTGCATCTCAGTTTTTCATGACAGAAATGGAGATGCCAGAAAAGAGGATAGTGCAGGAAATGAAAAAACTGGAGAAAGATGAAGCTCCTAGGAGGGCTGCTGCTGAGGTTTAACCCAGCAGGCAGCTGTGCACCACACAGCCTTTCGCTGACTCCCCCCTCCCAGTGGGATGGGGGAGAGAGCCAGGAAAAAAAGTAGAACTCATAGGTTGAGATAAAAGCTATTTACTAAGACAGAAAAGGAAGAGAGAAATAACAGTAATGACAATAATATATATATATGTATGTATATTTACAAAACAAGTGATGCACAGCACAGTTCTTCAGCACCCGCCAACCAATGCCCAGCCAGCCCCCGAGCAGTGGCTGCCCGCCAGCCAACTCCCCTCTGTTTTTGAAGTTTGTATGATGTCATATGGTGTGGAATATCCCTTTGGCTAGTTTATGACAGATGGTTCTGTCCCCTCCCAGCTCCTTGTGCCGCGATCCCCCTCGCTGGCAGGACAGTACGAGAAGCTGAGCAACTGAAACGTCCTTGGCTCTTTGCAGCACTGGTCAGTAACAACCAAAACATTGGGGTGTTATCAACACTGTTTCTCTCCCAAAGTCAAAACAGCATCATACCAGCCACTATGAAGAAAATAACTCTGTCCCAGCTGAAACATGGACAGCTGCTATGGATGGCTAATGAAAGATAAGAGGGGGGCTAGTGGTAAGGACCTTGATTAGGTTTCAATAATGCCTGTGAGATGTTTTATTTTCTTTTAAACATACTTTTCTAAGAGTAGATACCTGTTCCAAGAAGGGAAGTGGATTCTGACAGAATGATCACTTTCAACACCATCAAGGACTGTTGGGTCTGGCCAGAAACATTTAGCCTCATGTTCTTTTGGAAATACAGTTGTATGATTCTAATGCAAGGTAACTGCCTCCCCAGGGGCAAGTACAGTTGCCATCACTGATGACAACAGTGAATATCATGCTCTATCTAAGTGGCCATCTCAGAAGTGTTTGATCTGCAAAACAGCGCTTGAAGTGTGCTCAAATAGCTCAGCCTTCCCTGTTCTGAACACTACCTGAGATTTCTTGAGCAACAACATATTTTGCAATTTGTTTATGCGTTCAACTCCTTAAAAGCCTCTGATGAAATGTGAAGACCAAGAATATTCAGTTTAGGATACTTAAAGAGAAATGAGGACAAAAACCAGGTGACAAAAGGAAAAGACAAACAAGAATCACTATCTCGTCAGAGTCTTATACTCCTTTTAAACCCTACTTCATATTAAAAGGGAAAAGGTCAAACCAGAGGAGCCACAAATGGACCTAGTTAAGATCAAAAGAGCAGAGAAGGAAGACAGAAACTAATTAGAGGGGAATAAATGAACAACGGAATAGAGGATAAAGATATGGATTTTCAGAAAGCAATGCTTTGCAGAAGGGTAAAGCATCGGTTGAAATTCTACAGACATTTTCTGACAACTGAAATATATCCCATTCCTTACTCAGCTAAAGACGAAACAAAAAGGGTGAAGAAATCGCTTTTTTCAAAGGGTAAATATAATGTAAATAAGAAGTGTTCACAGCCAAAAGTCCATATAGCACAGAAAACACATGGAATCAATTAACTCACCACTTTTGACATTAAGTACGTGATGTTTATCCAGAGACCATCCTCCGAGATTTGAAGGATCGAGTTCAAATCCTTGCAGCAGTGCCGTCCTCTTCTCCCATAAAATTAGACTGGGGCAAGTCTCATATTCAAAACCTACAGAAACTGAAAAAAAAAATGAAAACTCTAATATGCTTACTGAACAAACACTGAATTAAATGTCCACTGCACATTCAGATGGATCATCATTCCAGTTCCTCAGTCGCCTCAGAAAGATGAAGTGATTATATTTCCCTCTTTTCATCTACAATATTAAACTCAGATCTTTGACTAGACACAAATTTTAAATTTCATTCACATGTAATCTGCGGGGATCTGACCCTTTTTTTTGAATAGCTGGCTTTGGGAAGCGACCGGATTGGTGACAGGAGAGCAAGAATATAATTAAAAAAAAGATAATAAAATTCTCCTATCAGATAACAGGACAAGATCAAGTTCTAAATTTGCCAGATATTCACAGCATTTATTGTGCCCATTTTACATTCCATTTACCAAGGAGCAGTGCAAATCGTGTATGTTTTAAGCACGCATGCACATTGTAAGCATTACTCAGGAAAGCAATATCCTATGCAATCATGTAAGAAAGAGAAGCTGTAGCAAAGAAGATTTTAGAAAAATATGGAAAAGATCTAAGTAATTTTTTTCTTTCTGCTTTGGCATGGCTCCCATACACATTTTCAACACTGTTATATCAAAATTTTTCTTGATATTCAAATGAAAATGAAAACTTAAGTATATTGTGATGATCACCCATTTTCCCACCCACTAGAACCAAGATGTATAAAGAAAGGAACTAAAAATAGCTACAGAGCTGCTAGATTGAACAGCGTAAGAAAAACACTATTTCATTTCAGATGTATTATAGTGCAGGAGGCTGTAATAACAGCATGTATGAGATTCCAAATGCACCCAAGAATGCCAGTCAGTCCAGATATGAGATTCATTTGTTAACTGAAAGAAAACAAAGACACAGTGATGGACTATGTTTCATCTAAGTCCCTGCTGCCAGTTTTTCCCATCAGCTGATCTAAAACTTCCAAGTCAGCTACTGCTCAGGAAGCACAGGCGTGGTGGTAGTCTAGACCCTCTGAATGTGCTCCTCAATGTGCAGGGAAGACAAGAACTGTTTCTTTTACATTGGCTTCTCCATAGCAATTCTTTGCAGTTTTCCTACTAAAAATTCCAAATTGTGTTTGGAAAGCTATTGATCTTGTATAAGCTGACTAGCTGACTTACCTACAGCATCCGACAGCCCATAAACCTTCTGACCATACGCATCTGTTTTGTCCCAGATAAATGTGTAAGCCAAGTTGGGAGATGCCTGAAATGATTTTTGAAATAGATGCCCTTCTACTGCCACCATCAAATGAACTTTGATTAGATTCAGTGGCACAAGTGATTGAGTCATGATGATCTTAAGTAAGGACTTATATCCAGCAGTACGGGAACTCAGGTAGCTGAGCTTTATACTTGAGCCGGGGATCTCAATTTCTTCATGAAGAACCTGAATAGGAAAAAGATCAAACATTTTACATGACTGCTTTGTTTTTTTATTATCTCTGCATAGACTTATGACCTAATGACTTTCTACTACTGGTAATGGGTGTCCTGAAATCAGTGCAGTGATAGTAGCTGATGTTTCTGGACAAACAATTATTTGGTGTCTGCATATGCTTTTGTTTTTAGGAGTTCACTGCAAAAGCACAAATAAGAACAAATAGTTTTATTGCAAGTTATATTCAAGGGGGATACAAGAAAGTACAGCTAAAGGAACCTGCAGTTTCCACTAACAATTCATACAAAGTAAATACTAACTGAATAAATAGTGAAAACAAGCGAAGTTTTCCTTTGTCCTAAGTAACACACAAGAAATCAGACTGTGGTTAGCAGCACACACCAAGCTTCTGTGAAATGTTCTTGAAACACCTAAGCGGTGAACTGAAATATAGAGATAAACTTTATATATTGTATGAAAATGAGAAGGTGCAAGGTAGTCAAAGACAAATTCCAGGGGACAAATAGTGGTTGCGGCAAGCATTTCGGTCAGCAGTAGCATCTGACACTGATTTCTATACCCTTTTCACTCACGCTGTTCCTACCTGGGTTTCTGGTACAATGGGATTTCGGCCAGGAGCATCACTGAAGAAAGTTGACAGTGGTGACGAAATGATGACTGGATCAGGCCGGACAAAGCCACTTAGATCACAGCTGGGAATGGAGTTCTCCTCTGTCTTCATTACAAGCGTGTCCATGGCATAGAAGCTATTCCACGGCAACCAGACTGTCCTTTCCTGACTCATAAATGGGGCCCGTTCGAAGCGCAAAGTTAGGGATGCTCCACCGTTTGCAACCAAGTCAAACCTAGAAAAATGTGGCCTTTAGAGGTGACAAGACTGAATAATCCCAGTAACAGCATTCCTGGCTAACAGAATATCATAGCAATATGCATGTTTTAAGTGCCATGCTTCAAATTGAGTGGTGGGAGGTGAACCTCTGGCAACTAAACAACTGATTGAAATAGTCAAGCAGCAATTTGCAGTCATCTGGACAAACATTCTTATTATTTATAAAACCTGCATTAAAATAATTTTCAAAAAAAGAACAAACCACCACATTTATTATTACAAGTCACCTTTATATATAGAACCAGCAGAGAAACGAAGTTCACACCAGGCTGGACACCGAATTATTCCTCTCCCAACAGATGCTGTCCATTAAGACATGGAATGGGACACATGGCAGTAAGAATAATAATGAAAAGTTTTGCTGATTCAGTTCTACAAGTATGGTAAGAATTCCTGTCTCCAGGACAATTGATCTATCGTTTTTCAGAGACATTATATATTTACTCCCAAACCCCTACATAATCCTAGCAGCAATGTGGGGCTCTGCAGGCATTTTGAAAACTGTCCTAAAGGCATAAAATAATTCTAGGTTATTCTGACAACAGAACTGGTTATCAATTGTTACGTGTAAATACTGGCAACGTAACAAATTACTCAATGATTTCAATAATTTATTCAGATCTACACAGTTCAGCTCACACACTGCTCTAGTACTACACCACTTACAATGTTATACTTTAAATGTAACACTGGAATACTCTGGGATATGGGGATACACAATACTCTGCAGTTGAACTGATTCACACTAATGAGTATTTCAGTTCAGTATTTCAGTTTTCTTTCAGCATCAAAGAAAAAATGACAAATGTTTACAATGTATGTATCATAAATATATTGTTGTAGTTAGCACAGCCACTAAACTAAATAAAGCATGACGCATCAATTTTTGTTTTTCTGAAATTTTGTGTGTCTCAACTCATATGATACAGGGGGTAAAAATCTCATCTTTGCCCAGCATGAAAATGTCTACCTATATTCAATTAGAATCTTTTGAATATATTCTGCCCTGAAGAAACTTAAAATATAGTGGATCTTCAAAAGGAAAGCGAGACAGAATGGAACTTTAAATAAAACATATTATTCTAAAATGATACTACAATTTATTTTATTTTTTTTTTCCAGCAGCATTCTCCTGCTTGTATTTTAAGCTAAAATATTTCTGATCTCAGCTGGGTATTACTGTAGTCCATAAATGTTTTCATAGATATAGAGCAATTTATTTGAAGCGAGGCTGACTGCTAACACATTATCATCAGAACTCAGCCTTTTCATATTTACTTTCATTTAGTATTCAAAATGCCATGTGAAAAATTACTTCTGTGTTTGCTTTGCCCTGGGAGAAATGAAATGCATGGTACCACATGGTTCCATTAGATTGCACCATCTGTTAATCAGCAAAGACACTACACAAAAAGCAAAGTACTCAATGAAACCACTAAACTCACGTGCCATCCTGACGAGTGATGGTATAGCCGTACTTTGGATACTTGACAAATGACACGTTGACCCCAACTAGAGGCGTTCCATCTGTAGTCACCACTTGGCCTCTTATAAGAGACACAAGACTTAAAAATAAAAATAATTAAAGGTATTAAAGTTAGTTATGAAAACAGTTAGTGTTTATAAACTGAGCAGTGGAACACTTGTGCCTCATTTACTCTTAATTCAATTCACTGCAAGGTTTATTACAATACTGAAGATATTTCAGCATTGCCCAGCTCTCTGCAGATACTTAGATTAAGAAAATGCAGACCTATGCAGTGAGGTCTGTAAATATGGAGTGGGACTCAGAGCCTTCCCTTGGGCTGGAACTCAAATGTGATTGTCTAATGAGGCTTTGCAGAGGAGAGATCGGAACAGAAAGCCACCTCACACACAGCCAAGCCAGAATGTGACCCTGAAGTCCCACTGAAATGATGACTGGTCACTTCTCAAAAAAACCTTCCTGGGTACAACATCAGGTCTGTGGATGTCTAATACACTTCAAAAATATGGTGCAACGGCATACCTCCATTTTATACAACTAATTTTCCAAATTAAGGTCCATGTACCTTTGTGTTAGGGAGTGACATGTTTGCACGCTGCGCTGGTTCCTGATTTGTAATCCTTGCTTTTCACTTTGTCAGCCACTGAAAGGATTTGATACAAGGCCTGCTTTGTGCACAGGCAAAATAAGCAGTTCTCCTAGCCACAAGGCTACCTACATTGCTTAAACTAAAGGAGATGAAAGCTGGTTACTCCTGTACAGTCAGGCACAGTCAGACTTCTTCTCTTTTGGGAGTACTTTGCTGCTGGTGAGCACGCAGCAGGCAGAAACTGCTGCATTCTCAGCCTCCTCAGCACTGGAAGCAGCAAGCCCCACTCCTCCCTGCTCTGCTGGTCCCTGGCACAGTGAGTCTGTTCCTGCCTCTCTCCTCTCCTCTCACAGCTGGAGAGGATTCTCCATCTCCTGGCTCCTTTCCCTTCCACTCTCCCTATCCTGAGAGAAGCAGATTGGTGAGAAAGAGAAGCTGCACGGAAAAAGGGAGATGAAAAGGAGAAGCTCCTGGTAGGAGGGACGACAACACTGAGCTGTGCTGTCGCCCTAGGTGCAAAGATTTCTATTTCAGCACTAAGTGCTTCTGGCATGGCCCACCAGCTCTGATTGGTAGCTACAGAGAGCCAGAAAATGAAAAGCCCCATTTCTGAACCAACTTTGTACTGGCAGGACTGGAGCTGCCCATGAACCCCAGCAGGCTTTCAGGCACACCAACAGACAGCATCCTGACAGCGAAGATTTCTGTCCAAGTTGTAGGAGGAGGGGATTAAACCAATCTGTGTTTTGCCAAAACCTGAAAAATTAATTCAATTCTGGGACAGCTACAAGGCTTGCATTATCCCCTATTCATGCATGTACTTTTCAGAGAATATTCATTTCCGTTAGTAATAGCAGGGATTGCTTTCAGGCCTTTTCTGTTATTTCTGAAATGTTCAAGATGCTCTGACGTACATTTCTGAACATATGATCTGTATTTATATCAAGTGCTGTGTTGATTTATATTAACACATACCACAAACGTTTTTTGCTAATCTTTTAAAAGTATAATGGATACATTAAGCTGATATAGTGCTGTTTTGTTTTGTTTTTATAAGAAAACTTAAACGTGAAAACACACGCTTTTTTTTCTCCCCCAAAAAAACTCATTTCACATTGTTTTTACATATAAATGATCAGTGAGACATAAACAATCTTGGAGTCAATACATTTAGTTATTACTGGTTTAGCAGAGTAGGAAATGACTTTTATTTCTATACTAGTATCAGTAAAAAATTCATAACCATTATTTTGTCCCACTCCTTCTTCTATTTCAGTGGAATGAGAAGTTAAGCTAAGAAAAGAGAGACATCATTATCTTTCACAGTACACACGTCGTGAGATTATGGTAGCTTCGGTATATGTGAAACACAGCGTCTTACCCTGTGGCAATTTTTAAAAGTAAAAAACTCTAAGTTTTAAAAGTATTGACTTGACACTGTACATTAGATTATGCCTAAATTTAGTTCCAAAGATATGAGCTGAGTTACAGAATTCTCAAAAGCACCTTCACAACTTAGAGGCTAAAGCCAATTTTAAAATGTCATTAACAGGACACATTAAAATAGGTGAGGTACTTCAGACAAATAAAAACAGAACTAAGACCCCAGAACACTATAAAATTTAATCTTTAATAAATTCAAAATTTCTAGTTAGAATTTTTCAAAAAAGCCTCAGGTCTGAAGTACACAGCTCCTGCTCAGTGTAGATTTGTAATTCTTCGACTGTTTTGAAGAGCCCAACATACATAAATAGCTTGATTATTTCTGTTTACTGCTTGAAATTAAGTAAGATGGGTGGTTTTCAGCTACTGGCTTGATTTTGTTTTTGAGCAATTACTACTAAGAACTGTATTATAGCATTGTTTACATCTGCCCTTCTAACTAGTAACAGCAGTGCATTTTCCTTTGTTGTAGACTGCAGTCTTCATGAATGATAAAGCTCAGAAGCTCTTGCTCAGTGGAAGAAACCTGCTTCTAGGTGTTGCCAGTATGCTAAAATGCTAATAAAATTCCGTGTTATAACACAAAGGCAATATTATAAATTGCAACAGAGTGCCCTCAGTGGTATTGATTCCTGAGATGGAAACACAAGAAGTACCTGAAAGCAGCATCTCATGTAAAAACATGAATAAACGCTCTGGGAGAAACTTTCCCATACAATGCAGCCACACAGATGCAATGTCGTATTCATAGCTGCTACCTGCTGTTGAAGGGATTTTCTCCTGGAATTATATGAGTGCTGTCCTTCCCCACCAAGAGCTTGATTCGATCATAGAATGACTTCACAGCTGGTGAACCAGAATGGCTCTGTTGTATGATGTCAAGAGGATCGCGGGAACCCCGGCACAGCAGGCTGTTTTGACAAGTAGACTGGAGGCAGCAATCTGGGTCTAGGCAGTCAACCAAGCCATCTGAAAGGTAAGAATCATCAAGATCCAGCCAGCTGCACAGTGCTGTCAAGCAAAAATATCTAATGGACATCTTAAGGCACTAGGAAAAAATGTTAACGCTTCCTCTTCAAAACATTTCTAAGCCAGAAAGCTGGTAATTGAACCATAAATCCAACAAAGATGAGACTCTTAGTACACCTGTTAAACATTGTTAATGTTAAAAATAATTTATTCCTCTGTTAGAGGAGAATCAATGCCAAACATATCCATTAAGAGATGAAATGAGGAAAAATACATAGCAAAAGGAGTAAAGGATTTTCTTTTAATCTTTCCAACTGACTGATTAACAAAGTTTTTAGATTTACTTGCTGGGCTACAAGAGTCTTAGGAATTATGAAGTTTAATTTCATCTGTTCCATTTTGGGGGATAACGGAAGGAGATGGGCTGAAATAAGTTATAACTGCCTAATTAAAATAAAATTATATTGTACCCACTTTGGTAATGCATAGGGAAGTGCTGCTGTAACTCACCTCCCACAGATATCTATATCAGAACTTGGTCGCATGCTTGGAGTAAGGAAAGATTTGACACAAAACTGGTGGATCCAGCCATCACGTCTAATATTACATTGTCCCTCAAGAATATTTCTTAAGAAGTATTTTATGAAAATATTACAGTCTAAACACTGGAAATTAAAATGGAATCCTCAACAGGGAGACCAGTCTGCATAGGCAGACGAATCCCAACTATTTTTAATGTGTGGTAACAACTTAGAGCATCATTTTTTCCTTTCCTATCATCATTTAAATTAAATGTTTTCTCTTAATGGAGTTCTACTTAATTTAATAACTCAGTAAATTAATAATTTTATTTTAAAATATTATAATCTGTAAGAATTTAGAAACATTCATTCATCTACTTTTCAAGAAATTACAAAAACCAGGCATCCAATTTGCAAGCCTGTAAACTTTCTGGGACACTCCAAGACATATTAATCTGATCTGCTGAACACAGATATGACCTGAGCACATCCTGGATAATGTGCACAAGAAAAAACATTCCAGTAGGTTAGTTGAGAAAAGTAGATTAGATCATGCCTCATATATTTTCAAGATTTTCCATTATAAAAAAGACCAGTACTATGTTAGACAGTGATATTTGGGGGGAAAAAATAAAAGACCCAATAAACTATAAGTAGCTTTCTTATTTTACAGTTACCCTGAATTTCCAGCAGATTGTGCGTGCCTGAAACAACTGATTCTGATTTAAAAACAAAATTTCCAAGGTATGCTGACAATTGTTTCACTCAGCCCTCTAAGTTAGACAAACTGTCTTGTAAGAGCTACATATTTCTTTAAGGTCAGTCACCTGTTCACATTAAGAGCTCCATTCATCTCCAAATCCTTTCCGACACGGTGTTAGAATTTTTTTTTATTATGCTACAGTCCTTTTTCCACCCATTTTATGTAATCATTGTGAAGACGCCATCAGCTTCAGATTTAACTCAAGGCAGTTCAAGCTCTGAGAACTTTTTTTCTCAGCATTCATCTCTTTTCTTGGTTTGTGACACTCCTACAGCTATGAACTTAGAGCTGCCCACTGTTTAGTCCACTCAGTTCTTTTATTCAGACAACCGTCAGTCAAAAGAATCCTATCCACAGTAACAGCAGACACAAAATAGAAATTACTCCCTTTGAGAAATTTACATTTTGCTGTTACAGCTGCATTTTTTGCTGTACCCGTTATTATAGGTGAGCGTGTTATGTCCGTAATGACCTCATCATGCAGCAGATTATGGGCTGCTGTGACCAAACACTTCTGACGACACCGTGAACTTTCAATTGGCATATCAATCTCAGTGTCCTGTCAGTCATGAGAATCACATCTTTATGCTACCAAGCCCCTTTGGATACAGTCTGACATAGCAATCTTCAGTAAATTACCCTGTCACTGCCAATCTTACTGTTATCTCACAAACAATCAAGCAAGCAATCACACTCCTCTGAACCGCCAGTTTAGGACCTGGGCGGCTAGAAGCATCTCTGTTCCACACCAGGCAGAAACCTGTGCACGATTCGTTCCATGTAGGAAGGTTTTCATGTAGTTATGGGAATTCGTACATGCACAATTTCATATGCTTAGAGGAATATTTCATCTACTGTAACATAAATATACACATGATCTACCTGTTTGGAATATCATCACTTTTTAAATGCATTGCTGCAAACTTTCTCATGGTGTGTCTCAGAATGAGTTATCTCCACTGTACACTGAAAAACCTTCAGTAATGTCTTTGTTATATGATCACAGAAGACGTGTGCCGTCCTCCTACTGCGGCCCAGGATACCATTGGCCTTCTTTGCTGCAAGGGCACCTTGCTGGCTCACGTTCGACCTGGAGTCCACTTGCACCTCCAGGACATTTTCTGCAGAGCTGCTTTCCAAGTGCTGGCCCTCAGTAGGTCCTGGTGCACATGGTTGTTCCTCCGCAGGTGCAGGACTTTGCACTTCTTGTGGAACTGCATGAGGTTCCTGGCAGCCCACTTCTCCAGCCATATTGCACCGTTAAATACAGAATTAATAAACTGTTGCACAATCACTTAGCTGCATTAGGCTCAGTTGATTAAAGCAGGGGCTAGAAAAAAATGTGCCTTCTATAAAAGAATTCTGCCATAAGCATGAATTTTAACTAGAATTCAGGACTTTGTTTTTAATATATATTTCAGAAGTTGTCATCTTCCAGATTTCCTCAGGCATGCTGAATTATTTATGTGGTTAATTCAATGACAAAACCCTCACCATAGGCTTCATCAGGATATCGTTGCTTTTCATAGCATGCACATCTAAGTTTAAGTTAGCAGCACTCTGACACTCCGTATGCTACAGGAAAGATGCTGCAGAAGGAGTTAAGATGGTGCTAAACCTCCCCCAACAGTTTGAGACCGAAAGAAGTCCTGACTCGGCTTTAACTGAGAAGAAAGAAACTTTGATCTAATTTAAACTGGCAGCACAAGATTAGGTCCCTGTTGCTGCTCTTAGTTATTCCCACATCTTTCCAGAAACAAATTAAGTGACATTGGATTCCTCTTGAAGACTCACATCTGCTAATGGAGACAGACCTTCTGTGCACTGTTACATAAACTTTTTGGCAGACAACGCATATGAAAAGCAAAATTTTATAGTATCACACGTGAGAAAAATGATCTACTTGTGCACACCCGTATTTTGAGATGGTTTTTGAACACTATTACAAGGCCTAAAAAAGCACACCATAGAAAGACTGAAATGTATTAGTGCTAAGGTATGTAGGACCTCTCATCATCAGTTTTCCTTCACCACTTGAGAACACTTCTGATCATCTCTAGATGCTTGAATTACAAAATTGTGCTACACCCTTCATTGGAAAGTTGACACTTGAGTTACTGGTTTCTGTTTGTTTGTTTTGTTTTTAAACTCCTACAAGTAAATTATCGTTAGTTTCCACTCTTCATTCAACACAGCTAGAATGAGTCACCTTGGCATCCAGCTGTTGAGAGGTGCCTTCCGTACCCAGCAGGGACAATTCCACCAGAACTCCAGAGCACATGCTCAGCAGAGGGCATCCTTACACTTCACTAGCTTCAGGAGCCAGCGACTTTCAGATCATAATTCCTGGAAATTCTTCTTTTTTCAATAAACATTTCAGGCCGATGATTAAAATCGAGTGGGGGGAGCAGCAGCTCCTATGAGCCCTGAAGGCGAAAGGGCCTTTGATCACTCCAAGGGCAAATTAGTTAATTTATCATGATCCGATTTTAATTATGTGTAGTATTAATATACCCAAGGTGAAAGAATTAGAGATGCTCTATCAGATTATCAAGAGAGTAGGTCTTCTCTCTGCCAATACAGAAATATTTTAATTGAGCTCTAAAACTGCATGCAGAACTGTTTCCATGGACAGATTGTTCCACAGCCCAGTACATCTTATTACCAGGAAGTTCTTTCCAATATTTAACCCAAATTTTCACTTCTATGTCTTGATCTAATTGCTGTTATATTGGCATACATTGTTCAAAATAATTCCTCAGAAGTTCCTGGTGCTAACAAGAAAGGAAACACTTCTAATCCTGTTCCAGCCTTCCTCCTCAATTGGCTTAGCCTCACTGGAAAGGCTCCCTGTAAATTGTCAGGATATCCATTACAACACTGCCTTTTATAACAAACTGTGAGCACAACAGAATATTTTCAGAACCATAAACCTCAAACAAAGCTGTCTTTCAGGAAAAGCTGGATTGTAAAACCCAAACTGGGGTAAGGTAGAATAGACCTGGTCTTCTGTAAGCTCTGAATGCCCAAAAACCTCCCTAAATGAGGTTTTAAAGTGCCCTGGAATATGATACTGGTAGAGCAACAACTCCACTTTCCTTGCCCACTCAGGACACAGTGCTGCCCAGAATTCCTGCCCTGAAGACGACACAGCCCCAGCTGTGTGCTGGGCGCCTGGGACCCCTCAGAACCCGTAGGTTTGTGATGCTCCAACTCCAAACCGCACCTCACCAGCAGACACTACTGGAAGGCTCCATGATAAAAACAACCTTTTAAAAATGTTCATTCAGGGGCTTTTTAAACCAGGGAATTTGCAGTCACTAAACTTCTTGCTTTCCCTTGCCCATGGGTTATAAGAGCATGTTATTGTCGTAAAATATCCCATGGGGGCCAGTGTGAGGATAAGCTGACTAATGTGTGTAAAGATGATTAAAGGCTACATGAAGTTTTAACAAAATCACATACAAGCACACTCATTAGCTCTTGTCAAACTCATATAATGCCTACTTTCAATACAGATTTTATATTTGAGTCTACATGACTCACTCTGGCCCCCGTCCACAACAGATTTCAACCACCCATTACATTCAACGTTCTAAAACTGACTATTGTACAGGCTCTGGGAAGGTGCTTTCTGAGCCAAGAGTATTCTGGGTATTTATATTGAGAACTTCATAAAATCTTTTGTCTGTGCTGAATTAGAGACCCCTGCTGAGGCAATGCTTGTTGAGGCAAGCTAAATTACATGATTTGCTTTTGTGCTGTGAAATACTTGTATTATCTTAAATGTCACGAGCCTGATGCAGTATCAAGTCACAGTATTTGTAATTCTCTAAAAGCAATTTTTTTCTAAATGTTTATTGCAGGAAGACACTTCTCTTTCTATTTTCTTTCTGTCTAATTTCAGAGATGAGTTTTCTAAGACAGCTCAAATAAACAGCCTTTCAATCAGTCAAGTGCCCTGTCCTGACAGTGAACTTCACTAGAAATGTATTTTTCTCTTGAATTGAAGAGAATTCATACTGTAGCAGATAGCTGGCTTTCTCTCATTCATTATATTTAATGTATCATGCCAAACAGAATTACTGCCAACTGTATTTCTTGGAGTTGTTACAGCAATATAGTAACAAACTGAAGGGCAAAATTTGTCTTCTGAGAGATGCACAACTCTCTTTACAAAGCCAAATGGAAATAAGTTAAATGTATTTTAAAAAGAAGAATGTCCCACTTTGCATCACAAATAAATCAAGCAACTTCTCATACTGTTTAACTTAGTATTCTATACTGCTGTGGCTGCTTTCCTTCCTTCCCCACTGAACTGTAGACCTGATAATTACAAAATTACATTTTGGGGACAAATGTGAACTGTGAAGTGATATAAGCGGTAAAAGAATTTAAGCTTTCTATTTATTTATTTATTTAACTTTCATGTACCTTTTCTCTCCATCATAGTCAAATTTTAAACAAGCCAATTTAGCAAAATTTTGGCTGACTTCTGTTTTTCTTTCTCTGAGATTACATCATTTAAAATAGTAGTTTATAAAAATCATAAATCTGAGTAGAATAATTTTGAAAGGATGAAAAAGGTAAGAGAAGTTCTAAAAGGAAAAGAAAAACCTAGAAAGAGCAACTCAAATGGGCTGCAACTCAAGCAGCCCTGCAGAGAAGGACTTGGGCGTTGTGATCGACAAAAAGCTGGCCATGAGCGGCAGTGCGCTCTTGCAGCCAGGAAGGCCAATGGCATCCTGGGCTGCATCAAGAGAGGGGTGGCCAGCAGGGAGAGGGAGGTGATCGTCCCCCTCTACGATTATTCCACTGAGCTCTGGACAAAGGGCTCTTAACCATGAGCTCCTTGTATGAACTGCATCAACATCTAGTAAAATCTAGTAAAAAAGAAATATGATTCTTTTTTTTTTTTTTTTTTTTTTAGTTTGCATTGTGTTGCCCATTTTCCTTGAGGTACTAGAAGGTATAAGGTTAAACATACACAATTTAGAAAGACTGTTCTGAGAGGCTATAAGCATTATGCAATTCAGGAACCACCAAATTATTATAAAATAGTTACTGCAAAAAGATGAGTATAAATACCCTCCTACAGGGATTTTCTTATGCAATAAGTTTAAAGAAATATGTGTTTAATAAGTAATGTACATTCTCCCATTCCTCAAAATACCATTTTTAATCCCTTAATTTCCTAAAATCAGTCTCCAGTGAATTAAATGGGCTATACATGTCTGTTGGGGGGGATTATACATTGTAATCACAATTATAGGTCTTCAAATAAAGCTATTTCTAATCCCTCCAAAAGATGCTTAATAACTATTAGACTACTGAGGGACTGATTAAGAAAAGGGATTAGATTTAGAAGTGGCCACAGTGAGTAAATCACATAACTCAATCATGTTCTGAAAAAATAGAAGCATTTTCCAGTACAAAAAGGTCTTAAAAGAGCATCAGTGCCAAAACAAACAAAGAAACAAAGAAAAAACAAACAAAAACCACACACCTTTTGGTTAGACTTCTGCCTTAAAAACAAACAAATTAACAAGACCCTTTGAATCTTTTTTTTCAGCAAAGCAGCCTTATACCACAGCAACCCTAAACATGTTCATAATGAAGACCAGACTCAATTAAGCACTTATCCAGAATTGACATGTGCTGTTAAGGACGAGTACAAGCGAATTTCCCAGTGCTGCCTTGGATCATGCACAACTCTACTTGAGCAGCTCTGAGAGGAGGAAACAGATCTGGACACTGCCCTCTGGAATCCTGTTTTATCTATGCGAGTAATAACGCACTGACGTCTCATTTACAATGATGATTTGTAAGTCTGCAACAGGGACACATCTGCCACTTCCAGGGATAAACCAACTAAGAGGCATTAATCTAAAATGGAAAGAAAATATTGACTATAATATTTCATTTTTCTTTTTGAACTATGGTATGTAACGCACATTGCGGCAGATAATAAGACAAATCTGAATCCCTTCGGAGTCAGCAGCAATGCTCATTTTGACATCCATGAAATGAAGCCTTGGTCCAAGGCCTTTGAATCTGATTGTGAGATACAATCACAGTAAGAGTGGCTGAACAGAGAAAAAGCACCAAAATACGTTAAATCTGTAGACACTGGGGGAAGAAGAGTAGACAGAAAATTCTTGTTGTATTTCAGTGACGTATTGAAGCAACTACCTTTTAGCAATACGAATAGATGGATGGAAAAGGAAGGATGTTTACCTCTCCTCATTTAGACAAAAAAGTGTGGGTTTTAGCTATGCTGCTTTCTTCTGAAAAAGTAGTTTGTGTGTTCAGTATTACTCCAGAGCTACTTCTGTGAACAGAGCAAAGACGTTAACGAAGCAGCAAATTAGTTCAACATTTGGTCGCAAACAAACTGTGTTGAGTTTCAAATGAAAAGAGCGAGCAGGAGGAGAGGTGATTTCTTTAACTTCCAATAGTCTCACATTTTATGTGAAATCTGGGGTTCTGGTAACTAGCTGAATCTTCAAAATTGATTCCCATAGTACTGTTTTCAGCTTCGTCTAATGAAAAAACTTAATTGTATTTGCTTCTTTTTCGAAACAGTCATAATTACATAAAGGTGCATGTTAAAGCACTCAGCATGCATTCCTTCCTTCCTCTCCGTTCCTGCACACTCCTGTGGTCTCCCCTGAGTTAGCACTAACAAGCATACAGGTCACTGGGTGTGTTCCTGGCCAGATGTCCAGTGAACCAGACACACAAAGTGTAGGGCAGCTTCATGTAAAGGCAGAATTGCGCTGTAAGTATTAAGAGATTAAAGTTTTTTCCAGTCTTGAGTTTTGTTGTGGCTTTTACTTGTGACTGACAGTTTGACACACTGATAGGAGTGACAATGACTCTGTCCTTACAGAGAATACTGGGGAGGACTCCAGGCCATCTTAAAGAAATCTGAAACCTAAAATATAATTAGACTGGAACAGCAAAAATCACAAAGGCATTGGAGAGACAGCCAAATACTGTAGTGCAACACAGCTGCAGTGCAGCTCACTAGCTCACTGTTTGTACCACCTGTGCTGTGTGGCTGTGTGTACAACACATGCAGTGACTGAATCAAAGGTGTTTTTTTTTTTTTTTTTTTTTTTTTTTTTTTTTTTTTTTTGACATATACCTTGCAGGTGTGTGAAGATACAGCTAACTGAAGAGGTGTTGAACAGATCCTAAGCTCCCTTACAGAGAACTCTGCAGAAATGTAACAAGGATGATACTATTAGAGACCAATAATGATCTTTGGATTAAAGTACTGAGAGCTATGGGTCAAGAGCTAAGGGTTTCATTTCTGGCTTTATCATAAAACCCCCATGGGAAAATATGTGGGTCAAGTGGACTTTTCAGGTAGCTTGGACCTTGGAACAGGAGCAGATTTTCAAACTATCTACTCTCCCATTAGAAGTAATGAGCAGTAGTCTCTCTAGCCTCTGGAAAAATCTGATTTCAACCTGCAGATGCTGAGTTCTCCCCTTCAGCTTTCCAGTGTTCAGCTAGACCACACAGTTTTCTTTCAAGTATGACTATGTGACTTGAATGGTAGTGCTGATTAATACTAGAGACCTGTTGTATGGCATATATATTCTATTTATTATTTGATTTACACTTACAGAAGTGTAAACTAAATTTTAGAATTCTGCAATTTTAAATTGGGAAGAAAAGCTGAATGACCTCACTAGTCAAATAAATATTTTCCCCTGTGTCTTTCTGTCATATAAGTGTAGAATATTGTCTTGGATTAAGTAAACAAGATGTATGGAGATATTTTTGTTCTCTTTTAGACACCTTAACACAGTATTTCTAACAATGTTTTCCAAACTCACTTCTCGTTTTGGGGAAAATCTGATGATACACCCATTTTCAAATCTTCTTTTATAATCTTCAAAGCTGGTAAAGCTGTAAACCTAAGCAATTAACCTTTTAGTTTCTTACACTGCATACTAACATGTATAGTGTGCTTTGTTGTTAAGTTAAATGACCAATCCAATAAAGCACACTGCAAATAATGCAACCTGGCAGTACGATTCTGCTCTTTACAGAGCAGTAACAGATTCAGTAACACCCATAACGCAAATTCTAGTTTTCTGAAATTGAATCAGCTCTAGCTCTTTCAAAATATTTCTGTTAGTACTGATCATGTGAAACCAAGAAAAAATGGAGAATTTACAGATTAGGCCTAGCAGATGATACTCAGATGTGGTTAAAATCACATAACCTCAGTGTGGGAATTCAGATCCACTTCTGCACACTTGAACTTTATATAAAAATAAAGCACTCATCTTAACGACAATTGTACCCTAGAAGTAATTATTCAAATAAACCAAATCTTACTCTGCAGTGTGTAGAAATACCATGAGTAAAACATTAATTAGCAAACAACAGATGCCCTCTTTAACTATTGGCCAAAGAAAAGTGAAGGAGTCTCAAGGAAAAAAGATATGTCTGATGTTTGATTTTCAATGATGAGCAGAAGTAAGTGAAAAAGAACCTAGGTGACTTACTAAATACTTTGCAATAAGAGATATAAAAAACGCACTTCAGATGAAGGGGATGGTTTACCAAGCAATCTTATTTACATGGCACAACTTCTCAGAAATGCTTTCAGGCCAGTATAAGCCAATACAAAGTGGAAGGCTCTATAAAGAGATAAACTAAAGTCATCTTTGAAGGTAAACACAGAACAAGTTCTATATTAAAGTAGGCACATGCCTGATAAAGGAGACAGGAGATTGAATAGTGATCTCAGCACTTTACTATATATGGCTGTTCAGCACAACTCACTCAGCCCTTTCAAGTCTGAAGTGTGAAACACGACAGCAAGCTACAGTGACTTACACAGGTTGTGCACATGAGAGCATGACCCTAGCCTCTAGCACAGAGCTGAAAGATGTTGCTACATATCCTGCTAAACCAGCTGCTATGCTCACGCACGTAGGCACAGGCAGCTATTCTGCAATCCATGTGTGCCACGAGCCCTAGCTATCTAGCAGCTCCAGCCTGCCGAGCTGTACCCACCACCACGAAACGCCATGGCTGCGGCAGATCTCCGGCCGGGAGCAGGGCATCCTGCTCGCTGCAGGCGCTGTGGTGCCCGTGGTTCTCCACAAGGCCCCAGCACTCGGCCTCGTTTGTCTCAAAAGGAAGGAAACAACAACACTTGACGATAATGACAGCCAAACTCTTTCTGAAGCAAAACGACTCATGAAGAAAGCATGGATAACCCTCTGCTCTTCAGGGACTGGGAATTGGAAGACTTCTGCTCACCTCCCTCATTATCCTTGTTATCGGCACAGGAGGTTTCCATGGCAACGTTGCATCCAGGCCCTCTCCAGCCGGTCTGGCAGACACACTGCCAGCTGTTCTGACCGAGCGTGCATCTCCCGTTGCCATTGCACAAGTCAGGGCAGCCATCTGGGGGAAGAAACGAGGAAGGTAAGCACAAGACAGACGTACTCATGCTAACACTCACACTTGTGACAATATTACTGTGCAAACAGAAAGTCTAGCTCTTGCTGGTGGGACAAACACTTGCCCAGCTCGAGCCATGGCCCCATTGTGAGGGAAGGTAAGGAAAGGGGATACCCTATAGAAATGGGGATGGAACTCCATCCTGAAGGGAAGATAAGCCCTGCCAACAGCCACGTTGTAAGAACCCTGTAAATGTTCAGATCTTGAGTTAAAGGCAGTAGATAGAAACAGCAATCTGCTGACATGATCACATTTTTTCCCACTATTTCTGTTTGTATATATATATATGAGGGAGAATGTGTTCTTAAATAAGCATGTCAGTGTTCAGGATGCCATTTATATTGTGCATTGCATAATTCTCCAGAGCTTTCTCTACACAAAGTTCAAGTAAATAGTTTTGAAAATATTTTCCTTCTTTAGCACTAAGGTTAAAAGGCCTACTTATTTAACACCGAGTTCACTTAACAGTATGATGCAGCCTTTCATGCTTTCTGAAAGACATGCTAGAAGAGATACCCCAGAAAAGATGTTTTGAATTGACTGTGGATACGATGTGACTTACTGTCTGGCAGAACTGAACAAGGAACAAAAACATTCACTTGCTGAGGTGCTTATATGCTCTAACAGAATGTCCACAGACAAGAGAACAGCTTGACTGCCTTTTATTTTTCCTGCAACTAAATGAGTCTCGGGAGGTACCACTGTATCTTACTGAGTATTCATTATAAATAAAGGGAAGAAAACCAAATTTCACACTGTAAGGTACATGGAACCTTGATAACCTTCCAAATACATCACATCCAATCTACTCAAGTCTATAGATGTGAAAGAAGATTTGAGAGTCCTGCAACAGACCTCTCCCATCACCCGCTAATTAAGTCTGAGCAGGAGGAGAAGGTTGTGTTGCCTGTTGTGTTGATGGATGTTGGAACCCAATCATTCAGGCTCTCTCATCTGCTTTGAAGATACAGTCTCATCCTGCCAGATATCTATACAATCACCACAGAACATGAAATCATGAATCTCATTGCTATCGGTCTTGGGCAGAAAATTTCATCTCAAAACAGCTCACAAAACTTTACGCTCCCTCCTATTTTCCTCCACTGCTAGTGATGGGTCACTGCTACAGCCCTCTCAAGTCTCACTGACCAGCTGGATTAGTCCTTTGCATTTGCCACTGTGACCCTAAGCTGTGACCATTAAGTGCTCCATTTCCTTCCCCAGGCATCTCAAGAGCACTGAGGAACTAATGGGCAGCCCTCGCTCTTTTCATCAGGTGTGAGAGAGCAGCCTTCCAGAAACCACTAATTCGGACTATAAAGGTTTATGGAAACTTCTACAAGAGCATTTCTACAAGCCAGAGCTCTGAGTTTTGAGTCTCTTCCTGCTCCTCCTAGCAGCCTTTGCTGTAACCAGGTGGCGACAGAGAGAAGTTCCTCTGACCCCATACCGGTTTCCACTGTGCTGCAGGAGGTTCCCTTGTGGGTAGCAAGCTGCTGTGTACCCCTGCTGCTTACCACTGGTATCATTGTAGGTGAGCATGCACTCTTACTTTACCTGGCTGGACTGTTACCTGAGAAATTCATAGTAACAAATCAAATTTTAATAGGACTAAGTAGTCCATGGCCACATTACTTTTGAGACCTCACCAGTCCCATAGAAAAGGTTCTCTATAGATAACAGAGCAACCAAAGTTTCTGCATGTTGTCCTACAAGGTGCCTGAACCTGTGTTGCCGGTAGCACTGGCAGAGAAGCGTGATCTCCACCAAATCTCCGCTGTGTAAGACACCAGACCTGACCAAACAGGGCCAAGACCATTCAGTTCATTCTACAGAGAAAGATATCAGAAGATAGAAACAACTCCTAGAAGTTTTATTTCAGTGCTGTTATTATGCATTAAAAAAATACAGTGCCCCTTTCACTTAAAAGGAAGGTTATTTTGGCATTACATATCGTAGCTATGAAAATGCACTTAATTGCAAGCCAGGTAATGTATTTTCAAGGCATTTATTTTATCTCTTCAGCTTGTCAGTTTGTTTGAATGACCAAAATGATAAATGTCTGAGGGGAGGCATCATACTGTAGAACAAATTATTCGTTTTAAATGAAAAACAAACAGTAATTGTGAATATACACACAAGGCTGGCTTTATAATGGAGAGCTGAAGAGAATTAAATCACAGAAGCAGTTTACTTTGCATCATATGAGCAAGATGAAAACATGAACAGTAGGGAGCTAGCAAAATCTCTGAAAAGTTTATGTGCAGCTGGGGATTAATGGACATGACTTTGCTTTTAGCTTAAAGAGGGAAGTAGGCATCACTGGTACAGACATGATGTTGCTAGGAAACACTATGCTACCTCTGTAGTTTATTTAACTGGCTTCCAAAGACAGACTCTGTGTTCAGTAGCCTAAATATCAGAAGGAAGAAAAAACCAGCAGCAGCAGACTACAGTATGACCTAAGTATTTTGACAATGATTTATTTGTTAAAAATATTAAAATTAACAGATTGACTTTCAAAACAGCTTTAAGTAAGGGAGAACAATTGAGGTATTTGTATGCTTATGTGCATTTAGGTACATGCCGTGTGCATGTTTGCATATGCATATGCATGTCTTCATTCAAGCAAATATTTACAAGTATTATGATCTGTTAGACCAAGATTTATTTTAATGATGTGTTGAATAAATAGACAAAAGAATTCCATTATAATCTGCTAAATAAATAGTAAGTTTTCTTTAAAAGAAAAGTTTATATTCAGGCAGTGCACTTTCATTTGACGTCTGAGTGTCTGTATTTGGTAGTTTCTACATGCCCATGTGCAGAATGATTAGCACGGATGAACATCCTCTGCACACACAGCATTTGCATGCAGCTAATGGGCCTTGATGCACTTCAGTGGATTTTGACAGTGGACAGGATAGCAGAGCACCTCACCGAGGAGCCTCGGCAGCCGCAGAGCTCACTGCTGGGCACATGCCCTTGGCTGGAAACATGCTGCAGTAAGCATAGACTAACATGGAGTGCTTTGTTACAGCTTGTTTTCCCTCTGCAGCCCCAGCTCACACCGAGCAGTGTGCTGCCTCCTGGCTGCCGTATGACTTTTCTCACAGAGGAAGGCAGTCACAGACAAGAGCGCTATCGGAATCTAACCTTGAGAAATAATTCACCGAGGTATAAAGCTTGCAGTCACAGCACAGAGAGGGATCCTCCATGCTAAGCAGACAGGTTGCTATTCCCAGGGTGCAGAAAAATTCTACTCATCTTTTCTATTACAGTGTACTTAATGGAAAATGTCAAAAAGCTAGCTTAAACAAGAAGAAAGTGCTTGTTTAAAGTGCTAGATTGACAACTTATTTATTCACAGAACAGGCACTGTATGGGCAACAGCAGTTCAAGTGTCTCACTTTTCTAGCTATGTCTGCACAGACCTGCAGGGCTGCTGCGGCTGGAGGCCAAGCACTAGCACAGGCTCCCTTCCCTTTCAGTCTCCCACTGGCCTGTGGGACTGGTGATTGCATATACAGGAACATATGCATTTCAAATAAAAATGGCAAGATAAAATTCAGTGTTTTTTAGAACGTACTGTCAGAAATATGTGACTAGCATTGTGAGCGAGTATCACAGTAAGAGAAGATTTCAAAATCAAAATACTGAAATCCTCTCTGCTTCACTCCACAGACAGACAAAATGCCCAATGTCAAACTTGACAAAATGTCAAGTGAATTCTGGAAGACACTGGGAAAGGAAAAGTCAGTCTAAAAGGCAGTCTATCTCTGAATCTAACAGAATGGCATACACTGGTGTTTTGTACATATGAGATCCTGAAATGCTTTTTAGCATCCTCACTGAACAGAACAATCTCCATAATCTTTCAGTTCTGGAATACCAGGACTAGTGTTTAATGCCTAAATTTACTTCCTTTCTTTGCTTTTTTTCTAGCTACCCATCTTAATTGGAATAGCACAACAAATTCATTAATGGATTTCACAGTGCTCTTTGCTTCCCTTTGGTTGAAGAGGTTGTTACAGTCTTGTCTGTAGTTTAAAATACCAAGTACACAATATAGTAACAGGAGAAGAAGACATTATTACACAAAATGCTACGAGAACTAACAATATGTCAACATGAAGAAGAAATTTCGGTTATGTTTTCTGAACTTTACATTCATTTCATTCATCTTATTTCTTAATATTCACAATGGAAAAAGAGTCAAAAAGGTTCAAGACCTCTGGTTAGATACAACAGGAAAAGAAAGTTCCCGTCTGAAAGCCTTTGCAACCCAAAAGACAAAATGTACTTAAAATACTAGACTTTGTTATTTGTTCGTAGAGTTCCACATCGTCACAGTCCATGATGGGACCTAGAAGATGCTATAACAACAGAAATTAAGGTGTTATTGTTTTTCACATCAACAACTGAGGAGTGAGAAAAATACAGTGAGCCTAGAAAATAACAAACATTGCTGTTGCTGAGTTCATTGTGAGCAAAATTAAGTCTACTGCTTCCAGCAGGCCTATACGAGCTTTATCTGCTTCTGTAGTTTCATATTTTCAAGACTTATGAGATCTATGAAAAACTGAATGTAACAAGAAAGTCCGCAGAATCATTATGAATAGTAAACAAAATCAATATGGACAGTGCTTGTTTGTAAGAGTGATAATGCTCGATATATTTATGAGAGTACTCATAGGTTTTATCTACAGTGAAACTATTCTGGGTCTAAATTGTAAGATGATTAATTCCTTTCTGAACTCAGCAAATTAATTTCCAATATCTAGGCTGTATATGAAAAATTCTAATCCAATTTTGGATAAATTCCACACAGAGTACCTCCAGGTACACAATTACACATGTACACAGCTACTCAGGCACATATAGGTTTTCTTTTGCATAAACTACTTCAAAAATCCCAAACAAACATTTTAAGCATATCAAAGCACAAAGACATGCTTTCCAGCTAATTTGTGTTTCCCATCTAAAGCTTAATTCTGTTTATAATCATCAGAACACACAGTGTGGTCAATCACTCAAAAAGAAGGAAAAGAAAGGGCAGCATGGAAAGCAAAAAGGGAAACAAACAGGAGAGAGGGGAAAAAGGTGAAAATGTTCCCTTATCCAGGTGCATCTAATAACCACATACAGAAGTGGACAACAATTTTAGGCTCTACTCAGTTTGTGCATGGAAAAGTAGATGTAAATCAACAGGCCACATCTCCTGATCCCTTCTGATCTAATGCTACAAGCAAAGGCTGCCTCTTCCAAACGATAACAGTGGATAGAATGCGTTCCCTGCCCCTCTCCCCATTTAGCAGACACACAGTACAGCTACTAGTCTGCAATATAACGTCTCTCGTTTATCTTTGTCTAACTCCATTTTGCACATCCTTATCCAAAGCCCTCTGGCAGTTAAGGGAGTCCTTCCACTTGCATGGCTGCTGGAGCAGGTAGTCCTGTGGGCAAAGATGCCCTGCAGGAAAGACTATCTTGTACAGCACAGGGTTCTCTGTCACACAGGATACAGAACGTCACATAAATTTCATTTAAAGCCTCCTCCTCCTCATTACAGCTGTTAAATACAGACCTGTAGAAATGAAAGCAGTCTGGGGCATGAGGATACCTACAGAATATTGAGAAATTACATAAAAGCAGTAACGGTAATAGCCTGTTCAATTTGTATTTTAAAAGGTTATCACTGTTTCATATTTTTCTGTTTATTCCTTCAGTGAGTTGCTGCTATACCTGTGGCTATCAAGTAAATAATAAATGAGGCTCATATAATGAGGTACCTAGCAATATTGAAAATAAAAAAACTTTATTTTGCTATTATTATTCTTAGTCCTTCAATTCCAAAATCTACAGGGCTTAGTTCAAGCCAAAGAAAGGGCACAAAAATTAAAACGACACATAGCATTATGGTAGGAACACACAGGTTATTTTCTACATCATTATATTTGACCAAAATAAGCTCAAACCCCAAATATGTAATTAAACACATGGCAACAGAATATACTATTGGTTGAGTGCAGTGTGAGGCTCCTTGGAGTGAGTTTGGACATTTCCAAAATGGGCTACAGAGCCTGCACAAGTACCAGCTCAGGTCTTCAAGCAGGACAGTCAAACAGATTGGCAAATTGTTAAGAACTAACCCAGACTTTCAGTGTAACAAAAAGCCTGATTTCGCCGCTCAGCTGGGTTAAAACTAAAGAAGAATGGGCTAGCTACGATTTTATTTATTGAAGAGCCTGAAAAAAATGGAAGGTCAATAAGTAAGTTTCAAGAATTCTGAATCTTGATTTTCTCCACACTAATACTTACAGTGCAGGCAGACAGTTATGATGCTAATTTGGGAACCTCACTACAAGAAGGACATTGAAGCCCTGGAGCATGTCTAAAGAAGGGCAACAAAGT
This sequence comes from Alectura lathami, assembly GCA_013399715.1. Taxonomy (NCBI): domain Eukaryota; kingdom Metazoa; phylum Chordata; class Aves; order Galliformes; family Megapodiidae; genus Alectura; species Alectura lathami. Next base: position 441,178 of record VXAV01001453.1, on the reverse strand, counting down.
TGGTGCAGGGCCTGGAGCACAAGGCTTATGGGGAGCGGCTGAGGGAACTGGGGCTGTTCAGTCTGGAGAAGAGGAGGCTCAGGGGAGACCTTACTGCTCTCTACAGCTCCCTGACAGGAGGCTGTGGTGAGGTGGGGTCGGCCTCTTCTCCGGGGTAACAGTGATAGGACGAGAGGTAACGGCCTCAAGCTGCACTGGGGAGGTTCAGGTTGGATGTTAGGAAAAACTTCTCTGAGAGAGTGGTCAGGCAGTGGAACAGGCTGCCCAGGGAGGCGGTGGAGTCTCCTTCCCTGGAGGTGTTCAAGGAACGAGTAGATGTGGCACTTAGGGACATGATTTAGTGGGCATGGTGGTGGTAGGCTGACCGTTGGACTGGATGAGCTTAGAGGTCTCTTCCAAACTTTATGATTCTATAATTCTAAGTAAGGTTCCTGGGACATGCATGCTATAACATAATTTCCTTTTAAGTTGCATCCATTTCCTATATTATCTATGTGACTTCTTTCACATGTAAAGATAGGAACTTGGAGAACATCTACGTTTCCAGACAAAATGGGAAAATGTGAGAAAAAGATGCGTTTCTTCAGAAGATAAGTAAATCTCACACAAAGTGGAACCACTGGTACTAAAAAGCAAGCTGCAAGAGAAGTCACTTGTGTCTTTCTGAAGTGAAAGAAAAAATGACAGAGGAAAGCTCACATTGCAGTATAGGTAATGAAAATTTGAGATGGGAAAGAGCAGTCCATTCCTTCTGATCAAACGCCATTGTAAGTGACTCAGGCAGATTGGCACCTGTTACTTTCAGGGGGAAAACACCCTTGAGGTCTCTTCCCGGCACCCAAGGAAGGAGCTGGGCAGGGAAAAGAGGGCAACACATTTGTGCTACGCTGTCCTGAGGCTTGAGGAAGCCAAACAGATGAATAATCAAAAAGATTCATGTCTGCTCTGAATTTTGAGTACACACAAAGAGCCTGAGTAGAACCCAAGAATTTAGACTACTCATATATATGGCAGTTTCAGGAAAGGATGGAGGCTTCAATGAAGGCAAGTTGAACAGTGCCAAAGCCGAGAAGCTTCCGTGATGCTAAGAGGCCAAGTGCCCCACTGACACCAGGAGGCCAGATCGAGTTGTGCAAGTGTGGGGTGTCCAGGGGATCCTGTCACCCCAGCTCTCCCAGCGCCCGATGGTGGGCAGGGCAGTGGGGTGACGCACATGCTGCCTGCACACCTGCACAGCGCTGACCACAGCACAGAATGTGCATCACATTCCGCACGGAAACCAGCTCTGCACATGGTGGCTTTATCGATGATATTAGGATAGGTAGAATTAAGCTTGCGAGGGATGTAAAAAACAGTAATAAGGGTTTCTTTAGCTACATAGGGCAGAAGAGGCAGGTGAAGGAGAGTGTTCCCCCTCTAATGAATGGAACGGGAGAACTGGCCTCCTCTGATGTGGAGAAGGCTGAGGTACTTAATGAGTTCTTTGCCTCGGTCTTCACTGCCGGTCAGGCTGCACAGGTCTCTCATGCCCCTGAAAATCCAAGTGGGGATGGGGGGAGCAAAATCCTTCCCAGTGTAAGAGCAGAGCAAGTCCGAGACCACCTGATGGGACTGAATGTCTACAAGTCTATGGGGACGGACGGGATGCATCCCAGAGTCTTGAAGGAGTTGGCAGATGTGGTTGCCGAGCCGCTCTCCATCCTATTTGAAAAGTTGTGGCTGTCAGGAGTGGTCCCCGGTGACTGGAAAAAGGGAAACATCACTCCCATTTTTAAGAAAGGGAGAAAGGAAGACCCGGGGAACTACAGGCCGGTGAGCCTCACGTCTGTGCCTGGGAAGATCATGGAGCGGATCCTCCTGGAGGAGATGCTAAGGCACATGCGAGATGAGGAGGTGATCCGAGACAGCCAGCACGGCTTCACCAAGGGCAGGTCGTGCCTGACCAATCTGGTGGCCTTCTGTGATGGAGTGATAGCATCCATGGACCAAGGGAGGGTGATGGATGTCGTCTACCTGGACTTGTGCAAGGCCTTTGACATGGTCCCGCACCATATCCTTATCTCTAAACTGGAGAGATGTGGATTTGATGGGTGGACTGTTCGCTGGATAAAGAACTGGCTGGAGGGTCGCAGCCAAAGGGTTGTAGTCAATGGCTCTACGTCCAGGTGGAGGCCGGTCACGAGCGGTGTCCCCCAGGGGTCCGTCTTGGGACCGGTGCTCTTCAACATCTTTATTGACGACTTAGACTGTGGGATCGAGTGCACCCTCAGCAAGTTTGCTGATGACACCAAGCTGAGTGGTGCAGTTGATACCCCTGAAGGAAGGGATGCCATCCAGAGGGACCTGGACAGGCTGGAAAAGTGGGCCCACGAGAACCTGATGAGGTTCAACAAGGCCAAGTGCAAGGTGTTGCACTTGGGTCGGGGCAATCCCAGGTGTGTGTACAGACTGGGAGAAGAACTCCTTGAGAGCAGCCCTGCGGAGAAGGACTTGGGCGTTGTGATTGACGAAAAGCTGGCCATGAGCCGGCAGTGCGCTCTTGCAGCCAGGAAGGCCAATGGCATCCTGGGCTGCATCAAGAGAGGGGTGGCCAGCAGGGAGAGGGAGGTGATCGTCCCCCTCTACTCTGCCCTTGGAAGGCCTCACCTGGAGTGCTGTGTCCAGGCCTGGGGCCCCCAGTACAGAGGGGATGTGGAGCTGTTGGAGCGGGTCCAGAGGAGGGCCACCAAAATGATCAGAGGGCTGGAGCACCTCTCCTGTGAGGAAAGGTTGAGGGAGTTGGGATTGTTTAGCTTGGAAAAGAGAAGGCTCTGGGGAGACCTCATTGCGGCCTTCCAATACTTGAAAGGAGCTTACAGGCAGGAGGGGGACCGACTTTTTACACAGGTGGCTAATGGTAGGACACAGGGGAATGGGCTAAAGCTGAAAGAGGGGAGGTTTAGGTTGGGCATCAGGAAGAAATTCTTCCCTGAGAGAGTGGTGAGGCGCTGGAACAGGCTGCCCAGAGAAGTTGTGGCTGCCCCATCCCTGGCTGTGTTCAAGGCCAGGCTGGATGGGTTCTTGGGCAGTTTGATCTGGTGAGCTGGTGGCTGGCAGCCCTGTCCACGGCAGGGGGGTTGGAACTAGATGATCTCTGATCATCAAGCCATTCTATGATTCTATGACCACATGAGGACAGTACTGAATGTGTAGCAGCATAAGGCAGGTAGTTACACAAAATGCACAGACAGATGGAGAGACACTGCTGCAGCCCAAGAGCTACAGAATACCTGCAGAGTTTTGTCTACAGCCTGAGCAGATTATTTGCTGAGATTCTGAAGAAAAGTTAAAACATTCAGCAGCATATTCAAATTATACAGTGCGCACTTTTCAAACAATATTCATATTCAATTCATCTTCATATATCCAATAAAAAGATACATAAATATGCAGTAAAATTTGTACTTATGATAGATAGATCTTTCAAATTAATCTTACTGTAACAAAATCCACTTAGAATGTAACTCTGGATGAAAATGCATTCATAAAACCAGTACCAAAACCATAATCTTTTATTGTATTAATGTTTCTTATATGGGGCACAAGGACTGGTATCATGCTTTGTGAAAAGTAATACTGTTTCAAGAGAAACAAGCCTTCTCAAGTTAGGTTTATCTCTAAAATAACATCTATATAAATAGTTTATTGGCAGTGTGATGATGAAGTGACACAACTGACAGGATGTGTAAATTCAGTCAATTGAAGAGTAACAAGCAAAACACTGACCTCATATTTAACAGAACAGATAACCTAATTAAAATGTAATAGCTAAAAGCCCTACGCTAATCACAGTGCTGTGGCAGGGAATTTGAGTCATTCATTCGTAGAAGTCAGGATTCACACAGTAATTGCTACTCGACTTCTTTACACACAGTGTGATTTGATTTTTATTTGAAATATGTGGCAGCCATATATTTATACAGCTTCTATCTCTCTCAGATTTTTTAGCATTTTAGATCTTTTATTTCAAATATGTGGCAACCATGTATTTGTACAGGTCACAAATTTGACCTTTATGAATACACGTTTTGTTAAAGTGTTGGTGTACTTTTATACAAGGCTTTGAAAACCTCTGCTACACCGACCCACAAACTTGCATTACATTTCTATTGTCTTTACCCATACTACCCTCTCCATGTCATGGGGATAGACCAAGAGAAAAAACATGCAATGTTATCCTTCAGTGATAATTGTACCTAGCAAAAGGATATTTGATACTGCACCACCAGATGCCAGCCATCAGGTTTCAAATGCTCAGTTTCATTTGGCTAATTGAAATGTATAAAATTCAACACAAGTGATCTACGTTTTCCTTGCTTCAGATGTGAAACAAAACAAATCTATAATATTGCTATTTTTAATATATAAAAACCAAAAAACTATATGAATACAGAATCATACTCAGCTTACTGAAGTATCTGTAATATTTGAACCTTGAGGAAAAGCAAGAAGTCACGCGGTTTTACAGGTTCTTTTATGCAGATCTCACAGAAAGCCCAGACAACAACAAAAGAGCTGTTACTCCATTCTGCACTCCCAGCCAGGCTAGGCTTGCCAGTGGAGATGGCATGGTGCCATGTTACCCAAACAGGAGCCCAATTTAATGAAGCTGGGAATGTAGCCTGTACAAAACTAGAGGTAAGCCCTACACTTTAACTGCTCAGATAGGAACTTCTAAAATACCCATATAGATTAAGAAGCTCCTGAGGTAGGCCTTCATCTGAAACATTTAAAATCTAAGAAACTGTTGACATAAAAAGTGCAAGATCAGCCTTGAAAAGGGCAAGATTGCTTGTTACCACCAAGACTCTGTACTCCCAGCTCTCATTTGACTGAAAACCCTCCAGTGATGCAGATCCAATTTTTCTCTCTGAATGCCTTGATGGGTCAGTGAGGGAGACTACATTGTTACTGGCTAGGTTTTCTCAAGACACAAATGCCATCCAGCATTTCTTCTACTTGAAATTTTAAAGGAGACTCACAATCACTAGCTCTACTGCTCCGAAAATATTTTAAGCAATGCTGTTACTTGTTGCAGCAAAGTCTTAGTGTGGAGGCAGGGAATTTAAGCACCAAACTAGGTTAAATCAGACAATGTCTGGTGAGATATATGAAATGTAACTACGTTAAAGTAGTTCTTTAGGCCTGATGTAGATTTAAAACTCCAGGATATTTGTAATTAAGCATGAAACCTTGTCTTCTGCTGTGCTCACACATTTACATCTGACTCTAGGTGTCTATATCAGTTTTGGTAACAAAAAAAAATTATTTCCAGTATTGTGCAAACAATGATTTGACAAGAAAACCACCAAAAGGTAACTTACTACGGACAAGGCCTGCTCTAGGAATACTGCAAATACTGAGAAGTGTATCTGTCTGAGAAAAACTGTCAGACTGCAATGTAACAAAACTAGCATTAAATCTTATGTGGCTAGATGTTTTGAGACTGAATCCTTAATTGTCTGGGTTGACCCTTCATCTTTCTCAGTTGTGCAGCTTGAGGGCCTGGCCATAATTGTCCCATGTTGGCAAATCTCTGACAAATTCAACAGAATTACATGGCTTTCAATCAGCTAATGTACAGCCTCAATGCTCACAGCAGTTTGCTCTACCCGGGCCCTCAACGTAATATTTAAAATGACCGTATGTGTAGTTCGTCAGACAAGGATGTGCTTTCTCTGGTTTCTGTTTATCAGACTACCAAGCACATTAAAAACAACAGGTTGTAACAAAAGCAGATTATAAATTGGTGGTTTTACAGCCCTTCCTACATCCTGAAAGGGTCACGGATAACTAGTGCTTCTGTCTGAAGGACAATGGTTCACAGAGAAACTGAAATTTCCTTTCATCAGCCTGGCATTAGTCTGACCGTTCAGCAAAGAAGAAAACCTTGGATGGAACCATTCTAGACAAATATCACTAGTACCAAATTTTCCATTTCCAAACATTTTCATGAAGTCCTACTAAAACTTTACTATTCTAGATCTAATGCAATCTTGTATTTTCAGGGAAGACACAGTTCTCAGTTTGGTCATTAACTTCAGAATACTATGATTCAGAAATTCCGCACACAGGGCATATAGGAGCTGCGCTATCAATCACTTCTGAGGGACTGTAACACTCCATTTCATATCAAGATGATAATTTGACCTCCCTTACATTTGCCTTAACTACAGCAACACAATATATATGGGCTTACACCAAATTCAGCTAGTCAAATACTGAAGCATTCCTTCTTAACAAGAACAGGCACATCAAAAATTATTTTAATTCTCTCACCAGTGGCTTCTTAAAGAAATTTAAAATCATGTTCAAGGCCTTACTTCTTATCTGGTAGGCTCAGGATATTTAAAACGCCTAAGGTACAGGGATGGAAACGGGTTGAGAGCTCTGCTAAGCTGACAAAAGCTAATCTTATCTGTGTAGGAGGTAGATCTTCAGCTGCCAACTCAGAATTAGGAAATAAATTCCTTCACTCTATAAATAAGAAGTTACATATAAAAAAATCACATATCCACTTTCTGCTCCAAATACAAATTGAATTTCTTTCACCATAAAACCTTTAATATACAAATAGCTTTACAACTATACAGCAGAGGATTAGAAATGAACCAAAATGCACTAGTAAGCCAAGCCAGCATTTAGTGACCCAACACAACTGCCTTCCTTGTGCCAGTACTACTTAACCGTAGTTTACATGGGTATTTATAATCCCACTTAAATTTGAACATGTGCGGGAATGGTTCGAGTGCACAAGCACACGCATACACAAGAAAGGCACTGCAGTGAGAAAAAGCAAATATTGTGTGCTGTTTGTGTTGCTCAGTATGCTTCTGAAGATGCTTAGCTATGGTGCCATCTAACAAACAGTAAAGGGGGTTGTAGGATATCTGCCTTAAGAAATACGGGCCTGAGTGATGCCTGACATCACAACTAATCCTATAACCCCACCTGGGGAAGAGGATGGACTAGATGGACCTCCTGACATCCCTTCCAACCTGAATTAGCTATGAACCTTCCCGTTTTAGAGCTTTATTATTCATAATTCTCAGGGCAGCATATACCAGTTTTCTCAGGCATTACTACAATATAATTATTTGCTGTTCATCAGATATTGATGTCTGTATAGAATTTATAATTTAGCAATTAACTTTTAGGTATGCAAATGCAGTTCCTGCATAAGTGTGCAGGTTGTCTCCATCAGAAGAATAAATATGAGCCTTAATATGAGTACATATTTTCCTCCATTACTGCATAACAGATTAGTATGCTCTACAGATATCTCTCCCATAATTTGGTATAGAACTTTGGAATCCCTACAGGATGAAAGGAACTATATAGACAAACGTATTATATTCTGTAGCTGATCTTTTGAAGTATTCATTGCATGGATGCCAATAAATAGCAGCAGACTGCATGGTTTCAGACTACAGAGTCCAAACATTATATAAGCCTCATGAATATCATTTGATTTCTCTCTNCCTCATGAATATCATTTGATTTCTCTCTTTTTTTTTTTTTTTTTAATGCATCAACTATACAAATAACTAATAAAAGCTAAAGAAATGTTTTCACAACGTTTTCTATGTTACTTCTTTACCTGCCTATGTGGTGAAGAAAAAACCCTCATAACCCTCCAGACATTGCCAGTTGCCCTGATATTTAAATACCTCTGAAAAACAGATTCGGATCTACTAGGGGAGTCGTCTTCACCATTTCACCTCCAAAAAAGCCTAAAACATTTAATCCATCTGTGGGAGAAATGTTAAAGTGGAAGTACTCTTAAAGTAATGCTTTTATATTAAAAATACTTCATGTCGGGCAACTGAGAGCTCTGCTCCTTCCTCACTGGAAGTGACCTTAACTCTGAAAAAAACCTTAAGCCTTTCTGCTTACAAGCAGAGCATTTCTTTTCCATTTCTCTGTTGAAGCCATCAGAAGCACTAGCTGGGCTCTTGACTTCGTTGCCCTGCATCTGTATTCGACACAGTTGTTAAGACAGGCTGGGACAGGCAGGACGTTGTTGGTTGCAATGGGCCTGTTTGCTAGGGCCATTTCTCTAGGGAAGAGAAACACAGTGACTAACCGAGCTGGAGATGCAGCCAAGAAATCTAGAAATCACCTCACATCAGCTGCAATAGAAGTGTATGATTAATACATTGGACTAATCCACTTCAGTCACTGGCTTATTTTAGGTGAAAAGGTGCAAAACTACGTGTTGTCATGATATCTGCTTCAGATAGAAAACAAAACAAAGAAACAAACAAAACCAGGAAAAATTAGACAACATTATTAAAAACAAAAATCAGTTATAAAGAATTTCCAGTAACTTGACAAGTCAAAAACAAAAAAAAAATCTTAGCTCTATACATGGTTCATCTCCAGGACAGTTTGCTGCAGTTCTGTGCAATTTGTTCTATCTTTGCAACACTGAAATATTGTGTGTCCTAACGCATTAGTAGTATCTCAACATGTAACAAACAGATGACAAAGAAATCCTACTTTTCTGTTTTCTACTCAGGTTATTAATTATCTTAGAAAAGTTGAAGGGAAAAATACCAGTGTGATTTTGCTCTGAAGACTAGCATTATTTACCATCAGAGTACAAATTAAATTATAACTTATGTTACTGTTCTCTGCCCGTTTCCAGTAACTTCAATTGGATATAGTATCTTTCTTCATTTCTTACCCACAGTTGAACTGTTACCCACTGTAAGGGTTCCAGAACATTAGAAACATATATCAATTAGGTTTTACTTTACACAACAATAATTTGTCCAGAGCTGTGCAACCAAGCAGTACGCAGCAGCTTTTTCACTCTGCACAGCGATGTTTCAGCAGTTCAGAGCTGAAGTGCTGTTAGAGTCCTACCTCAAACTGCAGAGGACTTTGGTAATACTCCACTATATAATTCATTACTAACTGGAAAGAACACCTTGCGACATCAGAACATTAGCAGAAGGTCTCCAAGGACCTTCAAATCCATCAAACCTGAGGACTGATGCAGTTTGACTATGTTGACTTTATGAGATCTCCACAGGTCTTAATCAAGCAAAGTGAACTTTGGAACTGCTTTAGGTTTCAAAGTAAATACATACATGGGAATATGTTTAATCAGGCATAGTGCCTATCCAATTTACTGTAATAACTTCTGTAAGTGGTCAGGAACCTTTCCCAAAAAATCCTTCTTAAGCTGGGTTTCACTGCCTTGAAAAACTATTCTGCAGCTTACTGACATAGGACTGCCTTCCTCATCCATGCTCAAAGCAGTAAGCTGAAGACATTTTAGTGCATTCTCCAGCATGCACACCTGCTTTTCATTCTGAATGAAATAACTCATAAATTTTTCTTATTTCCTAACTTCGAATGGTATTACTTAATTCAAGCTAGGAACCACCAGCAGTAGCCCTGTGAAACATTATCTACAATAAACCTGTAATTTTTAGTCCAAGGACTACAAAAATGAGAGCAATACTGGAAAGAGCAAACCTCATTCTTTTTGATTCACTGTTATTTGTTCACATTTGAACAACGTCTTTCCTCACATTTTATAACATCTTTATCTAAAGCACTAAGTAAAATAAGTAATTAAAGCCGAAGGGTATGTTTTATGCAAACAATCTTTCAAGAAAGCTTGAATTTAATCTCAATAGGAGCATTCAGTCTAAGAAATCAGATACTCCATATTACACCTTGCTAGAATATTTCAAAAATACAGCGATTTATCTCAGAAGTGCTGAAAAAAATCCTTATTATTGTAGAGGAAACTCTGACAATAAAAGTTTAATAAACAGATGCAGTCTCAAAGAGAGAGAAATATTTTGAATTACCCCAATTTTCCTGAACAAGTATTTCCCTTCACAAAGCATCTCACACTTAAAACTTTACATGCGCTAATAAGGATTTTAGGAATTTCACAGCAACTAGAAATATAAATACTGGTGATGAAAGACAGACTTTACTTATCAAATGCTTTGTGTACATAAGATTGAATTATTAAAAGAAATAGGGAGATCATCAGGTTAAATAAGGACTGCCTCCACTCCATTTTAACAAAATTTCTTGCAGCATAGAAGTATTAATTTCAGGAGTCACTTCAGTGACTCAGAATTCAGTATCTCATATGTAATCAAGCCTTTTGATACAGGATATGAACTATTGTTTGAAATTAAGGGTGGGCTTGACCAATTTTAATTCACTTTTTCTCTCCATCACGTATACAAAAAAAACTATTATAAAATTATTTGACAAAGGATTCCAATGAAACATCATAGAACTGATAATCTCTGTGGGCCCCTGTGGATTTAAATTAAGGAGAGCTGCAACTCCAATCTAATATTTAGTCATCAGTATAGATTTTGCTAGGGTTCTCATTTCTCCTTCAGCCTCCTAGCTACATATGCCATAGTAGAATATACATTCTTTAGGCGTCTGGCTCATAACCATCTCTGTCAAGGAGTAATTCTCAAGCAATGAATGCAGACCTATTGAAACAAGCTTGGTATTTGCTCTAGCATAGCAACCGCCTAGTATTTCCTTTAAGCAAACATTGCTCTCCCAACCTTCACAAAGAGACCTTGACTCTGACAACCCATTCTCTAAATATGGAAGGCTTTCTTCACTCTAAATCCACATTTCTGACTTATTTTGGAAAAAAAAAAAAAGTTTCAAACATGCACAGGACACAATGAAGATGTACATGGACTGGCTTTACGATAAAGAATCAATTAATAACGATCCAAGAGAGGCAGTAACAAAATGCAGTTTTACCCCTGGTTTCCAAGTAAGCCATAACATGACACATTTGATCTAAAAACTTGTGTCACTACACTTTCCTGCCCCCAAACACATCTATTAACTATGCTGCATGCAATCTCCATTTCACATTCCTAACAAACTTCTACACAATGATTTCCTGCCTTAAGTCTAGGGCATCTTCAAATTTTTTTGAAAGAAGAAAAGACATATTAACATTATTTTTCCTGCATTGTTATTGGACTACTCTGAAATATAAATATATGTATCAGAAATACAATTATCATGATCTGTTAAATGTTAACATATTTTGCTTTCTCTTTTCAGCTACAAATAAAGACCCATGGCTTCTTGCTTTCAGTAATACTTCCCTTATTCAAAAACAAGTGTTTCTGCAATTTAAAAATAAAAGAAAATAGGGAAGAGGAAGAGAGACATGCAATTACTTTTTCTACAACTGCTTAATTTTAGGCATACTATTTCCTGGTGTAAAACCATATGCTATAGTGCCAATTCTTTTCTTAATTTCAGTGAGAAGGGATCTGAAACCCAGCACAGGCTCATTTTGGTTTGCTTTATTAAATGGAAAGTAAAGAAGTCAGGTTGGTTAATATTTAAAATCTGCTGAAAAGTTGATGGCAACATGCTACATTAGGAGCGGAGTTCTACTTTCTGATATTCCCGGTGGTTAAAACAAAAAGTCAGTTCTCTCATCTGTACTAATGTCTCTTTGGCTTTAGGAGGATCAGCATCTTCTGTGACATTTAGGGTTTTTTTTGTGTTTGTGCATGCTGAACTTACAAAAATAGCTTCAGTGCTGTTCTTGAGGGACTCACTCGACAAACAGCTCAGCAATCACTTTTGATTCCTAACAATTGGAAAATCACAGTCTTTGAAGCAGTACTGCTTTTATGACCAAAAAATCACAATGTTGCAGGGAAACATGTTATTCCTAAACTGATCGCTTCTATTATTTTGATCTTTTGGATAATTGCCCTCTTATTGCTGTTTCTAGTCTAAAATCACAACCTAACAACATTTTTCACTACAAAATGATTAAGTTTTTAATGAGTTTTAATCATGACCACAAATTCATACATATTTCTTCAATAATGTATCTATTATCTATAGTGGGTCTCTTCAGAACAGGGACTGCATCTTGAAGCACTTTGGTTCTTTAGCTCAGATGTCCAATTCTCTGAAAAGCTGTTTGGAGGCAAATTAAAACACATGTTGTCTAGATGGATTGTGAATGTTACTCACTTGTCACACTTGTGAATAACTTCACTCTTTCAACATCTACCTAAAAAATCTCATCTGCAATCTTATAATGAAATTTAATTAATACAGAAAAGATTAATCTTTACTTCACGTGGGTTTTGGTAGAAGTGTTAAAAGTGTATATAATTTTTGATTAGAAGAAAGATTAACTATCAGTTTGTACAGCCCAGTCTACCCTAGTCACCTGAAAACATACAGGGAGAAATACTTAAAGCTTTCCTTGCAGTTACTTTGCATGATACCTTCACAACATTCCGAAAGCTTGGCACAGTCTATTGATGCTGAGTTGATCCACCTGCTCTGCACTGGACTGTTAAAAACCAAATAGCAACTAAAAACACAATGGGATTAGGAAAAGCAGTAAAGCCCGACACTGATTGGCTGTTCTTCCAAATTGCTTCCTATTTGCAGAATGCAGCTGTTTAAAGGCATCCTGCAGCAGATGAAATATAAGTTGAGTAGGGCTTAGATGCCATTATGCAAACCATGTTTGAGAAAATGCTGAAACTGTTTTTCACTGGAACATCTGGAACTCAATACATGGCTCCCAATAGCCAACAAGACAACACAAGAGAAGTCATTGAATCCTAGATGTTAGGCATTGGTCATGGGTCATGGAACTGGCAGATTACAGTAAGGCAGAAGTTAAAGCACCTTAAGCACTTTTTAAGCTTTTTTTTTTT
>VXAV01001453.1:415775-427948 GCA_013399715.1 Alectura lathami | reverse complement strand
GTCACAGCATGGATGTGTTCCAAATGCAACTGACAGAATGATATGGGGACAGTTACATGTTAGTCGATACTGTATGACTGAAAACACTACAGTAATATGTGCTAGAAATTGTAGAAATCTAAATGCATAGTTACAATTTCATGGTAACTAGAAATCAACTAATAACGACCCCAGCATTACTCCAACTATCTACGTTTTCAACAAACAGATGTGAACACCAACCATCGCCTCAGACCTGAACACCTTAAAGAATCTTTAGCTTTGGATTTCTCTCTTACATTTCAGTTACATAAATAATTGTGTTTTCTTTGGGAAATGAGATATACTGCATTATATGACGACTTCTATTTGACAGAAAACTTTGCTTTCATTCATATGTATAGAAAATAGTTTATCTAAAATGAAATAGACTGAAATGAAATACCTGCAGGAAGCATTTCTTGAAGGTGAGGTTATCCTAATAAGAATTTCGTAAGCAGGTCAGAGTAGTGATAGAAAGAACAAGAGAAAAGAACTGAGTAACTTAAACCTCGTAAAAACTTCGCTCAGTATGATTGGTTTAGGATATAGTCTACCACATAAGTAGCACCCTGAACAAGTCCTCCTATTCAGTTCTCAAGATCTTTTTAAAAAAATGTTCTTAGTAAATGCTCTTACTGCAAGCACTGCAAGAAGGATGTATCAATATTCAACGCCAGTGTGTACTTTATCCTCAGTGAGTTGTTACTGCAAAACAGATAACTGACATTTTAAAGGAAAAGCTTTCAATAGTTCCACATTTTCCCCAAAGCCCTAAACAGATCACACAGCAAAATCCTGAGCTGACACTTCAGAGATGATACAGAGACCATTTTTGCCTTTTCCTTTCTGACATTAGTATTTTTAATACAATATGAAACTAAAATATTAAGAGGAGAACTTCAAAAGCATCGAATATCTTAGGAAGACAAGTCTACCTTCTAATGGCTTCATACTGTTAATCTGATGATACGTGGGAATCAGAGACAAAATTCACAAGAAGCTGAAAAGGTAAAATCTTATGACTGAATTGTTATTCCACAGAGGTCCCAGCAGGCAGGTGAAACACGTTTGTCCTTATCTGCATCTTCAAAAGATGAAAAGATTATGAAAGATTATGTGAAACTGATATTAAAGATACAAGCATTATAACTTGAGGATATACAAGCAAGAATTAAAGTCATGAAGGAAAAGATATCTTTAACAAGAATGCTAACAGCAGTTCTCAAAAGGATGGACAGATATTCTTCTCTTTTGTATTTGTTTCTTAGTAAATATTATATGTGTGTATATACATGCATATTTCTCAGCATCTGGTACTACTTTTCTATCTCTGTCTCACTGACCTCTCACAAGCACTCCCATGCCTTTGTTGTTTTGTATCCAACAATACCATGTTATTCACTCACTTGCTGAAGCTGTGCTTGGCACCGCAGGGTACAAAATAACACCGAAAACACTATCTCTGGAACGAGAAAAGATTGCCTGCTGCTGTGAAGAAGTCTATGAACAGCAAAATCAGCTTTGCCCTTTCAAAAGTTAGATCAGCAGCTTGACTGATTGCCCTCCCCACCTTTTTGTAGTCTTTTAAGAGTTCAAGAATTGGCCAGAAAATCAGTATAACTCATGTAGAAGCCTCTCCAAAAGGAGAAAAGAAATGTGATTTCAGTTTGGAAAACTATTCACCAGAATCTGCTGGGTGCATCTTTGAAGTACCAGACAAAATGCAGGAAGTCGTGCTGAAAACACACTCATTACAGTTTTTGGGCTAGAAAGGGGAGAAGTAAGGTCATGTTCTGCATATATCCTATATAAAAGGAAAGAAAAAAGGCACTCAAATGTTCTGTCACTGCACTGTGGCATATTTCAATCATTTATAGGAAGCTCTCAGCAAAGAATGCAAACAGGAAACTTCTTCCTGGTGAATAAGCTTGTCTTCTAGTCAAAAAGGATCCCTAGCTGCCCTGTGTAAATTCTGCAATGAAAAGCAATTTCGTTTCTAAACTCTCTAAAAGTCAAACCACTCTCACTGTATGCAAATCTCTACATAGCTGATTATACATATCTGGAAGGAAATAGTCTATTGCCCTCAGCTACGAGAACGTAAGAGGATACACATGGTAGTTCTGGATATTTTAGTGCTACATAAATAGCTAAGAAAGTTTACTCAGGCCTGATCACAAAAGTAAAAAAGTACAGTTTAGTTACTGGGATAGGAGTTTAGGAAGTTACAAATCAGAAACAGAAATTATTATGGGCTCTGAAGTAAAGCTGTTATTTACAGAGGCATGTAACCTGGGGACACAGAGATTTTATTCAGAAGTTTTGGAGGTAAAATAAAAGATGACATTTACAAGAACAACAAAGCACCTCAATAGCAAATGCAGTTGGAAATTACAGAAAGCATCATCTGTCCAGGTACAATTTCCTAATTGATTATTTATAGAGCACTTGAATCTTTACTGAAGCACAGTGATGTTGGACAACACTGCCACCTGTTTAACTGATCCATTCATTTGGGGCTATAAAGCAATGCGATATGATATGACATAATGAACATGATTCCCTAGATATCGTGAGTCTGACCTCTAAGTCTGGGAACCACTACATTATATTTACAATCACACATGATCAGGAGCATCAGCTAGAGCTACAGCTGTGAAATCAGTTTGCAATAGTAAAACAGGTTTTTGTTACTACAAGAATATGAAATTAATGTATGTCACCTTATAGCTAAACCACTAAAACCCACACTCTAATAATTACCTTGGACTAAAACTGGGTCTACCAAAACTTAGGCTCCTCCTGTTTCTAATCCTCTTATGAGCCTCTCTGCTGTAAACTTTTTCTGAAGAGGATCATTCCTTTGGAGGAATAAATATCAGGTGTGAAAGTGTATATAAAGATTTTGTAAGAGTAACAATATTAAATACCACCACAACATGTATGCCAAAATTAGTGTTTTCAGGTCAAGGTACATAAATGTTGCTTTATAAGTGGAACTTGCCCCTCTCACAAAAATGTGTTCCTTACTCTACAGACAATGCAAACTAAGTCTCTCTTGTCTTTGTTAGAGTTTTTTTTTTTTATGCCTTGATAACTTACAAAGTGGTATAAATAAATTTTAACTTAGAACTGCATTGAAGTCTAATACATCTAACTCCTAAATTGCTCTTTGTCAGATACGATGGCTTTCCACTGTCTCCTCCCACACACTTTCCATCTCTCTGAAAAGTGCTTCATCTTTGAATCATTACCATTGTAATTACAACAAGAAAAATCATTAGAAGGAGAAAAAATCTTTGACACAAAGAGCATTACCATGGGACAAAAATATCCTGCTGTACCTGAAGATAACATAATGCTTCATTATTAATTTCTCTATCGATTATTGACTTCTTGATAAGGTAAAAATCTAAATCCCTTCACCGTATACATGTTATTCCTTTGTGCCTACAAAAAAATGTAAATATGTCTAAAAGCTGGCAAGGGCATGGTCATCCCAAAACACCTGGGGAATTTTTTTTTCCTTAGTAAAAACAGAGGGGAGATGCTATCCATCTAGTATTCAGTTGGATGAGTCTTGGTACTTCTAAAGGAAGGGATTTAAGTATTTTGGGTGTAATATTTCCTCCTTGTTTGGGTGTTTTAGAATAGCTCAATATATAATTTAACAACCTATTATTCTGCAAATGCGGAATACACATATTAGTCTCCTTGGCTCTATGCTGTTCTTGATACACATTTGTGTAAGTTGTTAAAAGCTCCGTTGATGGGATTCCACAACTTGCTTAGAGAACATTTCAGTTTTTCATTTTCTGTCACAAAATTATTCCTATCCCTTTCTTTTCCCTGCCCATTTTTGTGAATTTGACGATTTTAAGTTACTTCTCACCATGTAGCTTACAGGATCCCAGTTCCTTCCAATCCTTCTTTTTTCACAGCCCTGAAAACCTAGAAGACAAGGTACAGGACTAATGTAGGTCTCTGAATCCCTTATTTGTAAGGAACACTTTCCACGGTTTGACCTTGAGCCAAGGACTCAGTGGGGGAAAGAGAGTGGCAGATCCTCACCTCTAGAGCTAGGTCCTGAAAAACAGTACCAAGGCCAGGAAGCAGGGTCTGCAGAGATGCACACAGTACCACTGTTTGTGTTTTGCCTAGCCTTGTGTTGTGCCTTCAGTAGATATTCAGATGTTCAGCTTCTGTGGCTGACAAAGGGGCCACAGCTTGTTTGCATTGAAAATAGAAAAAGAACAGCAAAGGTGAGAATTGCCTTCATCTTGCAGCACATTATCCACACTATCGTGTATCCTTTAGTAATCTTACGCCGCTTTCTGTCTGGAAGCAGGAGTGCTTAACCTCTATCTACTGCAGGATGTGATGAGAAGAGAGCAAAGCCTTGGAAATATGACAGGGTGCCATGATAAAACCTCGAGTATCAATTTCCAGTGAGAGAGCTCACCTTGTAAGATAAAATATGTTTTCAGTCCTTTAAATTTTACTTTATATATATTTATATTCAGGGTGAAATCCTGGTTTCTCTGGTCTCACAGGAAGGTTTTTATGAATGACTTAATAACAGTTGTATTTCATGCTGCAGGGATATGATTTACAGATTAAATTACACTTTAAAATGATATTTTTGTCTGTTTCTTAAGATCTCCTTATATATCACACTGTCCTTAGTCTACAGTTTTGACAGTTTACATGGAGAACACCCCCACAGTGGATTAAAAACAATAGTTTCACACATTCAAACATTATTTTCAGTGAAAGCAACAGAACCTTTTCATAACAGCATGCTTTAACAACATGCAGATGCTTCAAGGAAAAGATAAATCCTCCATCTTAAAATTCTGGCATGAAATTGGTTCAAGATTTAGCAACTGCTGTATCTTAGGCTTTTGCTTTGTTATTGGTTTTCCAATAATCTTTTCCTCATCTAGATTACCTCTATTATTTAGTTATAACTTCCTCCATAATTGCAATCACTGAATAGTAATCACTTAATAAATATATCCTGACAGGTCTATTTTTGCACTGGGAAAAGATTCATTTTCTTTATCATCCCTCCAGTAAGCAATTTTTCTTCCTACCTAAAGCAGCAAAGTGAAATGTAGTGTCTGGTGTACAGTTCTGCTCTGCGACATACAGCATTTCAGTAAGACCAGACACCAATCCTTTCATTTTTATATTATTTGGATATGGATTCTTCAAAGCCTATATAACACGCAATTTGTAATTCTATTGATACACAGAAGTAAAAGCTGCTTGCACAGCTTGTTGACAGTGAGCTACTAGGGGCATTCCTAGATACTTTTCAGAGTTATTTTCCTGTAATGCAGGTAGTACAGAGACAAACCATGCTTTTGTTTAAATTTCATGAGAGAGGATGTGAGCTTTGATACTCAACACTGAGAAGCCAAAGAGTATGCACTTAGCCTACTGTCTATAAAGGACTAATTTTATATTAAATAGAACAAAATAACCCGAACAAATCTGGAAAACTGTAGGTCGCTATAATGATTTCTTTTCTACTGCAATGTGCATACAGCACAAGCGATTGCTAACGAAATAAACAAAGACAATAAAAATAGATGCTGATTTACATATAGAAACCTCTTTTCCTTCACAGAATAGATTGATTCATCCTACATGGGCTTGGCCTTAGTCACTAAAATCAAAGCACGTTCTTCTACTGACTTGAAAGAATTTCAGACTAGGTCTAGCAATAAATGGATATTCAGAGTAAATAAACTCTCCTATGGGAACTCCATTTTCCCGCTTGAAGTCTATGTGGAGAAATTCTCCAATGTATTGGGAGGTTCCTAAAGAACTAACACAGATACTGAAAAATTTAAACGATGTATAGGGAAGAGAGAGTTTCAGCCTTTGCTCATATGCTTTTTAAGTCTGGTCTGTCCTTGCTTTGCCTTTGGGCAAACAGACTTGTGGGGCTGGCCAGGTACCTTCCAAACAGGATGAAGTGAATGTCTTTGAATTAAAAAAAATAACAAAAATACCATGGTTTAAATATATCAAATTCACCATACTGAATATAACTGTTTAAGATGGACATTCCGTAGCTAGCAATTCTGACACTAAGTGGTTTGCCAGCCTTTCAGTTGGAAACTCAACCCATAAAGGGAATGCACTAAGTTAAAATGAGTTTCTGTAAAATTTGAACACATTTTAGCTCTTCATACTGTTTAAAATATATTCAGCAACTCATTCTTGGTCCCAAGCACCAGTCTACTCTTTAAGGACCCATTTTCCAGTGGTAGCTTCTTGTGTTTTCTGTACAAACACTGACAAAAATTAGTTTTATCATCCTTATCCTCCAAACCCCTCTCCTTTTCAGCCCCATATAACATGAGCCTTTGGGTTAAAAGCAAAACAGAGAAAACAAACCACTAGGATAAAGCTGTGATGTCTCTCTGAACTGAATTTCTGGCACTATGCTTTGTTGCTTTTGTAAACGGTCTGACAGTCAGGCCTCATGATATCAACACATGGAAGTTCTTACTAATACAGCCCAGTCACAAGAATATCCATGTCTACATACAACACACAACTTACGACTGCACAAATTTAAATGTCTGAGAATTAGAAGAGCAAATCTAATTTTTTCACTAGTCTAATCTTTACTGTAGGCTGACTCATTAAATTTAAAAGAAATCTTTCTAAAACATACCAACAAAAAACTTACACTTAATCATTTCAACAGTACTGTCCTTTCTCTCAGAAGAAGAATAATAGGGAAAATACTTATTGCACAGCTCTGAAAATTAAACTAAAAACCTCACTTCAGGATTCACAGGTTGAGCTCTGAATTTTGAGACTTCCTTTACGATAGCGGTACAAGGCATCTTTTTGTGTGCACAGTAATGAAGACTTGAAATACGCTAATTATCTCTAAACAGGCATAATTCTAAAAGGTTATAAAGCAAAAAAAAAAATGGGCAAAGAAGCAACATTTAAAATAAGCAATTATTACACAACTTAATGCAAAAATATTTATAAAGCAGGCATTTTGTAAAGATTTGGCAAGGATTTTAAAACAAAATGCCTGAATTAATCTAGCAGAGAGATGTTGACATGATGGAAGTCAGAAAGCAGTTGTGAAAAAACACTCTGCATCTTTGCTGGTGACAAAGTGTTCAATCATAAAAGCTTTGACTCAAATCATATTAGCAGAGTGTGGTGGAAGCATGCAGCACCACAACATCAAAGGGTAAGCCCTAAAAGTATGATTTTTTTTTTTTTCCAAATAAGCATATTATTTTAGTTTCCAACTCATGTGTGCATCTGAAATGGTTTGTATATTCAGGGAGGAATCAGAGAGGAATGAAAAAGAAAAACAGCTTGAGGGATGCAATAATCTCACCATACTTTTAATTAAAGAAATAACAATTCACTTGTAAAAGGACTGTTCCATTAGGGTCCCTGATTGCCATGAAAATCTCAATCGACCTATTCTTTTTCCTTGGTAAATTCATCACTTCAAGATGATCTTGGATTTGGATTCACTAGGTATTTTTAAGGTCCTCACAGTCCTCCAAAAATTTTTCAGAGGAAAATACACTTGCATGAAATGCACATAGTTTCAGCTTGCATTTAGATACTCTTGCTCCAGAAAATTTTGCTCATAGTTCTCAAAAGAGATTTGACTGCTAAGATTTTCCCATTTGCAACTACAGCACAGGGAAAATAACATTTTTTTCCTTTTATTTTTTCCCAGTAATTTGACAAGGTAGTCCCAACTACCCAGCCTGACTGCTTGTAGAGACAAAATAAAGTACATCATTTAGGAACAATTAATTCCTCTTCAAAGTAAGATTTCAAGTGCTGTAATTGAGGGGATAGAACATCATTACTTTGTGCGAGTATAACCTTTTTGAACTTCCCAGGCTGACACATCACAGCTGAGATGCAATCGTGTTAGTCACGGCACTCTGCATGATGCCAGAGCTGCACGGAGCAGCATGCTATTAGGAAAGGGTACCGCAGCATGCTGCACTACTGACAAGGCCCTCCCATGCTGTGATTGTCTGTATGCAAACACCATGCCCACTGTCACAGCACAACACAGGGAAATGCTAGGGAGCTATTTCTGTAACACCGGGAGCACTTATTCCTCCACAACTTGACCCCTGCTCTGTGTGGAGATGGTGGTGGTATGTTTCAGATGTGATGTATAATAGCAGGAAAGCACTGATGCATCAGACCAGGAAATTAAAAAAGATGCCGTTCGCACAAAGGAATGTTTAGTTAAGTTTGAAAAACTTGGCTCAAATGATACTGTGACGGACCATTTGTTACATCTTTACTTACTAATCTTCATTTGCTGTGGATTTTTTTTTCCACAAACTAGTTTGTTATTGATTTTAAATGATTCCAAGAGCTCATCTGCATTTCACCCAACACTTCTGGAGTCTGAGACAATATTTGAAAGCATTGGGGTCCTTAAAGGAACAGCCTATTACAGTACACAACAGTAACTATGTTTCTACGATTTATGAAAAGAAAGCAATATGTGCCTGTTTCGGTGCCTGTCGTTTGCCTACCAATGGTGCAGTGCTCCCCATTCCAGCCCTCTCTGCATTCACATTTCCCATCTTTACAAGTTCCGTGCTCTGTACAGCGGGGATGACACACACGCTGGTCACACGCCACTCCTGTCCACCCTTCTTCACAGCGACATGCTCCGCCAATGCACACCCCATGGGTGCCACAGTCTACAGAGCACACTTCTAGGAGAAAAAAAGAACACAGATTAGAGCTGGCTCCTGTCAGTGGCAACGGGACAGAAGGAGTCATTAGGTAAAAATGAGCTGAACAAGTACACTCCCTTTTGCTGAAAACTATCGGCTCTAAAAAGGCGATTCCTATGTGGATCAAAACCAGCATTTAAGCATTTCCCTTTTTAAAGTTCAGAAGTCATTACAAAAGTCTGCCACTGTTCTGGACAGATCACTGTAGAACCGTGTCCTCCATTCCGATAGTGGGAATTGTCCCAGGCAGCCTCTTCAATGCCTGCCAGCGCTGCAGAAGGGGGGGCACATATAGATCTGTTTTACGCAGACCTGAACCTGTGTTGATTTTAACACACACCTCTGTTTGCTAAGAACAAGACTGAAACTCACCTAAGACACATTCAGCAGAGAATGGTGACAATTCAGGGTCACTTAGACTCTAGGAATGACTGGAAAAGATACTTGCAAGTGAAAGATTTTGGAACCCTATTTCTAATAGCGGTGAGACATTCGGTATCTTGCTCCAAAATTCTCTTACTCTCTCTGCCAGCAGAAGTTGTAGAAAAGCAGAAGGATCTTTGGCCTCATGCATCATCAAAAAAACTGACAGTTTAAATTCTCATTCATGAATTTTGCTGGCTGCTGCTGAAGCATGAAGCAGAAAAAACATATCTTGATACTCGTTTCACTGGCAGGGTATTCTGAGTCATTAATTTTAAGAAATAACCGAATAAATATGAAAACTGTAAATATTATTTTGAGAGACTTGCTTATGGCCGACAATTCCATCTCAAGAATCAGTTTACAATATAAATGCAAAGTTCCAAGTATTTTTTCCCCACAAACAGAACATTTGCTGTCTTGTCAAAACTGTTTTTTTTTCCTTTAGCTCCTTCTGTTAAAATAAACAAGTTTTATAATATTCAGTCAACTGCAACTTTGAAGAGGATGAAATTTTTTAGCTTAGATTTCTCTTGTTGCTTTTTAGTGTGCCTTTTGCCCTTCAACTGTTTAAATATTCCATGTACAATCGAAAATTGAAAAATTCCCTATATTTAAGTGATTTTCCGATTTTGTCATGTTTTTCATAAATGGGTAGCATTTTGACGTGCAATAAAGCAATCACCAAAAATATACTTCTTTTCCATTCCCCAAATACTATGAATATATTTACAAATCAGTGCAGCGGAGGTTTTCAGACAAAGTTAGGAAAGAGATATGAAGCAGTTAAGTAACTTCCTCAGTCCAGATGAGAGTCAGTATCTGAACAGAATATGGACTCCTAATCTACACTCCCACTCCGGGCTGTCCCAAATTAGGGATGTCACATACAATAATCTAAAATAGATACACATTTCTTTCCAACACAGCCCAGAACAGGATCAAACCTCTTCCAAAGGCAATTTTGTAAATTATTTGCATTTCAAATTTGCTGCTGATATTAACATTTTACCAGAATTACTGCAAAATCAGAAGAAATATTGTTCTTACCAACGGAGCAGTCAGGACCCATCCAGTTGGGGTCGCAGCTACAAAGACCTGTGTCAGACAGGTATGTACCATGCCCACTGCACTGGTCTGGACACTGGGCTCTGGGAAGCTCACAGTTTATTCCACCCCAGCCCGGGCTGCAGAGACATTCTCCGTTCACACAGACTCCATGATTGGAGCACGTTGGATCTAAGCAATCAACTAAATAAGACAACAAAAACAATGCGGAAGAAGGTCAGTTCCCACAATCCAATGCTTGGAAAACATGTAGATGTGTACTTTGAGAAGTTCATATTGCGGTGACAAAATAAAGCGCATTGATGTGGTTCTTCAAATCATATAATTATCTTGCCCGAGTATAGGAAGGAGTGAAGTGATTTGTGTTTTACATTATCTCCGTAACAAACCGGGTGCAACTGAAAAATGAAAACTTACTGCAGGAATTCTGTAGTGAAGAAGCACAAAGACTTAAAAACAAAATACACATAGTAAGAATTCCATATATAATCCTTTATCTGGGGACATTTCTTCTGAAATGCACTGAGGTTCTGATGATTTAAACACTATACTGAATAATAAAACACAAAAATAAATACGTAAAATCAAGTGAATTGGATTTTTAAAAGATTATTTTTCTTTGCAGTATTTTTATCTATACTACTATTATTACTATTCAGATGCTAGACCCCTGTGAGAATACTATTGTGATATCTACTTTAAGTACCTAGAAGTCAAATTATCAGTGGCTTTCAGCTTCTTTTAGACTCCTACATTATTCAGGCACTCCATTCCTAGTCCATTAGCAGCCGAGCAGTGAAACTGAGAGTCACAGTCATTCAACACTTGTTGTAACCAGCAGATAACTCTTTAAGAAATAGAAGAAAAATAGATGTAGATATGGACTTCATCTTTTCTCTATCCAGAAACAACAGGATAAGAAAGTAAAAATAGTTATGATGGAAAATCATCCACAAAATTTTGCCATTTCAGTCCTGATAAATAAAAGGAATGTTATGAGCTGTCTTTCAAATAAACTTTAGCAGTAACAGTATGGTTTCCAAATTTTCATCTTATACCACGAATTTGTGTAAGCGTACTATGCGCTATTGCAAACAGCAACACTGAGGCTTTACCAACTGCCTTTTGCTGTGGAATTGAGGGCCAAGGTCAAACTTATGTCCTAAATGAAATGAATTCATCTCATGACTGGTATATATCAGCTCACAAGAGAAGAATCAAGAATGATTGGCATTCTCTCTTGCAGCTCTAGGAAGATCTGAGTTTATAATGAAAGTGATTTATCTCTCATCTTTTCCAAATTGATCCTTCTAAATTAAGGCAGAGACATTTTCACTCTACCTTATGTGAACAATACTTGATCTTTCAAATCTCAACTTTTCTATAAACAGCCCTGTCAAATTATTTTATGAAGTTACAGAACATTTAAAGTAAGTATATAGATTAGATACAACTCAGAGGACTGAAGCAGGCACATTTAGATATACAATAACATGAGTTATCAGAGTAACTCCTGTTTGATTTTAATTCAGATTCGAGTAGCACAGAAATAACTTTAACAGTTCTTACAAGATTTTCATTGCAACAGTGACCCTGCTTCTTTTTTTTTTTTTTCTGGTAAGACTTAGTGTTCAGTTAATGGGATATGAAAACACTATAGTGCAATTTAGTATCATAGATAAACAATGATTGTTTCATGGCTCAGTTCAGAAAAAAATTGATAAATTAATAATCGTTCTAAAATTATCTAGAACACTTCCCCTGTCTTGTTAGTATTCCTTGGTGATGAAAAAAAAATCAGTAACTCCAAAGTTTAGAATACTTCTTTCATGACATTTCTGTTGAACCCAACAAACACAGAGCTGTAGCACAATAATGTTGTCTAAT
>VXAV01001453.1:289958-376073 GCA_013399715.1 Alectura lathami | reverse complement strand
TTTTTTTTTTTTTTATGGCTCCAGGCTGTGATGCTGAAGTAACATGACTTGGAGTCATGCTAAAATATTTTGAGCTAACTTCTTGTAAGGGTTTAAGTCCAGCAAGCAAGCAGAGCTCTAACAGCTATGCATTACTGAATCATAGTCTCACAAATTCCTGCTGGCTTTTTCTCCCACTGTTATGACACACAAAACTAGCAAGAGCATCTTAGCAATATCTCTTGCTTTGTCATAGCCTGTGTGGCAAGGTGGTCATGACCTTGACATTCTCAGATCACTGCTTGTAAAACAAATATTAATAATCATCTATTAAAAATTCTCATCTTGAAGCGTAATGCAGAGCAGTCACATAAAAAATAGTATAGAAAGGGTTTTGACATTGGCTTCTTTGTGTTCCTTCCAGCACAAGTTAGAAATACAGGAATGAAATGCAAAGTTCATATGACCACTGAACCACTTCTCAGTCAACAGACTTAAGTTTACTTTTTTAAAACTTAAAAAGCATAGCATCACCATCCTAGCTTTATATTTACAATGTCTTTTTCTGCACTAAGAGCTTCATTTATAAACTTTGTCTCTAGAGACTCTTAGAGTGAACCTCTTTTATAGCTTCCTTCAGTCTTCACCTCCTAATGCAGAGAATGCATCTTTCCACCTGATTCACTCCCTCCAGCTATTTTTAGAAGCTCTTCCATTTTGATGGACCACTGCAGATCACATTCAAAGAACATAAACTGCAGTTAACTGAAGTTACAGATGTGACAAACTGACAAATCTGGGAAGAAAGACTAATCCAAAGAACTCATACTACTGTGAGCAAATAAACCCCAACATCATTATCTCTGCTGTGGGTGGCTGTCTTAGAGTTTTGTTTATTTCATAACCCTATGGACACTTGATTTTTTCCCCTGTGATTTTCTCTCTATAAACATCTGCAGAACGAGAATTTTAAAAGCATACTTCTTCTTCTTACCCAGGGGAGCCATTTCAATCTCTCAGTCAAACATATATTTATCAACTAAATAACACTTATTCATTTAAACTGCTGTGTTATTTACCCAGTTGAATTACTATTTTGGCATATATATTTGAAAAGACTGTTTCAGCACTCAAGTATGTTTGTCTCTGAAACTATCAAACAGGCAATACATGACAACAGTAATGCAAACTCCCCAACTTGTCATTTGGCCTCATCGTTGAGCTGGAGGTCAGTTTCAAGGAGGCGGCTGATACAATATGCCCATCCAGTCTTTAATTTCAATTACATCAAGCAGGGTCAGCTATGCAGGCAGAACTGTATCTACACTGAGACCACATAAACTTGGGTATCTAAGGGCTCATCACCCATATCCTAATCAAAATAAAAAAATTAAGACTAAATCTGGCTACCACCGGTGTCCTGCTAGAGACATCGCATTTAAATAGCAATTAACTATTTACAGTGCTTTGACTGTGTGCCTTTCTAAAACAGACGACTGCAAAATACGTCTTGATAACATGCTTGAAAAATATCTAGCAGAATAACCACTCTGATGGATTCATAACGAGCTACCAACATAATTTGGATAATCTCAAATTAAATACAAGGAATAAATGTCACCACTACCGGTTAAAGAGCTTTCTCCTTCGCTTCCCATACCTCTCCATTTCTTACAGATCTTTGCTGCAGACATAACTTTCCTTATCTTTTTATGTAGCTTGTTTTTCTGTTGTTTTCATACACTTAGGGATTTTTAAAATTGATTCAGAATTCCAAAAGAATTTATGGTACAGCTGTGTGAAGATAATCATTCAACATATATATACATATAAACATATACATATATATATTAATATTCAAAAATACACTCCACTGACTTTTTGCCAAAACACAAATGATGAGAATTACTGTGATTTTCAATGACGCTGAATGACTTTTTCTTCGGCTATGTTTGTTATTCACATGACCAGGCATTTCTTATTGTTTCAGAAATAAATAAAAAAATAAAATTCAATGTTATGCACTGTTATCTCACTTAATAATTCCCCTATGAACTTATGCTTTAAAAGTATTACTAATACCTAGTACCCCAGTAAAAACCAGGCATTTTTCTGCAATGCATGAAGTAGATTGACTGCTGATGCAAAACAAATTCCCATAACTCTAATAAAGTAAAAAGCCAGGAAATGAGGGTTTGTCTGAAGAAGTTGCTGTGGCACTTCTTGAACTTCAGTTATGCTGAAGATGCTGAGGTAACAATGAGCTGTAAGTGGTGAAATGAAGAGGAAGGAAGCTCCTGAATTTGTATGAGCTTCCATGAGTCCAGCAAAACAGCAACTGACACAAAATCAGAATCTCAGCTTTGTTGGCCAGTATCCCGTGTTTGTATTGTGGTGGGCGTGGAAAGGAATTCTGGGACCATCTGCTTCAGACCACTGCTCTGCCTCAGCTGCAGTCAAACAATCTGGCCCTGCAGGGGGAATTAAGAAATGTCTCTCTGCTACTCTGATACACCCAGAAACGTAGGCACATTTTCACATTCCTGTGGGGACAGCTTCACAAGATTTGTTGTTTTCAGAACCAAAAGCAAGCCAGAACTGAAACGAAACCAAGATCTGTTAGTTCACAGCATTTCACAAAGAACAAACACACACCAACACAGCGTTCAGCATCACCGTAACAGTATCTCTGATGGTATATAATACAGCTCCCCAAGTAACTTTGAACACAGCAACTCATACTACCACCACAGTCACAAGAAGTATATAAAACTCCCATCCTGTCCTGTTGAACTTAGTACGTCACATATTTTGCTTCTGTGAAGGCAGCCCTGGAGCCTGGTGTGCTTTCAGAAGACCAAATCTACCACCCTTCATAGGGTCCACATTACTATTTCCGCTTGCTAACAAGTTAATTAAGATCTCATTACATTAGCCACATAACTATTTAATAAGATTAATCCACCTGGAAAATGATGGCATGTCTTGATTAAGTTGAATGAAGATAGCAGAGGTGACATTTAAAACACATTGATTGTTATTACGTTTCGATCATGTTTCAAATCACAGAAAAGGAAAGAGTAGAAACCAAGACTCATGTTGTTTACATTGTTAATGAGTTTTTTTTTGTTTGTTTGTTTTTTAAATCTTTTCATTTTCTGCAACAGCTAGTATCTCATAAACTGAGCATGAACCTGGGTCAAGCTGGTTGGTCCAAAGAGACACAAACACGGGATTATTTGCCTATCAGAACATACATTCAAATCTACCTTTTCCAATTAGCCCACACATTTATAGTAACCAAACTGATCTTTCTGATCCACAATCCCTGCCCATAATCGCCTTTGGTGTCTTCTAAAATGCTAGCTTCTGGGGTCAATATTTTTGTGTGTTTTTCAGCTTTACAGAACCTTTATGTAGCAAATCTTCAAGTTTAAAAACATTAAATCAATTTCTCTCTCTTTTTTTTTTTTTTTTAAGTAGCAGAAAACCTGCTGAATTTGTGAGTACATCAAAGACAATATGTCAGAAAAAAAAGAAAAATCTCTACACTGAAGTATACTTGGGTTTGCAGCTAGAGTTAGTTCAGATAGTTCCACATGAATTGCACTTATCTTAGGTGTCCTCTGAAATGATTAAAGTTGACTTTTATAGTATATTCTGTCAATTAGAAAGGAAATTGCACACGGCTAGTCACATATTTTCTGGAAATGCGTGCCTAGTCTACTATATAATTTTAAATTTAGAATATACTCTTGGCACAGACTAACAGAATCTAGGCAAAAGCTGTGTAAAGTCATCTAATTCATTGGTTTGTGAGGAAATGATTATTCCCAAACATACTCTCTCTTCATTTTTTCCTTTCTAGATTTATTGCACCAAAATTCTAACATTATCCTTGTGTAACTGTAACAGACAAATGGGCTTTGATCTCAGATTTTTTTTTTTTTTAATAATATCATTATCTATCTCATCCCTGTAGCAATTCCACAATTATACGGCAGTGCCAACTTTTGGTTTTTAATGCACTATGAAGGAATACTACTGTACCACTTTTATTAACAAAGGAACATCTCTTTAATTTGTCAATTAATTTGAATCTGTAGATCAGCACAACTTCGAGAGCCTAAAGGCAAAAGAAGACCTCTCGTGCTTTGTTTACAGTCAGAGCATGGTGGAGTTCGCTTGCAGTTTTACATCAGCACTGAGGATTTTTCTTCCCATTGCACTTGCCTATTCCTTTCAGACACCCTCAGTATCAGTGAGATGTAGTGTGCAATTACAAAAAAACTGCAATTATGTTATCTTAATAGTGAATTTTGTTTTCATTCAGATAAGAAAATGTGGTAATAAAGTAATTTACATTCCCCTTAAATTGCATTTTTATTATTTCTTGTCCGAATTTAGTCTCACAATAAGGAACAAGCAGATCAAATTGAAATATCTGCCTTTTTTTTCCTTCCAAATTGCTCTTCTTTAAAATGCCTTACTTGCTGAGTAGGCACAGCTTGTGTTTAAGTGGCTGTTTTCAGTCTAGGGGTTAAAGGTTTCTTTGGGAAACCCATGTTTTGAAAAGAATGGCTTCATCCTGAGCTGTGTCAATTATAAAAAGGTCACTCTCCACAGCCAGAGCCCTGAAAATGGTTGTTGTGTTAAAAGCTGTCAGAGGCTTTCCTAAAAACTGCTGGGATAGCAATATTAACTTGGACATAATAGAATGAATGGTGAGGTAAAACTTTTCACTCTTCCCTGCTACAAGAAATTCTGTTTTAGATACTCCTTGTGTGCATCCAAGCCTGTCATTCACATAACTCCTCTGTGGAAGATTACCTACCTAAATATTTTCTCCTTCCTCCTACAAAATCATCAACATTTAAGGAACCTTCTACAAAATATCAGAAAACAGCTTTTCCAATGCGCTCTGAAGACACCTAACTGCAGCAATGTAGACATAACTATCCGTTGTTCTGTCTCCTTGTCTCCTCTGCAGGAGGCTACCACTCCCCAGACAGAGGCATCTCGGCCTCTTGAAATGTGCAAAGCTAATTAGAGAAAGGCTGGGTTCCACTGCCAGAATTTGCACTGAATTTGCCCCAGGCAGATGAGCACATTCCAACTCAACAATTTTGCTGCCCTACATTTGCACGGAGATGGCAACAAAAAGCTGCAGGGGAGGGAATTTGGAAATGTGTTAAACACTGCAGTTGTCTGCTAAGTGGCCATAATTGAAGTCCTGAGCTCCTCAGGTTCCTGACTAAAACCATAGGGTCTCTCACCTGTGCACAATCTGGAAGAAGTACAGCAGTAATATAAACATTCTGCCTGGTACTCAGAGATGTGCTCATCCACTGTGTGACCTACAGTTGGAGATAAAAGCCAAGCCAACAAGCTGCTGCCTGAAAATCTACAGTTTTTTTTTTTTTTTTCCACAACTAGGATGTTGCATTTCAACAAAACGAGGAAGCCAAAGATAGTCCCTTCACAGAGAACATAAAGAAGAGGTGCAGCAGCATTATTTATTGAAAGTTAAAGCAAATCCGTAATTTGTAAAAGGACCACGCACACCAGAGAACTGAACTCAGCTTTCCTCCAAACTCCACTTTAACTGAAATTCTTCCAACACATCCAATGCAAGTATCCTGTTCAATGCAAGCACATGTTCAGCAGTCTAACACCTGTTTCAGAGATCAGCAAGTATAACTAGCTATGGGTCCTGAAAGCAACATGATGCCCAGCTCTAAACAATGCTCTTCTGCTGTTTCGGGCACCCCATCCCACCTGCATAGTACACCAAGGCCCGTGAGGTACTTTGAGTGGTTGGAAGGTTGTGTGCCATCTTGTTATTGTTATTCTAGTAGCAATCAGGGAATGCCTTATTGCTATGTAGCAAAGAAAACACCTGAACCTCATCATCATTAAAAAGCATTCCATTTAAATGTTTCAAATCCTCTTCCTGAAAATGCAATTTCTCTTTGTTTTTACAGTTTAAGAAAGCATTCCTGTTTCCAGATATTTCCTCCGTCTGCTCATTGCCCTCACTCTTCATCCTCTACCGGCACATGGCTTTCCTTCAAGGAAAAAAAAAAAAAATGCTGCCTACACTGTTCATACCAGTACCACAGGGCAAGTGACTTGCTATGGGTCAATTTCTGCTGTCCTTGATGTCCTTTCTATCAGAATTACTGCTGAGAAAGAAACAAAACAAAATTTGCTCCCAGCTGGAAGTGAAAGCTCTCGGCCTCTCCCTGGCGCACAAGGTGCTTCTCCCACCAAGCTTCTCGTTCTTCCAGATCTGCTAGCTGCACCTGGCAACAGGACATACCGCGCCCAGTGAAACGCACCCGTACGTTTTAACTGAGCCCTGCCTACTTCATTAGCAGACAAGGTTCTACAAGCCGCAGCGCTTTATGCGCTCATGCACAGCTGCGTCCAGGCAGCCAACAGCTATCACCACCAGGACGCGGAGACGACAGCGGCGCCAGGAAGGGCCGCGGGATGGGGGAGGGACCCCGCCGGGAAGCGCCCGGGGCCGCCGCCGCCGCCGCCTCACCTCTGCCTGCAGGTGGCGCCGCCGCTCCGTCCTCCGCGCCCGGCCGCAGCCCGTTGCTGAAGGTGTGTCCGTCGGCGGGCTGCAGCTGCCAGTTCAGCCCCAGGAGGTGCATCGCTGCCAGAGACACAAAGCGGAGCAGTGAGGCCGCGGCACGCGGACAGGGGGTGGGGGGGACACAGCTGATTTCGGCTAAGCGTCTTTGGGAAAACACGAAAGCAGCTTGTCCCAGAGGAACGATAATAGGCTAAAAAAAGACGACAACAACAAAAATCAAAACACAAAAGGAAACCCTGATGACTCACACAAATCTGCTCCATTATTTATTTATTCATTTTTTTTTTCTGTTCCCAGATCTAAATTACTGACACAGAGAAGGAAAAGTGTTTACAGCCCAGTGTATGGGGGCAGAGGTAAGCGTTTTGTTCAGGCTGGAGCATCATGTGCTGCCTTTCTGGTTCACAAAGTAAGGATTGGTTCTTCGAAACGAAACAGCACCGCGAATGCTATCCCATGTTTAAATTACGTCTGACAATTTATACATTGATTGTAAAATTAGCTTTAGCCCTGCATATACTAATGACGTGCAATTATTTCATGTTTATTACAACGTATTTAAATCAACACATTTAATAGCTTCTGTTTTAATTTTGCGGATTACACTTTCCTGACAAATTCAGCTCTCTGCCACTCCTTTGACACTGCAATTGTCTCTAATCCAGCACACGGATCTCAACCACCTGGGCTGCACCACAGCAGCACGGGTGTGCTGGAGACAGACCCGCACCGCAGCCCCGCAGGTACGGCTGAGGCTGCACGGCTGCGGCTGACACTGAAGGTTCTGGAGAGGGAGGGAGGCCATGGCACTGCCTTCAAGTGCCTGAGTTATAGGCACCGTGGCAGGGGCTAATTGAATAACTCCTGTGCATAATGCATGAGACTTGACAGGTCTGAATCACTCAGCTGGTGGATTTATGTGCATCTTCACTTTGTATAAACAGAAGCTACCTGCATATATCTCCATACTTCCATCATATTATCCTTGCGGCATCCTCCCAGTGTAGAGCAGTGGTGGGGATTGAAACGACCACAAAGCTGTTTCTGTTCACTTTCTTTGTGCCCACCATCAGCACTCACCCTGCTTACACAGCTTGCCTCTACCACGTTTTCCGTTATATGCTACAGGGGTGTTTGAGGGGATACACTGTCAGCTTAGAGGCAGAAAATAACATCATGATGATGGGCATCCTTACTGTTAACTTCTGAAATGTCAGATCCACATGAGATCAATGAATATTTTGCATCCAATCACAAGCAATTGTGGAAGAGCTGGTGTGGACACGAATGGCTTGGCAGTGGCCAAGTGCTCAGACATTCAACATTAGGGACAGGCAAGGCAAAAAAAGTTACTGTAGGAACTGCAGTTTACAGTGCTTAAGACATCATTTGGATAGACAGGACAAGGGATCCACCTAGATATGACCACTTCATACACATATTCTTAAAAATGAAGAAAACAAAAGTGCCCCTTATGCCCACAAGCCATTTTTCCCAACACCTGGAAACCCCTCAGCACACAGCCCATGCTGAGCTTAGCAAGCCTATTTTAACAGAAGCAGCCAAGAAGCAAGAGAGTTTTGCTACCAGCACCTGCCCCTAGACATAGCCAGGGACCACGCAGATATGTAAGAACAACAACTAACATCAGGATACATTCTGTGTGAGGAGTGTGCTTGCCAGATTTTGCATTCATGCTGAATCTGTAGTATTTTTTTTCTATTAGGAGAGAAAATTGAAAATAAAGCACCTGATTTTTAGAAAATACCAAGTATGAACCTGAAAAGGATGTTTAGCTGAGTAACTACTCAGAATTTATTTCTACGGAATGATTAAGAATTCCTGTAAAGCATATAAAAACTTACGTGGGATCAAATTTTATTCAAAAACAACTTTTTGTTTTGTTTTGCTAAAACAAACATTTTAAAAGGCTTTTCAGCCTAATCTCAAGCAATTAATTTTCTTTTCAGCACAACAAAGCTCAAACAACAAGCAAGTCGCTTGCTATAGACTCTCCCCATGGAGTGCGAGACACGGGCGCTGCAGCCTGTAGGGCCAGGCATCGTCAGCAGCACTGCAGCACTCCATGCTGCACTGCCAGCAACCCCACTCTATGCACCAGGGCTGCAGGGACAGCAGTCTGCTGGATCACTCTCATAAGCAATGGGGATTTCAGAGCCCCAGAATGAAAACAAGACATAGAGAATTAGACTTTTGTGTTTTACACTCCCAGTGTGTCTATTCAAAGTTGCA
The DNA here is from genome assembly GCA_013399715.1 of Alectura lathami. Taxonomy (NCBI): domain Eukaryota; kingdom Metazoa; phylum Chordata; class Aves; order Galliformes; family Megapodiidae; genus Alectura; species Alectura lathami. Next base: position 367,237 of record VXAV01001453.1, on the reverse strand, counting down.
ATTATTTTTTTTTTTTTATTACAGGTGTAACCATAACTGTAGGTCACTTGCAGAGACGAGATTCTGTAGCTTCAAGTACAAACCATTCCTTACAACAAAGAGATAAGGAAATCATAACTACTAGTCTGTCCAAGAGAATTATAGTTGCTATAATTACCAGGTAAATTTATACAAGGAATTAAAAAAGATACTAACATTGGTATTAAGGAAAACCTTGATCCATCTGCTTCCATGTATGCCACGATTTCATTACTAACTCCTCTGCTCTGTGTTCTAATCACAGACACACATCAGGTAGGAGCAATTACAGCTTCTTCCTAACGGGGCAGGGATTTGCACATCTGCTGTAGCTCCCTGCAGAGCCAAAGATGATGACCGCCTGCACAGCTCACATGGCCATTACCTGATCCACATCCTCCCACTAAGACAAGTGGAGTCACAAACGTGAGGAACAGTCATCTTCTACCAAGAGCTCAGTGAGAAAAGTGTGTCACAGGGGCCTGCAGGGAAAGCTCTGTGTTTGTATTGCACATAGCAAACCTGAATAGCAGCTAAGCAGCGAGAACAAGGAGCTATGTATTCTCCCCTGCTTCAGAGCGACATGAGATGGTGAATTTATATGATTAACCTTTTGTTCTGTTAATAATAATAAAAATGCCTCCAGCAAAGCAATAAGTAGGAGCCCATCTAATTAGAAATACTGGGATCCACGCAGAAGTTGAGTGCATGTGTATCAGAAGAAAAACTTGGGCTTGTGAATTTGTGTCCATTTTCTATTTGTTTCTCTTGTGGATTTTTACGTTTGCTTGTTTAAACTACAGCTAAATGACCTGTGATGCTGTGACTTCGCCTTCTCCCCCAGCTCCACACTCTCGTCTGGTGCTGACCACGTTTTCTCCTACGGATACTCACCAGCTGACTGAGCTGGGACACTCAGCCAGATCCATATGCTGCTCCAGACCCCGAGGTCTGGCACTTGGATGCTGTTTGGCTCTCACATGCCGCGGCCTCGCAGATTATCAAGCGGCATGCTGGTTTTCCAAACCAGCCCACTTACTCAGACACACCTCCAGAGCCTGAAATTTGGTTTATAGATTAACCCTTCAGAAGGAGTGCGTTTATTTTATGTGATGCGTATGGTATACTTATAAATTATAGTTTATAGAGCACTTATGTAAGGTTTGCAGGTATTTACTTGTATCTGCTTTCTTCTTCAACGTTTAAGCACATTTTTCAAGTCTTGCTTTGAATTTCAACCGTTGAGCTTGTCACAATTTATCTGGTTCATTTAACACTAACACAAGCAACACAGGAGGCTGAATTGTACATTTACGTTCCCTAAAAATGAGACTACATGAGACTACAGCAACACATGAAACGAAACGATTGAGATTTAGGTAAAAACAAAACAAAACAAAACAAACAAACAAAACAAAAACAAGAAAACAACCTCATCTCAGCAACACATGCACACAAAGTGAAAGCACCTAAAACTCGAAGCTAAAGCTTCATGCCCATCAAGAACAAAAGCAGACAACTAGCTCATCACTAAAGGTGTTAGAGTTGTCAAGTATCAATCTAAGTCTTACATAAGACAGAGGTTACTAGAGTGAATCACACCTTATTTTAAGAAATCCCAAAAGGTATACAAATCCACAGACAAATGACAAAATTTGCATGTAACTCTTCCTTGAATGTTCTCTAAGACTCTCTTTCGTTCAGTCTTCTCTCTTTGTGGCAGTAACCCCAGTTCTCACTCCAGTCAGAGCTCAGTCTAATGGGCAACATTTTCCAAGCTCAGAAAGCTCTCTGTCCTCCCTTGGTGCTCTCCCGACAATCCTAGACCATGGGTTTTTGAAATGGGAAACCTTTGGTCTCCTCATTCACTGGAGGACTACAACCCAGTGTCTGCAAACAGGACAGAACCAGATTTTGCACTTAGACCTTTCCCCTACGGTACTCCTTAAAAGGAGAAATACACAGATGAGTGGTCAGCACGTTCCTGTTCCTACTGCACCTTCCCATTTGAGGGCTGGTAGCTATGCATCACTTGCTCTGTTAGGAAATTCAGGATTCCCTAAGTGACTCAAAAAGATGAGATTATTATAAAAGTGGCCAGAATTCAGAGTTTTCCCAATTTTTCAAGTTGCCATGCTTACTAAACAACTGTCAACTGAACTAAACAACTTTGCCTGAAAAGAAAGCTGCTGGACCTAAGGACCTGGACTCGCAATCATAATACGGCTCCTTCATATTCCATTACTGGCAGAAAGGGACAGTGTCTCCAGGAAGCTCTGAAGTGTGGTTCCTCTAGTTTAACACACAATCGAGTGCTTGGAAAGTCATTACCAAAGAACAAGAGACTTTGTTATTTAACTGAAGCAGTTTTAAAATGAACGCATGTGATCGAGTTATCACCTTTCCTCCAGGACTAGCTGCCAGAACTTTCTGTTCTTCCTTGTTCCTTGATGTTCTTCTAAACTATCATAACGAGATAATATCCTATCAGAAAAAAGAACGGTTTTGGTTTCATCGTGGTCCCTCAAAAAAAATTCAAAGACAAATGTGTGATAGTTGCATGTAAATTTCTAACGAAAGAAATTTGCTTGATGCCTACAGGAACAATGCTGATGTCTCACTGAGTTTTCTTACACAAGCAGAGGAGAAAGAAACACACCATGCTGCGAGACACCGAGCGCAGCTGTAACATGGATGCCAGAGTCCTCCTAAGGATCTCTGAGAGAGCTCAGTAAAAGTCCTCATGTTCCCAAGCCATTTTCTAAAGGCAAAATGAAAGCCACATGGCTTCTGGGTAGCCACATGCCATTTTTGTTACCTTATCTACAGGAAATTTTAAAGTAGTAGTAGTAGGGTTCCAAATCAAAACCTGCCCATGCAGGGTGGGGACCAAGCCTGCTGCTGATGTGGCATTATTCAAGGCGCATGCAGAGCGAGAACTGTGTAAGGATGTAATGCAGCTGAGTGACAGGGCCACCAAATGGCAGAGAAATGGCAGGATTAAGGTAAAATAAAACGCTGGAGGAGAGGAGTCTTAACTCCACATAAGAAAAAATTATCCGAGCTGGCTGTTACTCCACTGAAGGGAAATTTTGGGCCAAATAATAAAGGCCTCTGAAAATTTCAGTTCAGCATTCAAGCCAGTAAAAAGAGAAGGTCAAACATTGAATCAGCATGGGAAGAGTGAGCAAAGTAAGGAATATTGTTATGCCACCTGACCCCTTCTCAGAAAGGGCCAAAACCAGATGTTGGGATATCGGTAGGGTGAAGTACATGTAAGCTTTGCCTGTTCTTACAAGACCTCCACTTTTGGATGCTGGCAATAAGTTACTGGGTTATTTGACTTTTATCTGACCCAACACAGCTGTTTCTACACGTATACAACACTCCTTGGTGTACCTATGTGTCCCTAAGTTATCCCCCACACTGTACCACAGCATGTCCCCTACCCATCCACAGCCCAGACACACTAAGCAATGTTTAGACCAACAAATCCCAGGAAAACCTTTGAATTTTAATGTCACAAAGCATTTCCTAGAAGCAGAATGATTCTTAGGTACCCTGGCCATAAGCTTCAGTACTTCTAAATGGGCTGAGAATGCAGTGTATGAAATGGCAATTGCTGACATGCCACAAAGCTTGTTTTTCACTTTGTAGGTGTCTAGTGTAGCTACTCACCAGCACAACAGTAAATACTCTGTTTAAGGGCAAACCAAAGTTATGATTATGAGCAAAGTATTTTTAAAATATCTTGCTGGAGATTTCAGAGACACAAGAGATGAGAATTTAACTTTTACATTTTATACCAGAGACTAAAAATCAGGTTAAAAAAATTCTCTGGACTACCAGCACAAACAGAATTAATGGACTCATGCTGTGCTACTAATGACTATGAATTCTACAGATCTCATGTAAAATATTTGGATGTACTGACCATATTGTCTCTTCTACTTGTGACCATTCAGTTGTTTGCAGGAAGGGATAAAACACTATTTCAAACAGAGATCACTTGCTCTAAATTTAATATTACTATTGTAGAACTTATAAAAAACATTGCTTATAGACCATGGCCACTGAAGTTCAACAAAGAATATATGGTTTAATTTCAAGGCAATAAATTCCCAGTAAATCATCTTAATCATCACTATGCTATTTGCTATTCACTTTCTCTTAATAAATTTACATTAAAATTACATTTGGGAATTCCATTCAAAGCACTACTATAATGCACAATGTTAAGAATGCTCTGTATTTTCAATAAAACAGCAAGTATTTCTGTATTATGGGACAGAGCACAACAAAGAACCATTTTTTTTCCATCTTATTTACACTACACATAACATTAAACATGGCATTTAACTTCTCAGTGTCTTTTTTTCAGTTTAAAGTTTTAAGAGATGGGTAAGTCCATTAACTGCACTGTGGCATATTACTATATGTTTTCACATTTTTTTTTTTTTCCACTTCTCCATCAGTTGAATAAAGCTGACACAGTTATCCATCTACATTTCTAGTTTCTACACTTAAGTATGTCTGAGCTCTTCACTAGTTTTACTCACTAATTATAATCTTAAATTTCTTCTAACTTTCCACAGAGAAACACAGAGTCTGTATTTTCTGACTACACCAGGAATATCTTGAGGACTAACTACTTAACAGACTCTACCCTCCTCTGTCCAGGAGTGATCTTATAAATGTAATCACAGCAAAACTTGAATTTTGGTGCCTCACTTTCAGGGACATAAGCAGAAGGAAATAGAGCCAGACTGTTATTTCTGCTCTGCACTCTGTAACTCGCTGTGTACGAGGGAAGCGCAGTGCTCTGCTTTATGGCAGAAACGTCAGGCGTGCTCTGCCTGCTCAGCGGGGTGATGGGGGTATGGTGCCTTTCTGGAAACACAATGGAAAGGAAAGTTGACTTCAACAATCTTGCACATAGGAAAGCATTCCTCGGGCATAATTTCACCCTCAGCATGTAAACTCTTTCAGACAATAGATTGTTTAGGTCAGGGCTTTTGCTTTATTAAGCATTTCTAACCTCAGAGGCACTTTACAGAAATACCATAAAAAATCTATGAATGAGTGTATTGTTATAATCAGCAGCAAAACTTCTGCTGAGATTTATTAATTGCTTTCAATTGAATAAATGTTATTGAAGACTAAGCAGGAAATGGAAGGAGAACCCTAAGATGTTTGATTGTCACTGTGTTCCTAAGGAAGAAATGGGGGGACCTCAAAACCCTTTTTTAATTTAAATGGTTCACACGCCCCCTCTAAGCTAACTGATTTCTTTCCTCATGTACGTCAGTAAATTGAAAGGAATGAATTTTCAAAGCACAGCATGAAAGATATGCCCACAAATCCCATTAGTGGTAATGTGATTTGTCTGCTTATCTGCCATGCAATGCTTTGAAAGTTCATTCCTCTATATCTAACTTCAGCCTTTCTACTTCCAAATACTTGAAAAGCTTACACACACTTGCTTTTACTTTTGGGAGTGGTGGTGAGGAACAGGAAAACGACAGGCAAGCAGAGCCTCAGACTGCAGCAACAGCAGTTGTACCTTGGATTGTTCGCGGTTCCCCAGGCACCGTTCTGACTGGGGCTGACAAAGAACTCTTATTTTATACTTTTTGACTTTTCTCTTTTCAGTCATCTTTACTGAAATGTTTTGATTTTGTGCCACTTTCTGAGAGACATTTTTTTGTCATAAGAAGGATAACAGCATTGCATGCTACCTTCAGAATCTGGAATCTCACAACAAAGACCTTAAAAGAGAAGCAGAATATAGTGCACTATTCATTTATTCTCATGACAGGCCTCAGATTGCAGAGAGCATAGAAAACTGGCACAAGATTAATCAGTCCCTGAGACTGTAGAAAATGATCTCACTTCTTATGGCAATTTTAAGAACCAAGCCTGAGATCTTCTTGGTTTTGCATCTGAACTAGATGGTTGTAACTAATAAGAAAAGTGTTTATATTTTTATTTACCCAATATAGCATCCTTCAGCCTGGAAGGTCCCAAATCACATTACACAATACCTGCTTCACCAGCATTGCTAAAACACTGCCACTTTTGAAACAGGCATAAAATAGCAGAAAGGGATGCTCTTGACAAAAACACAATAGAAACCCTAATTTTTCAGAGCAATTGTGAACATTTAATGTTAATACAAAGCAAACTGAATTCAGTTTTAATTTCACACCTAAAAGACACCATTATCATGAACGAAGTACTCAGCTCATCTCTTCATTTTCCAAGAGACAGAGAACCTAGCTGAGACTTGAAACTGTAGTTTCCATGAATATAGACGTAAATGCACATGCTTGCAAGAAATACAATACACATCCAGAATAACTACTTCACTTCTAATACTAACTGTAGCTCTAAGGGATGTCATGTCAAATATTTATTAGACTACGTTCATCTTTCGAAACTGCAACTGCCCTAATCTCTACAAACATGTTGAACAAGGCTCTCGTCATCTAACTCTTCAAAAGCACTCAGACCTTGACTCAACCTCTGATTGCTATCCATATTGATAAGAAAATAGTTTCTACCTTTATTGTTCTTTTGCATACACTAAATGAAATTGAACCACGTAATTATGATTTCTGTCCTCAGTGTAACAAAGTACAATATCTCATGACAGACTATATTCTTCCCTTAATAGAAATTACACAGAACAGTCTAATTGAACCACATGGCTGTAAAACATTGGGTGAGTGAGAAAATTCTAGGTTTAACTCTTCACACAAAATAATTCTTGCATGTAAAGGTTCATTACAAATAAATGAAAAGTAAACATGATTTCTTCCCCCAAAGCGTACTATATACTGTTTATACTTCTTTCATGATATGCTTCAAAAGATACATTATAAACACAGCACAAATTGTATCTTCATATGAAGATAAAGGTACAGATTGTATTTAGTGTCTAGGCAGAATTAGAACTTTATATGTATGTTGCAAAGCTGACATTTTCAATGTATTTGGAATTAGAAGTTCTGCTGATACAGACTAGAAACATATATGAAAATTAAAAGTATAGATTTTATTTAATGGATGCCTTATACAACCAAACAGGCCTTCTAACTACTATTCCTCCATTTTTTTAATAGCAACTTTTTTAAAAATAAGCAATTTTAAAATTGGATTTTAGTTATGTTTTTGAGAAAACATTTTCTGTTCTCCTTACATGATTTCCTTTAACCATTTCTCATAATGGGTTTGCTATAATTGAGATTATGTTGTATTTTTAATCCTACACCTGTTATATTCTTGGCAGATTTCCATGTGTGAGGTGTTCTTACTTTTCCCTCACAGTAACCAACACAACAGAGACTGAAAGCCTGCCCTTCTGCATCCATTCCTCCTCATCTTCCTGTCTACAATTCTAGAGCAGGTGAGAAAGAGCCAGCTGCAAGTGCGGCTATGATCACACCAATGTGGAAGTACATTAAAGAACAAAGGAATCAATGACAGGTTTATATGGTACCAGGATTTCAGTATTTGATCACTGCCTTATCTTTAAGTGGCAGAGCTGTAAGTTTTCAAACTGCAGCAATATACATTTTACAACGAATTTCTGTGTGTGTGTTAATATAGGATTAGCAGATAGATCACCAAAACATCCTGCTACACCGTTTCAGTGGCTGACATAGCAATGATGAGAAGCTTGCATGCCCATTTGAAGGCCTGGGAAACAAACATGACAGCACAACAGAGCACCCCAGTCCATTTCAAGCACTGTGCACAATGGCAGATAATTAAATGTAATTGGNAATTATTAATAATTATTTTCTTTATCTATTACTCATTATATTACACATTTTATCATGAGTTTTTAAGGCTAGCTCAATTTGATTTTCTTCTTGATATAACAAAATTCACAGCAGAGATAATAAAGATCTGTTGCAGGTGGAGCTGCTGTCCACAACAGGAAAATGAAGCCCGATAATTGTATAGAGCCTCTGATACAAGATCATTTTAATGAAGCTTTCCATCTCCAAACACACAATGGCAAAGCAGCCAGCTCCATAGTCTGAGGTCAGCAGAGCACAACGCTCATCACCAGCCAGTTCAGAGCTGTTTAAAATCAAGGCCTATTGTAATCAAGGTCAAAACTGTCACTGACTTCAGTGGAGAGAGCTCCACTTCAGAACTCTTCCGTTTACTTCAAGTGTTGGACAAATATCATAACAATGCCTGAAAAAAATGGTGTTTTCTACAGGCAAGAGTAATGCAACCCATATAAAATTTTACCCTCCAAAGTCAACAGTTTAAATTGCATTAGCATATGCATCACTGTATACAATTAATTAATGAATCAGAGAATAAAATATGAGCTAGATTACACACCCACAGATACCTTTGACTCCAATGATAAACTCAATTACATATCCTTTATAAAGTATAATTGAATTACATTAAATGAGTAATAAAGTCAATTTTAATGTATGTGACAACATTACTTAAGAATACCAATAAAGTAACCAGGAATTATCCTTCAAAGACAAAACCTCTTAAGCTACAAGGGGCAAAAAGCAATACAGAGTAGCTAGGACTACACGTTAATACCTAGCAGCTAGCACTCAAGTTCTGCTTTTCTTCTTGTCTGTAAAACCTAGACGGCCATCAACCAAACCAGGATTACACATCTTCTTTTTTCTGTGACTGAAGAAGAAGTAAACACTATATATTAAAACCAAAAAAACAACCAACCAAACAAAAAAACCCCCACCACCCTGTATTCAAAATCCATCTATCACTTCAGCCTTACTCTTCACTGTTAAATTTATTTTCCTTTTATTTTCCTTTTGAGCATTTGCTTCATCTAAGAACCAGGTATCAAAGCTGCTCCTCAATAACTTAAAAGAAATATGACTAGGAACTCTGCTGTGTCACTGTACCTGGCAAGTTTGTGCAGCGTATTTACCTTCTTTCACAACACTACTAATATTTAAGTACGCAGCAAGTGCTACTGCTGAGATTTCTTCCTATTACTTTCAATTTGAGGAAGATGCATTTGATTTTACGGTCCAACAGAGAAGATCTGCTTCTGTCTACTGGAAATGCCTATCCATACTAATTAGTGAGAAATAAAATATACACAAACTTAATTTTGTTAGGCTATATACAGAAATTAAAATCAGGATCTCACCTTCTAGGACAGGTTTAAAGAACTCTGTGATAACATACAGGTTTATTTCACCAATTTTCCATTTATATGTGATTTTGTTATTTTAATTACTGCATTCTTTTAAAAATAAACAATGATATTATATGCACATCATGTAGATGAAACTCAGGATTGCTACTGGTTCATAAAATTAATTCAGGAATCTGTTCACATCCCATGATTTGCAGAGCTTATATAAACCGCAGCTGTCAATTCATTCTTGAAAAGTAAGCATTGTAACATTTGCATTCAAGTCCTCAGAAGTAAACTTTCTGTTAATACACAAGGATTAACAATTTTCCATCCCTACAGAATTTTATGCAAAAGCAGTTCTCTTTTCATAGCGGGCCACGGGCCTGTGGGATGAAAAAGTCTCCAGAGTACTGCATTGTTAGCGCTCAGGATACAGAAAGCACCGTGAAAAAAATGGCTCTCACGCTGTGCTTTCCAAACTGCAGCACTACCCAGTGCGGTAAGTAATGAAGCTGAAATGATCTGATATTGTTCTGAACAATATAACCAACTGCACAGGAACGGTGAGGTCTGAGGAAGGCATGCATTATATTCTGCTGCATATTTCTGAGTCAGAACTATGAGGTTCTTTGAACCTTTACTAAACCAATTTTGTATTTGAAATATTTTCAGAACTTATCTTCCCCACTTTAGCACGCTAGACACAACACGCTCGCTCCCCATCAGGGAACAATGGGAGGCAGTGGAGGAGCAGTGGCTGAGCCCTCTCACTGCAAGAAACAGAGGATGCTGCAGTAATTGTCCTGAGAGGCTAGAAAGGAAACAAGACTCTATGCTGACAGCTTAGCTCGGCGTGAACTCTCATTTTTCACATGGAGCTAATTAAAAACCGAAATTAGTTAAATATGGAAATGACACTTGCAAGCACTTTAGCTGAATTCTAGCAAAATCCCTCTAGAGCGCTGTGACGCTACCTGCTGCTTCAAAACTCCCCAACTGAATTTCACAGTTAAAAGGCTGAGCAAAGGGAAAGTTATTACAGAGATTTCCAATTCAAAATGTGTCTGTAAAATTCTAAATTAAATTTCATGGTAGTCCTTTCAGTAACTAGGGACATGCTGTGCAGCCCAACGATATGGTGCTCAAATAACGGCCCTGCATGCACTCTGCAATTATCTCACCTTTAGGCACTGCGTTGGTTGTGCCAGAACTGTGAAGCTCACAAGGATACCAGCTCTACAATGCTACAAAGATAAGGCATGTACTGCTACAGAAGTAGTTATTTGGAAAGCATGGACACACAGTACATAAAGGAATTGTTTTCAGAATTTAACAGCAGAAATCTCAGAAAATCAAATATTTTATGCCCCACTATTCTAATTTTTTTTTTTTTTTTTTGAGTGCTGAACAGATATACAGAGAAGGGTCTATAGTGCAATAAATTATACTGCTTATATATATCCATGCTTTACAGGCAAGGTAATAATAAAAAGCATTTCTGCATATGTAAATGGGCATAAAGAACCAAGGGATTGGACTGCATAAAAGGTATGATGACTGACATTAGCTTTTTGACTAAAGCACCATGTGAATTCCATTTGAGTGCACGTGACTTGCCTTGTATGCATAAAAGCAAGGGTATTTGCCCAAGGGCAAATACGATTTCTGAATGCAATTTAACGAAACCCGCCCACAGAGCAGATCATTTTGGATCCATACCAAGGCGTGCAGGATAGCCAATCACTTTCAAAACAACTGGAGCGTTTTGATTTTATTGTTTTTCCTGCATTCCATCCCTTTACCCTTGAGGCAACCCCCTCCCACTGGCCTGCAGCCACTATTGCACCAACAAATTTCTGTCTAGGAAAGCCAGGAAAAGATGCCACGTAGCATGAAAGCCACTGTTACTCCCAAGTCTCCTGGCAGGGTGCATTGCTGCACCCAGCCTGCCAAAAGCTCTTCCCTGGCAGCTCTCTGTATAATCTATATATCACACCCAGGCTTTGCTAGTCCAGGGCCTTGAAACCATCTCAGCTTACCCAGCTGGAGGGGATCTGCTGCAGCTGCACATCAGACTCTCTTATTTTATTGAATTTTGAATATGCAGTTTCAAAGCAATTCAAATGAATTCACCCAAGGCCTCAGATCAGTGGAACTACTGATACCATCTGCAGCAGGCTTCCTAAATTTGAAGCATTTAAAAACAGGTGACAGAATAGGAGCTTTCAGTATAAGGACTGATACTTATGCAAAGCCTGCTAAACAAACTTGGTTATACCCCATCTTGGCAAGGAGGGAACTGTATGGCTTTCAGCCCAGTTCTCACAATAGCACTGGTAATAATGGGAAGTTCCATTTTAAATTATTTTTTAATCATGTATATTTTTTCCAAGTTAAAAAGGAAGCATTTATTTTGATCCTTAAGTTTTACAGTATCCATGTGAGAGGAGATAAAGAGCAGAATATGATGAACATGGACGCTTATGATGCATATGTATCAAGAAATGCAGAAACCAACATCTAGCAGGCTGAGGCCTCCTTCAAGTTTGTGAAATTCTGATGAGGTCATTAAAACACAGATTTCCTCACAGCAGAAAATATAAAGGCATGAGTATAACACCCTCCCCTTCAAGTGATATTTTAGATAATATCCACTGCTTAATCATATTCTTAATCCTTATCCATATTCTTAATCAATATCCTTAAAATTCCAGGAGATGTTCAGATATGCTCAACGTTGTTTAAGTCCTGCAGGGACACAGAGCCGAACAGCGAGACTGCAGTACAAAGCTACCATGTTTTGACCAAGGTCTCTAGTTTAGAAATTTCTTTTTATAAAATAGTAGAACTGTAAATACCCAGAAAGGGCAGAATCAAAGGAAAAAAAAAAAAAAAAAAAGATACCTTGAAGCTCAGGGACACATATAGTTACCCTTAGTCTCCTATGAACCCTGCACTGCCAACATAACCCCGATCTGCCAGCTAGGAAACCACTAATGTTTCCCCATTCATGCTGCCATATAATTCTTTATCCAGCAAACAGAGGCAGATAACGTCCCCTATCTAGCAGCTGTCCATGCCCACAGCCCAGTTAGGATGTGCCTGAAGGACAGCTACAAGCTTCAGAACCACTGGGACATTTGCCTGGCTGGCTGCCAAACCCGGAGCCAGAGCCCCGGCCAGGGGAGGCAGAGTGCGCAGCCAGAGTCCTCTGCAGCAAGCATGTCAGGGCCACGTGCCCTGCACCAGCTCCGTGCTGAGTGGGGAGCGCGGCCCTTCGGTTTCTGTTGTTTGAGTGCCCTGTATCTGTATGCACAGCCCTGCCCAGAGCAAAGATATAGCACTAGAACTACCTCACATCTGTGGGTTTTAACAGCACCCCATTAGCTGTAAGAGTGACTAGCATATTCAGGGATCGGTATTCTTAGTGAGAGAAATTATGTTAATTATTGTTTTCCCTCTCATCCTACTTGAATGCACTTGCAGGAAAATACAGGTGGTGAGTGGAGATAGAGACCAAAATGAGGTATCTAGGGAAGAGTAGGTCATGTACAGCCAGGCAGCTTATTCTATCTGTTCAGCAGTCATAAAGCTTATGCCCTTTAAAAGATTCCTAAAGAACTTACTAGAAAGAAAAACATGTATTTCAATAAACTTGTGAATTTATGGAACTTTCGTACTTCACATTGGCAACGTCCATCCACCCTCCAAAGTGCTTTATGCTATACTCAGCATATAACACAAATGTGGGTAAGAACTGGGACAAAACCCAAGACATGCTTACAATCCATGCAGACAACTGCTTGTGTCACCAATTCCTGTGGGAAAGAATTTACTCACGAAGAAATGAGTAGTGGCTTAAAGATGAGAAATGAAAACTGAGGATTTTCATCTTCAGGCACTTGATGGTATGTAATCATTCCCTTGTTCTTTTTCCTTCTCTTCAACTCAGAAAAAAAAATTCAATAAAGTTTAAAAACTTGAATCAAAGGAAAAAAATCTGAGTCTGCAGCCTCCCTTTGGAGGGTGAGAAGAGAGGAAGGAGCAAAGGGGACTGACAGAAATACATCATTATTTCCATAACCAATAGACCATATATGCTATATGTGGTGTGAGCCCGGGAATTGTGTGTACCAAGCAGACAGAGCCATCTTTGCCCTGGCAGGAACTATTTCAGTGTTCTTGCAGCATGCACAACAAAGCAGTGTCAGCCTGGTGACATAAAACAGCCTCCATATGCAGAAAGCAATAGAGCAAAGATTATTCCCCAAACCAGGGCCAATAAAAGGCTACTGTTCCAGGAGGCTGCTGAGCCAGGTACCCCCAGAGAGTTCACAAGCTGGTTCTCAGAGCCATAGGCAAGAACCAGACTCCTAAGATCATTCAGCATCAGTCTGAACTGCTACCTCATACTGAATTTCTTTGTACACGGAGCTTAAAGTCATTCCATTAGGGACAGAAAAAGTCACTTTCTGACTTTGCCAAACACAGTGTCCTCAGTGGGAGCTACACAATTGTTCCCCTGTTAGGTGATTCTGGTCTTCTAGACAGTCTAAGCCATTAAACAAATTCTTTGAATTGTAAAACTTTAGTCAAGGTCATTTGCAAATGCAAACCTTGAGTTCAATTATCTTTTACCAGTAGATGACACAATTACAAGTAAAAAAAGTTTTTATAACTCAACAGTCTTTTCCCCTTGGTTATCAATTTTTAAAGAAAAAAAAACTATGCTTATGAGAAAATTCTGAACACATAAATGTTTTACATCAGTTCTACTCCACAGACCAAAAAAATTTTTCTTTTAATATTGTGGTTTTGATGCAATTGGTCTTCTGTTTTTTCTTAGGGTACAGCAAATGCCAAAGAGAAAACTGCATGTATTTGATTTCAAGATACAGAGACAAATTCATTCCATTGGTGTAAGTCGATTATTTTCAGTTTAGTTATATCACTGTGATAAAGAAATAATGCAATCATGAGTCACTATTTTGTTCATAGTGAACAACAGATCACAGTAGTATTTTACAGAACACATTCAACAAAATATATTAAGTAAGCTTACTTTCCTGCCTTTATCTTAGCAACTTAACATCTCTAAAAATATCAGAACACAGGGAAAAAGCCTACAAAATCTTACCCACAAATGGATGTTTTAATTTGTGGAATAGCTGCACTAGCATTGATGGCCATAATTGTGAGAATAAATTTTGCGGAATAGGGCCACGCTGAATACATTTCACCTGTAACTGCAGCCAGTCCTTAAGGTATTTCTTAGTGGTATAATTTTCTAGAATATTCACTAGGTCTGTCATCATGTAAATTCACTGGCAAGGGTATTAAAGTTTCATTACAGAAGTATCAATACAAAAGTCATCCTGAATAACACAAGCATTCCATGGCCAATTTTCCAATGTTTTAGCGTTTCAATAACATCACCTGATGTGAACATGAGTTAAAAAAGTGCCCTATGGCACTACATCTCAGGCCCTGATGTCCTTCACAGCACCAGTTTTATGTTGTGACCAACCATGGCCAACGAAGTCAACTATGGCCAACGAAGTCTACATCTCCATTATACCTTAATATGAGTTTTTTCCAAGAAAGCCAAGAACAATACAGTCTAACCAGAGTTCAATAACTCCATGCAGAGCAGGGAGAGGAAGTTTAATCCCTCTTGGAAAAATGTAATGGGACTGTATGAAAGCCTCAGGAGCTTGTCCACACCAGCTTTAGTCATATCTAGGTAAGATGGCAATAAAACCTTAGTATTTGCAAGGAAAACAGATCTACAATAATGTGACCTCTGCAGTTTTACCTTTCAGCAAGCAAGAAACAATTTTTATTCTCTGTGTATCGAGGGTACAACAACTGTCATCTCTGCAAAACGAGGGACAATTCAGGGTCAACAAGAGCTTGTCTGATAATTAGACCAAAGGTGGAAATTGGGGGTTAAGTCAAGACTGTTTCCTCTGTAGCTTTTCATCAGCTTCTGCATAATTTAGAGTTAATTTAAAGCTTTTAACCCTGAGCTTGGGATTTTGAAAGTAAAAATTATCCAGGAAAGCCTGGGTCTTCACTCAGTTATGAACAGGGCCAGGTCTTCCCTACTTGACTCTGGGGCTGTTCATCTGTTGTGGGCAAAACAAAGGTGCTGTGAGCTGAGAACACAAACTGTTCAGTCTCATTTTAAGCGCCAGGGTGACACCATCCATATTGCTGGCTGCCCTCTCACTCCTCATGGCCTCACACTGGGGCTCTCTGTGGGATCATGGCGGTGCCCCATGGCCTCCTCTGGGCTGCTGTGCTGTGCTGGTGTGTGAGCAGCTAGCTGGTGGTTGCCCTCTGACATCAGAAAGAGATGGATTTTGCCCTTCACTTTGTAAATCAATTTTTTTTTTTTTTTTTTTTTTTTAATTTCCCCTTCTGGAAGGTTTCTAAATAATAAGGTAAATGATGAGCTCCTTCTTTCACATATTTTGGCCTCTGTCTGATGTAGGATACTTGCTGTGATGAAAACCACCAAAAGACATGGAACTGGGGAGAGGAGAAGGACAGGGTGGGAGTGAGGAGGGCGCTGTCTTCACACATGACCCGCTGCAGACACACACACAAATGCTGGAGATTGAAGCTATGCTGAATTGTTTAGTAGCACAGTACAACACATGCCATTGCTGTTGCACCAGAACACAGGCGCTAGAATAGCAATTCTATAAAGCAGTGAAATAAGATGTACCCAGATGCGTTTCAGTTCCTATACAAGAAAACTTGTACATTTCTATAACAATTCTACAGATTAAAATAAAAAGCTATCCACAAAACTGAAAAAATTCTAAGGAGTAAAACTTCAATGATCAAGAATGTAAAAAAATCAATCTAGTTTTATGAATCTATACCATGGAAACAGAAGTAACTTCATGCAGCTTTGCAGCATTGCTCCTAATTAAGCTGTATCAGTTTATTTGGATGGAATCAAGATTTTACTGTCAAGTTTAAATTATTGACTGTCTCATACTAAAAATGATATTTGAAGTACTTAATTTGGGAACAGTGGCAGAACTGCCAACAGTACAAGCAAAGAGGTACTGCTGGTATTTATTTCTCCTTATATTGTGTCTTTCTTGTGCAAGGTCTTCTATTTTTTCAGTAGTAATAATGCAAATTATTTCCGTTTGAATCAGGCACAACATTCCCATAGATTCTGAAATGAGAATACACATTATTCCCGCTATCAGTAATACACAGAAAACTGTTCTAGATGGACACTCAAAACCAGCAGCCCCAGATCTATTCTTTTTTTACAGAAGTGTAAAATCTATGCATCATGAAACTCAATGGAATGTAGGAACAACAACATTTACTTCCCCACAGTAAAGTGCATACAAGTTAAAATATAAGTTAGATTATTATTAAATACTAGTGGTCTGAACTCTAGAAAGCAGTGAATCATAACATCAAGCACTTTTTGAAAATCTCACTGAATCTGAAAATGCAATCTCACAGAGCTGAAAATAAATCTGTTGTCTTTCTTTTCAATTCCTTCCACTAGTATTATTTACCAAAAGCTAATTTAGCCTATTTAAAATAAAATCAAGTCCCTTTTTTTGTCTTGTCTGTGTTAGAATTAATCAGAAGCAGCATGATTCCATGTTTAATTTTAATCACAGCAGCTACTACTTTGCAAATAAATAAAACTTACCATTTTTTTTTTCTCTTAAATAAGATGCTCATTTTTTTCTTAAGGAAAATAGAATTTAGAATAATGGCTTGTACATGAACTTGTCAATTTGCACTGAGAGCACTACAGAATATGTTTTCAGTTAAAATCCAAGTACATGATTAAAACCGCATTTTATTGAACGACACCAGCAACATCTGGGTCAGCTAGGAGATGTCCAAACAGTCAAGAACTAAAATGCCAATCTGGAAATACAGTTAGGAAAAAAAAAGAAATACATGAAAAATTAAAGAAAATAAGGTACTGATTAAAAGAAATTACCAAACCCAACTTCAAATAGAGAGCTAAGATTCTCAAATGCTATGAAGTGATACATGGAATTCCTTTTGTAGACCTTAGTTTATTTCAGTTTAGTAAAGAAAAGGCTGGCTATAAATTTTCTAGCTAGGTTTACTAAGGGGATAGCAGAACTTAGCCCCATCTGCTAGTCCTTGGCTAGGACACTGGTACTATTTGTTTTCCTAACATGGCATTCAAGACCATTTCTGACTTGCAAGCTCATACAACAGACTGATGGTGCCAGAGAGACCCCGTGAAGTGGTGCCTGCTCCCCTGCCAAGGGCAGGGGGAAATGGATGGTCAAATCCAGATGATCTTGCTTTAAGAGAGATGTAGGTGAAAAATCTGCACTGCCTCCCCTCCTCTCCTCATGCTTGTAGGAGATTGACCATCAGTCAGTGAAACAAAAACAAAATTTTGCTCTAGAGTTTTAGGGGTACCTAGGGTACTTCCAGGTACTTCCCAGCTGTCTTGATTTTTTTTTTTTTTTTCCACCAAGAGCTGGATTTAAATGCAGGCCATTAAAATGACAGCTAGAGGAATTTTCCCCAACTTTTTAACTTGTACAAACTACTTTCTCCTAAATGACCTTTGCCTAAAGATTTTCCCTAGAGCCCTCTTTCACAAAAGCATACACAGGGAGTGGCAGTTTTCTGCACACCTGGTTGATTTGTGAATCTGTCTAGATCTGGTGTTCAGTGAACCTTATGCATGCTGTATTAAAACCTACATAAAACACTGCACTGAAACTACAGCCAACCCCATAGTGCTGATGGGTCAAAGTCACAGCACAACTCATTACAGAATAGTACAACTTCATAATTCATTATCACTAAGTACTGCTGGTAAACGTATAGTGGATTACTTCAGAAATATTAAACACTTTGAGATAGTGTTAATTTCAGCAAAATAAAAGTATTTCCAGTTACTGCCTCAGCCTATTTTGTTTCTCACATTCATTAAAACAAAGAACTGCTCTCTTGCTGCAGAAAACACAGCACAAAGTCTGATCAGGTTTCCCATTGCTAACATTCATGTGTGGATGCAACAAAGCTAAGAAATATATGCGTGGAGTACTTACAACAGTGGGCGTAGGGTTGATTTCTAACAAATTCAAAAAATAAGCTAAAACCCAGGGAATTTCTAGTAATACTTATTTATAGTGCAGCATTACGGGGATGCCATTTTACTTCAGACCTTTGACTTACAAGAAAAAGCTTTAGGGAAAATGTCTCTTTATATTTAGGAAAAGCTTTGAAATTGAAAACAATCATAGGACAGCATCCCAACAGATTAGCCAGAAAGTTCAAACTGAAATAGCATTTAACACTAAGCAATACTGTCTCAATTTGTAAATGGTATACAAGAGATCTATGCTCCCAAAAACCAGGGATAATGACTGAGAGAAATCCAGTTCCTGGGTTGGCCAAGGGGATACTTTCAGGAAGGTGATGCACATGACCTCCCCCAGTCCGCAGCTGGAACTGATAAATAGAATGAAGTACCAAAGACGGAACACTGATTGCATAATGCACAGGCACTTTGATGTAAATTGTATTTAAGAAATGATATCTGCGCAGAAGAGGACAAGAAGCTGCCCTGAAGACTCTCCAAGTGAAGAGAAAGCATCTCGGAATCTGTATTTTCCTTCAGCCAAGGAAGGATGTGATTGTGTTGCGATTCCCAGTGAAAGGAGACACAGATTCACTCTTATCTTTAATACAATTGCATGCCTTCACCTTTATCTACAAGCACATATGTGTCTAAACAAATAATCAGCCTACTTCGAATACCAGCAAATCTTTCATCTCAAGATTTTCATGAGCAACCTTACTGAGCAAGGAAAAATACTGAATTAATGCCACCTCCAAAAACTTGTATCTTGTCCTTTTGGTATTTGAGGCCCATTTCGCCTTGAGAGAAATAAAAGATGACACACAGTAAAACATCTATGAAAACTTGCAGTTTTTGTCTGAAAGAATCCACACAGAATCTTTCTGGTGATCAACTAAGTTCAGTAATTTGCTCGTGTCAATCCCCTCAGTACTGAACTTATGAAACTCCTTTCTACAGCTAAGAAAAAAAAAAATATATATATATATATATGTGTGCTTTCTATACATATACTATAGAGATATATATAGAACTGCATATTTTCAAATGTACACACAGTCAAGGCAAAGAAAATTCCCACTATTTCAATTTACCTGTCACGTGTCTTGTATTCCAGGAGTTTCAAATCAATGTTAAGCAAATTGTAAGGTTTAAAAGCTTTTTCCTGTTCTAGCTGTTTACAGTTTTCTTCCGGTAAGTATGGGAGAAAAGAGGAGTGATTTACGAATGCTCACTTTAAAAAGTCAAACAACATATTAAAACAATACCTCATAGCACAGTGAAATAGAGTTAAGCAGATGGTTTTCATAGAAAGAACACGCAGAGAGCTCTGAGAGGAAAAAAAAAATCTAAAGACGAAGAAAACTGTGTGTATTGATTCTGTTAAATTTGTGCTAAAGCACAAATGACGATATAAAAAGAGATAAAACTCATTCTGTAGATATTCATGTAAAATGTAAAAGAAGTGATGAAAATCACAGCTTTTCAACCTCAGTAACTTCCCTTCACAAATATTCTAAGATGAGATTGAGTAAAACCCTTCAAAGTACATCCTGAAAACCATCACTATTTCCAGTCTGTGTTAATATGACAGCGGACTGTGCTGATCAAATGGCAGAAAACCAATCAAGATGCATCTTGCCATTTTCTTGAACGTCTGCAAATGCACTGCTTTCAGTAACGGCAGCACACTTCCCTACTGTTTTTGGACTAAGGAGTATTGGAAGGAGAGAAGGGCTTGGCTAAGGGGGCACATCAGCACCTCTACAGGCATCCTCAGGTGGTGCCCAAAGAGGATGTATATTTTAATTTGTAGCCCATTTGCTGCAAAAAGGACAGAAGTTTAAGCCATACCATGGAGTACAATATGGCAATCTGAGCAAAGAGAAGGGAAGCAACTTTTCTGTATTTCTGAGAACAAATGGCTGTCTCTAGCATCACATCATTGTTTTACTATTACCAGCTAATACAACAGCAGACAGAAAGTGCAGCTGCGGTCCACAGAATATTTGGCATTTCTGGCCCAAGCATAATCCCTCATGTAATGAAAAACCTATTTCTATTTCTGCAACCTCGCTACTCTTCATATTGAAGAGGCTTGCATCTGTCTCCCATTTATTGAAGCTTATTCTTCATCTAGACAGCCAGGTCTGGTTTGTATTAGAAATTAGGTTTTAAATCACTATTTTTCTGTTATTTATTTTAGGATTTTCAGGAAGCCTCCAGACGTACAGAAAAATTCATCCTGTGAAAAAGACCCTAACACTTTTAATGAACCAAGCCCCAACTCCCTCACCTATGTTAAAGAACTTTGATGTTTTTAAGGTTCAAAATTATTTAAGCTTTAGAGTGACAGTAAGATCACTCTAAGAGTTAAAATGAGAGAAAAAAGTCAAAAAAAGTGAAATACTCCCCATGCAAGAATAAGAATAAGCTTTTCCTTAACAAGCAGTCTCCATTATGGGCTTTTCCTTCTCCTTTCTCACGTGGCTGAGGGCTTGCATTTCGGTGATTAATGGAGTCTCAAGATGTAGAAGGGGATATATATTTGCATATATATATATGAAGAAAGAACTGAGTGAAACAAACTTTTGGCTCAATAGATCTCAGGGGTCTAAATTGCATCTCTCTCCTCTTCAAGCTCGCTGCTACCTTGTGGCCAGCTCTAACGTGATTCCCTGTATCTGTGGGTCCCTGCTCCACACCATGTTCTAATCAACATGCACGGTTCTCTCCTCGGAGAGGACCTTGTTTGATATAAGCATACAAACCCATCACTGCAAGGTGAGTGGGACTGTGGTGTTGCAATGTCTCTCTCTGATAACTATCAGTACACAGGCTGTGAAATTCTTTAGGCTTGTGAAGGCCTAAATACTTTTTGAATTATTTTGCATTTACCACAGACCAGCACAGATGCTATAAATTCATGCCTGCCCTTGTGGTACGTTGGGATACTTGCTATGTACTCCTGAGATTTTTTGTCCAGCATCTTTTAATTTTCTCTCTTTTTTGTGACTTTTTATAACTGAACACAGAAGTCCTCTGGCAACTATTTTTGCTAGTGGAGTGGAGTACACTCAGGTTTAAACAAAACACCCGTTAGCATAAAGGTACAGGCAGTGTATGTGTAACAGGCTGGCCGAGTCTTGTCTAACTCATGTTGATTCCTGCAAGACAAAGTACCACAAAAACAGGCCATCTGTTCTCATCTGGCAAAGGGGAACAAAGGGGCACTGCGGTGCCATTGGTACATTAAAACTTTTTCTATTCTCTGGCTTTCCTCAGAAAGTATTTAGTAAGAAAAATGTGGGAAGAAACCAGCTGATCAACCAACCAGAAAATTAAAGAAAGCTTAAAATTAAATTAACTGCAGCACTTCTGCATAACATATATTACTTTTTAAAAATTAAATGTGACAGAGCAGGATAAATGTGGACATTCCAGAAGAAGAAAACAAACCAGTAAACAAAGAGCACATTTAAAGTTTTAGGTAAGGTTCTGTAAGATCAACATGTGAGAATGAAATTCTTTTGCCATTCAGAATCTATATTAATACAAATGCTTGTCTTTACTAATTAGTCATAGCCATAGACATTAATAATGTCTAATAATCACACATGAGGTCTCAATAGTGATTCTCTCATTATCAAATCTGCTCAACATACAAGTCAACGCATGTTTTTCAAACCAACTACATTCTTCATTCTGGTGTTTTAATTCATGCTTCTAATGTCAGAAAAGTTTATGAGAAATAAAGTGATATTGAATTCCCTGAAATTTAAGAATATTACCTATACTCTGTTAAACAAAATAGGCTTTGGCTTTCACATTCAGTGAAAGGACCACATATCTTAAAGTTCAGCACTCCTCGTTATTCAGGGAAAGATGCCTTAAATCACTGGAAGCCAGCCTAACTCCCTGCAGCGATACAGGCTGGGACTGGCTGGCTGGGAGCAGCTCTGCAGGAAGGGCTCTGGTGTCCCAGCGGACAGAGCTGAAATGAGCCAGCAGCATGCCCTGGCAGCAAAGAAGGGCAGCAGCATCCTGGGCTGTAGGAGCAGAAGAACAGCCAGGAGACATTATCCCCATCTGCTCAGCACTCATTAGGTTGCTTCTACCATAACTGGATCCAGTTTTGGCTCTCCCAGTATAACAAAGGCATCAATAAATCAAAGCAAGTCCAGTGGAAGCCACCAGCACGGGTAGGGGCTGGAGCACTTCTCCCAGGAGCAGAGGCTGGGGGAGCTGGGTCTAGCCTGGAGAAGAAAAGGCTGTGAAGTCAGGCTTTTGACACTGGTATGTGGCAGGAGGATGAGAGACAAATTGTATACACTGAGACAACTTCCAGATTGGGTATACAGAAATACTTTTGCTCCATGAGGACAATCAGGAAGTGGAACAGGTTGCCAAGAAATGCAGTGTAGTCCCTGTCCTTGGAGGTCTTCAAGACCAGACTGGACTTTACAGATGCCCCAGGAGGTTGGACGAGAGACTGCCAGAGGTCCCTTCTAACCTGAATTATCCTATAATCGGTAAACCTAAATCTAGAGTGCAAAATTTGTCTCAGGGATCAGATAGATTGTTATGTAGAATACTGCTTTCCTGATTATAACTACAAGGGTATCATACAAAGCATTAATAACAAGGCCCTGCAATATGACATGAACACGATGTGCTAGGTATTCAATCTCATTGACCTGTGCAAGTCCACAACTTCATTACTGGCCAATTAGTCTACATAAAATAACTGGGATATTTTTTTGTATCTGAGTAGAGTCTGAGTAGGCAGCTCCAAGTATGATACAGCAAGACTAACTAGAATTAAAAAAAAAAAAAAAAAAAAAAAAAAAAAAAAAAAAAAACAACAAAAAAACCTGAATAGGCAAAAGCTGAAATGAACCTGAAAACTGTTTCTTAAACAGTTTTTTTGATTACTGAAAGGATATTATTCACCATTTAATGTAATGTGTTGAAATGACATTTTCTGTCATTTTACAGTGATGTGACATTTCCCTTCCCACTGTTCAACTTCTTTTACTCCATGATTTCTGGAGTCTGTTACCCTGTTTTATTATTTTCACAACTTGAATTTAATTCCTACTTTTATTTATCTTCCTGCAAGTTCCTCAAATATTCTTTTGTGTCTTTAGTACTCTTTAATATATTTTATTTGTGTTTGTTTTTTTTTCATGGCTTTCATAATAGTGTTTTAACAGCTACATTAGCTACACTTACAAAATCCATGTCACATCTTTTGATCTGCTATTACCTCATTGAGCAATAGTTATAATCCTAAAAGCAATCGTGTACTTCCACTCTTCAATGAACAAAATCTGTAAGCACTCTAAGTGCAAAACAACAAAAAGAGTTAACAAAGAAACACAGCAACAAATAATCAATATAAATGAGTCCATAACTGATCAACTGGTGATCTCAGCAATAATAGCAGCTACCAGAGCAACATTTCCCAGAGAGAACCACAAAATCGTACACTGATATTGAGCATTCACTTTTCAGAGACAATGACTGCAGATTTATTTGATAGGTATATCTGACAGCATTATATTAGTAAAACTTAATCTTTAATATTGCTTATGCTTGCCCTTCCTCTGAAAGATGGTCTCACTTCAGTATGTTGGGCCAGGTTGTAAAGCATGTCTCAGTAAACCGTCTCAAAGCTTTTTCATCAGTTTTCCCCCTGACTTCCTGCAAGACTTGTTTTGCATCTGGGATTAACCTGTTCCCCAGCTATTATGAAACTCAGAATATTTACTCATTTGGGAGTAACAGGGCAACAACAGTGCACGTGAAGCATAACATATGGAACAAAAGTGCTGCTATATACTGGGGAAAAAAGCAACAGTGATGGAGCCATTCCTGGAGCTTTGAGTAGAAAAAGCAAAAAACTGGGCTACATAAATAATAATTGTAATACTATACTACTACATTTAAACACTACTTCTCTAAAATTTCCCACTTAGCTGTTGTTATCCAGTTACCTCACATAGCCTGTTTTTATGATGCTAACAACACCACGTTTTGAGTAGTGCAGCATCAGCTAGACAGCTATGTGATTTTACTCAAGTTCACAGCAGTATCTTTTAACACTTTTAACAGCCAGCATCTGAGAAATTTGTAAAAAATATTTTCTGAGACTCATCCTGGATTGCACTAGGCAATTTGCACTAAAAACAAACACTGCTCTCCCTGTGCAAAAACCCCTATAACACCCAACACAAAGCCTCACCCTGGTCCCTGCTTCTTGCCAAGGTTTCTGAGTAGACTTGTTTGACTTGGTAGGTAAGCAGAAAGGGTTTCCAGTTTCAAGTGCTAAGCACCTGACAGCACTTTGTGAGTTATAGAAACATTAGGCTTATTCTATTTTCAAGTGCTTAGGTTTACTATATGGAAATCCTCAACAAAGACAAAAGGAGAATTGAATAGGCAGATAAAACCGCCCCTGAACACTGAAAGGTAGCTACTTCCATTATCTCTGAGAGATCTCTGCTAGGCAAACCAGCATGTGCATTCTCTTTTCTTGGAACAAATCTCTAGATCAAGGTTTTTTTTTTAACCCAGGAAAAGCACAAGCAAAATATACCCATGTAAACGCTCATAAAAATCCTCCTGTTCTTTGTGGCATTATGCAAGCACAGCAGCAAGAGCATGTTGCGTTTTTAGGAAGATCATCTCCTTCACCTAATGACTCTCCACCACCTTGGCACCTTGAAATAGGACCAGAACCCCTCATCTCATGCTCCTGGAGCCAGGTTCCACGATTCCCAGCACTAGGGCAGAGCTTTGTTACAGAGTGGGGCTCGATATTTTTCCTTGAAAGGCTCAACGCCTCTCTTCTCAGAGCTTGAACCAGATAAGCTTACAGCACTCCAACCACCCTTCCATTCTCAGATTGACTGATATCAGCCAACACAAATCTCTGAATGTGCGACAGCCTTATCCTAAAACGTAACTATTGCCCCCTAAGTGACACCTATTTTCATTGCAAATTTAAGACAGAACTTTCTGTCATCATCTAATCTCACAAGATGCAAGATTCAAGTGAAACTTGATAGCAGTGATTGACAACCAGATGCCCTCTGCCTGCAGAGGTTCTATCTTTGCATGATTTTCCCTTTTTTCAGTCTTGGTTTCCAAAATGTCTAGCATATTTGATTTCAGCGAAGTCTGGACAAGAAAAAGTCAGTGGTTTTCTGACTTTACAAGTGAAAAACAACAAATGCAGCATAAGAAATCAAATTAAACATAGGTTGCCATTTGTCAAAAACAACTCCAAGACAGAGAAAATAAATCAATTGATACATAAAGTAACCACTTGTGTGAACTATTTTGATGAATCCTGACTGGTGGAATCAGGGCCAAAATGACAATTGGACCTATATCATTATCAATGTCGCCTAAATTCAAAAATATTCCTGTGATTGGCACAAGTTCTAGCCAGTCAGACTAACAGCAGTTAGGTACAAGTTCTTGTTTCTGGGAGCAGTGGCATTTGCGGTGCCCTAGACACTGCGGTGAAAGAATTTATAGTAACAATTTGATCGCTGCATTTATGAATGGAAGAAATTGCAAATATGTGAACGAAGAACTTCATATATAAGCACTTGCATTAGCAAATACTTTACTTTTTTTTGGGAAGAAAATAATTCAAGTTGATATCAACATCTAAAGAATACCATTTTATGAAAGCTGTGGTATATGCACATATTTCATGCAGAGTAAAGCTGAGACTTCTGCTTCCAAGCCTAATTTCATCAGGAATCCCATAGATTTTATTATCTAATTGTCACAGAAACAAATAATTCTATTGCACGAGAAAGATAATCAAATAAATTAACCACTTATTGGACTATATATATTAGGTCCACAAACCACCTAGTGTGTTTTCTAATAGCAAGAAATTTACCAAAATATTTGTTCTGTGCACCACTATTTTTCAGACTTTAATTTTAAACACATTTATAGGGAATAAAAAAAAGTAATTTTCATTTCCTTAAATAACTGCAAGAGCCATTGGCCATCCATTCCTTTCTATAGCACAGACGTGAATATATTATTTTAAGTTTAGGGAGAAAACTTGTTATTAAGTTTATCTTAACCATCATGCGTATTTAGGGTCAAAAACCACTGAAGAATAAATGACTGATAATATTTTCCAATGTAGCATATGCACTAAGGATGCAGTGCAAACATGCTATTCTCATAATTTCTGATATTCTCCTTTTATTTTCCTATATCATCTTGCACAGGATAGGAGTAGATAAAGCAGCATCAACACTAAAAGTTATTAGTATGAGTGTAAAGATAATGTTTTCAAGTGGAGCATCTTTGAACCCATTGCAGCTTTTAGTTTCCACAGGGAATACTAATTGTGTACTTTAAAAGGATCTCATTTTTGACATACTGGCATGTTGATGATCAGATGTGCTTCCATGCTCCAAGTTAGACTGGCAGACATCAGAGCAGTGCAGAGGCTTACAGAATTATTATATTTAATGTTTGGCAGGAATTACTATAGTGGAAAACACAAGGAGACTCTCTTTTTCCTCTTCTTCCTCCTTTATTTATTATTTTCCCCTCCTAGACTGGCATGGATCTAAAGAGCTAAAAACTAATTTAATATGACAAATGTTTCATCACTCTCTTAACCTCTGAAATGAACACTCTGACAAATAAAATATGCGTGGTATATGTCTTCTTTCTGACACTTTATAAATTACTTTCCTGTAACTGGGTTTCACTACCAGCCCAATATCCCTAGGATGTCCTAATTTGAATGGCTGACTCTACATTCTTCGAGTGTTGCCCCAGGATAATGGGAATAACTCCCAAGCTTCTTGAGATGACACATCTCAAATAGGATTGGAGGACAATTAGTTCCAAAGGTTATTATGCACTGTGAATTTTTTTGCATTTCATTCATTCTATTTTTATTTATCAGAAAAGGCAATAGGAATGCCTAAATCACTTTTAATACTCCTTTCTATCTGCTATAATACTTTTTTTGCTTGTCTTTTTAAGTCTCCCCATGTTAGAAATTTTTTCATGACACTGTTAATCTTTGGAAGTCTGAAAGTGAGATGTTTAAATCTGTAGACAGCATGTTTTCAATGAACGGTTTTGATTTCCACATCTCTTTTATATTAGGACAATTAATTTAGAAACCCTGTAGTCTGTGAGAACTTCAAACTATTCTTTCAATATGATTCACTTTGTATTTGCCAGCACTGCATTTTTCATTTAGCCCTGCAATAGGCCTCACTACCTTTGATACAGTCATCTTCACAGAGCCTAGATATATTGACAAACCTAAACAGCAGAACCATTCACAGCAAATTTTGATGACTTTTTCCATAACTATTACTTTCAGCAGATGTATCCCCAGCAATATAATTTCTGCTATGGTGGATAGCAGGATTTTTTTTTTTTTTTTATTGGGCATGTACAGCAGAAGAAAATGATCAGCACCTCTAAAGAGCTTCTTATGCTTGAAGTTCTGACAGCAAAACACTTCGGTAGAGTTAGTGCAATGTGGAGTGCTGCCCTTCTTCCTGCCTACCTTGGGCAAACTCAAACTATGTCCTAAGACTCCTAGAAGATTAACAGCTCTCACTATCCCAGTGTCTCAACAATTAGGACAGAACTGGGATTTTGGTCTGATTTGAACATCATTCTGGTCAGCTTGAAAACAGAAAAACCTTTTTTTCTCCTAACAGACCGACTAGAGCAAGACATAGTTAAAAGTTTGTCTTCACAGCAATTCAGGGATTAGTAGGTCAGCAGCTCCAAAGCTAGCTGCAGAAGAGCAGACAGCTGGTATTTCGGATTGCTGCTCTTTGCCCAGGAGAGAGGATATTTATTTTCCTCAGGACTGACGTTCTGCACATGCCCAGCAGAAGGCATCCCTCCAGGGAACTGTAGAACAAGGAAGGGTTTTTCAGGTTTCTTATAGTAAGGCCTAAAGTCACACCATTGGAGGACAGCAGAGTCCCAACAATCTGATGGGCGGATTAGCTCACAGCCCATGGCCGTAAGCACCTCCCTTTTACCATGCTGTTGTCAAGGCACTTAAGACAATGAAAGTTCCTTTCAGTTTTCTTTCTTTCCTTTTCTGTCTTTTCCATCACTTTAAATTATGATCACAGAGGATATTCACAGGATTAATTACTGCTATTTTCTGATTTTGACAGCTACTCTTCAGTGCACTTATTCCTTACTGTGTATGGCGTAAAGCTTGTCAGGTAACTTCTCATTATTTAATCCTTGAGCCAACACTCCTTCTAAAAGCTGCTTTTTTGTGTTCACAAGTCAACTTGCACTCATCATTCTTTAGTCAGGAAAAAAAAACCTCAAAAACTTCTGTCAAAACTAATCATTTATGTCATGACTCGAAGTGATAAATCATTCATCAATTATTAAGGGTCAATGCATTGTCTTACAGTAGTTCTTGTCTTAAACAGTATAGGAAACTGTATAAAGCAATAACTATGTTGCAAAGCTTTGCTTTAGATCACAGTAACCTAAATACCAGGGAAAAATACATCTCATAATCCATCACTTCAAAGTTATGCACATGATTAAAATATTCAGCTTGCAGTATATCATTTCCCATGTGCATAATCACTCAGACAGAGGGCTGTTGTATGATAACTGTCAAATTCAATAAATCATGTGCTTCCCAATCTTTTTATTTATATATCACAAACTAAGCCTGTTATTCTTCTGAGTTTTTTTTTTACAGAAGAAGCATAGAAAGATGGCTAGCCCTGTAGCACTGAGTATGCTGGGATGCAGGCCTGGCCTAAAGAGACAGCAGCACTGAAGTAGCTATCAGCTCTTTTTCACTCCCGTATGTATTAATTACCCACACAAGATCATTAATGTGAAAATTGAGGTTTCTTACAGAAAGCAGTATCTACTCTCTTGAGTTAGGTTATATGGTCAAAAACATATAATTCTCTTCAGATGGAGGGAAAAGGGAGAAAATACAGTGCATCTTTACAGGGCTTTGTGTGCTATGTACGAACCTTGCTGTTTATAGTAGGAACATATTTAATATCAGCACAAAGAGTCTCAGAAATGAACAAAAAAACCCAACATAATAGGTCTGGAAAGTATTTACAAGCTACCATAATGTTGGCATTTACTCAGGGAAGTTAGAGAGTTTGTGTAGCATATTATTATCATGAACATATTGTTGAAGGCAGTGTAAAAGGTACAAAATACACATCTAATTGGTGTAGACCCTTTGAAAAATCTCCAAAACAACAGAAAATGAGGAGGATATTGGGGCGAAATTCAGAAATAAATTAAAAAAGACAAAAAAACAGGAGCATGTTTGAAAAAAAATCTGAAAAGACAATAGAATGTAGTGTGGTCACTAGTAATATGTTAAACACAGAAAATATGCACAAAATGTTGAGTTTTCCTTATAAAACACTAAGGATGTGTGGCATATGGAAAATAACAGCACACCAAATGGATTTATCTAATTTAGGTCTAAAAACTATAGGAATTTAGGCACGCAAACAGATATATACTGAGACTTATCAACTAGAAGGATTTTTTTTTTTTTTTCATGTGGCATGCTATGGTAATACTTGAATTCTAATACCAGTAGCTTCTGTTACTCACATGGATTCGCTACCACAATTTTTCTGAAATATTTTTAATCTATGGCGGTACACAAAGAACTGCTCATTATTTCAGCCTCTGTTTGGAGCATCTGTGACACCTAAATTTAACACTGCACACTGAGGATCCTGAATCGGCTTCTTGCTCCCACTCTTATGACAGTGAACAGGATTTGAGAATCGTATTTTTCTCATTAACCAGTATAAAGAATAATAATGTTACTTGCTTGGTAACTATGCAAATCTACAAAACAGATTAAACCATCCTTTCATCTGCTCAAGTTTCATTTGCTGACACAGCCATGTGATTTGACAGAGAGAACAGTCTTACCTATGAAATATGCTAGCAGGATGGCAAGCAGGACTGCAGCAGCAATTGCAGATAAAGCAGCACATTTCCAGCTACAATACTTGGAGGGTTTTTTCAGCTTGAATGCATTCCTGGAGAATGTATTTCTAGGTAACAGCCTGGGAGGTGGAGTATAAACAGTTCCTGAGGTCAGTGGGTAGCCAGGGGAAGAGCTACTGAATAGCGGAGTCGTTCCAGAAGATGTCTTAAACAAGAAATGCCTGAAAAAAAAACAAAAAACAAAAAACAACAAAAAATGGAACTATAGTTGGAAACAGGAACTCTTGTAGTTATGAAAGAATATCTCCTATTCCTAACTCAGCTGACATAATGGATTAATTCAAGAAAAAAATACAACTTTGAAGAAATAAGGAGAATGAACACTATCATAGTTCTTTTGCCACCAAAGCCTAACAAAAGTCACTGAAACATAGTGTCAGGATGTCTCATGTTCAGATGTGATGTCATTATCAACTCCTTTTTGCCTGTGTTTGATTAGGACAAAACCAATAATTCTGCTACAAAATATCTAGAATTTCAACAGAACATTTCACTTCACAAGAAAGCATCCTTTCTGAGTTCACATGTTTAGATGACTTCCCTGTGGGATATGATACCCAATAAAAATTCTAAGACTAAATAAATAAATAAAAGTTGGAGCCTCAGTAATAGCCTTCGAAAAAGCTGCCAGCAAAAAATAAAATAAATTAAGAAACACTACAGTCTTGTAGGATGAGATTTTGCCAGAATTAGAATTAACCATCTTTTTTTTTTTTTTATTAATAGGAAATGTTAGGGAGGATTGATTTGAACAACCAAAACAAACATCAGAAGTAAAAGACTCACAGAAAAAAAACTTCTCAGACTTCAACTACACAGAAACTTGTTAAGAAGAAAATAATGGATGACTTACTACCCAACAAATTCTCAGAAAATGCTGCCAACTTGTTCCAGATACAGAAAATGAAGAAAACAACCAGAAGCCTGGCTCCTCCACATTAACTTTTCACAGTCAAGAAGAGCTGACTACAGGCATGTTTCCAGTAAATGATAAAAAGACAAGCACAGAATAAAGGCAGTGGTCTCCAAGAAGGCCAGTGAAAATCTGTTTTTAATGCAGCCATTTATAAAGTCTATTAATGAACATGATAAATCACTTAGTTTGGCATTGCTTTTGTGATCTTGTTCTTTTTTTGTTTGATCCCCCCCCTTAAAAGCCCCAAATAACCTTTTGCATCCCAAACAAGGGCAATAAAAATTTTAGTTTATTTCAGAAAATATTTCAATCACCTACTGCAGTAGTAGTATTCACTTTCATAACTTTTTCTTTGTGCTTTGGAGACACCAGAGAAAAAGTTTCAAATGCACAGGTACGCAGTCAGATGTGACTTTCAAAACAGCCCATTTACAAGAAAGGAAAAAATAATGAAAGTCTTGTTTCACAAGAACTATGCTTTAAATGTGTCTTTACTTCGCAACAATTCAATTAAAATAACCATTGGGGAAATAACGGTATGGGGCTGCTGGTGTTACAGGAGAACTGTTGACACTTCTGTTCCTTTGGTGTGGTTAAATCCCGACTGACGTGTGTTAGCAGAAGCAGTTTTAGTCCCTTCTGCAGGCTCCCTGGTGCTGGGAGCACAGGACTGCTCTGCGACAGGAACTCGGGACTGAAGTGGCATGGAGTGTGAGGGAGGAGGGACAGACAGGAGCAGGAGATGCACGGAGGCAGAGTGGAGGTGGGCCACAGGCAGGCAGGCTTCTGTCCCCTTACTGCTCACTGCTCCTGCCTCAGCGCAGGCCCCGTCTCACAGCACGAGTGGCCCTTTTGGGCTTGGACCTCAGGGTGAGCAACAGGCAGTTCTTACTCCTTTTTTTTCCTGCCCCAAAGCAGGAAATCACAAAATCAAACTGGAAATTGCAGTCCTTGGCACTGCCTTTATCTGAAATGTCAGAGCTTTTAACCCAGGAATTTTATGTGCCCTTCAGCTGAGAAGGCAGCTGCAGTACCAACAGAAATTTTAATATAAAGCATTGTTAAAGTAAACTCAGATATATAATGAAACTCTGCTCCCATCAAAAATGAATGAATGAATCTAGATATGTTTTAATAGAACATGTCAATCATATACTGTTTCATGTGATAAAAAAATGTAGAAGAAAATAGTTTCACTGTGGTCCATGTTATGTACATAAAGTATGTAAAGAAAACCAAAATACTTATGCATGCAAATATGACCTCTCTTACTTTGGTAAAACTGCTCAGAACTTGACAGAAGCAAAAAAGGCTGATAGAAATGAAGAAATGGATACGTGGAAATATGCCATTCTGAAAGCAAAAAGAAAAAAGAATAAACGTACTTGAATAAACTGAATTTTGTCACACCTTCAAGTCCTACCCACGTATTTCAAAAGCTGAAAGTTTACTATCTCTATATGAGGATTTCTGAGAAAGTGGAAAACATGAGAAGATTTCATGCCATGTTAATGTACAGTAATTACATCTTCAGGAGATTAAAAAAGACATTTAGCCAAAGATATGTTAAACACCCACTGAGCCATTTTGGAAACCCGGCACTGTGTTCAGAAGCTGGAGAGCAGATTGGCAGAAACACCTGAAGCTACAGCAGGGCGCTCCAAAATGACTGAGAACATAACGGACAAAATACTTGCAGCCCCTGAGTTTTTGGTCTAGATTCAGCTTCTAATGGAAATAAATTGACTTGTCTACTCTATCCCTAAAACCAATGATCTATAGCTATATTTTTATGTGGGATTTGACATGCTCTGGTGCAACCAATTGTCTGTGGACCAAAGCTGCAAAGAAAGAACACGAGCATTTATCAACATTAATTACAGTCTCTCAGAGGTAAGACCGGGAGGTATTGTACAACGAATGCTTATGGAAAGAAATGATCTTATTTGTACCCATTCACTTAATTTCAAATAGATTGTGGAGTAGAATTAAATAATAAATGTATATTCTATGTATTACCTGTTCATCTATCAAATACTGTAAGGAAAAACATATTTACCACCTCACTTAGCATTAATACTTTGATTTAGATTAGGCCTAAATTTGTATTTTGAAAACACGGGAATAAATTTGCTAATCTTAGCACAGTCTTTCTAATTTCTATGCATCATGAAGACATTCCTATCCTGGAAAACTATCAAATGCGATCATCAGTATGCAATGGTTCAGTAATGTAAACATCCATGAAAGCTATGTACAGAGTTTTTGTGCTGCTCATGGGAAACAAGCTAACACCATGGCTCACTCAAGGCTCTCCTTAAGCACCCCCTGCTCCCCAGGCCCTGCTCCCAGCTGCATGCTGTCGCCACGCTGTTCCCACACAGGGGAACATGCATGTGGCATGCTGCCAGCAGAGAGATGACATCTGTGAGAATGGAGCTTGCAAGGGAACATTCGTCCACAGCTCTGTGGTCTACTGGTAAATGGAAAAAGCTATATTGTGCTTTCTTCATTAATTCAGAGCTCTCTATACCATTTATTTTCCCACAGGTCAAAAGGACCTCTGGTGTTCAGGGAATAGTGGTCTGACAGAGACTGTATTAACTTCCATATTCTTTGAGAGAACAATCTTTTTCTTCCCCTGTCCTTTCTGGCCAGATTGTCATGGCAGCATGCTGCAACAATCAGCTGAGAAAAAAAAAAAAAATCTATCATTTATTTTTGTGATGACAAACTCTAATAGAAAGTAAGAACAAGATACCTTCACAGAAATTGCTTCTTTCACTCCTTACACTATTCTAAGCTCATTCTTTATGAAAAAGAAATATGGAGAGCTGTAATGCTTCAACTGTCTTTTTTTTTTCATATTAAGGTTTTTAATAGTAATTAATAAATAGAAAAGATACGTACCAAGAGATTAGTTTACAGCTCAGTTTATTGGTTCAAGGACTTATAAATGATCTTTAAGCTGTGATAAAATCACATGTCTATAATTTTATGTGACAATTCTGTGACATTTATTTGTTGCAGAAGAAACAATGAAATATGGAGCTAGCTTTTACTGGGAAAACAAACAAACAAACAAAACCCAAACCTAGTCTTCTAAACTCTTCTCCAAAAAAGTAGCCACAGGTCATATTGTGTCAATGAATGGCTCAAAGAGGCTGCTGAATTCAAACAGCAAAGTTTCATGTTATTTTTCTCACTTTTACACAAAAAGAAACCAAGAATGAATAAAACTATGAAACGTTCTAATGCCGTTTATGCTAAGAATGAACTCTGAGTGTCAGACTGGTACAGGATTTGGTTGCTTGCTTAAATGTCTTTCAGTCCTTCCTCAGTGGAGGTTTAATATGTTCTGGCACTGGGGTTCTTGTAGGGAAATGTAGGGAACTTCAGAGTTGCACAGAAACCTCTTTTTTTTTTTTTTTTTTTTTTTTTTTTCTTTTTGCCTTGGGCATTCCCCAATGCACTGAAGTTAACAAGTTTTAAAAATATTATCTATGTGTGTTTACACTGCATAGTTACAAGAAGTTAATTGTGCTAATGGAAGGATATGTTGAGATTTTTCCATTTTCCTCCTTTTGTTTCTCCTGCTCTATTCTGTGCTGGTGTGGGCTCACTTTGAGCACTGGGTGCAGGTTTGGACACCACAACATAAGAAGGACATAAAGCTATTAGAGAGCATCCAAAGGAGGGCTGCAAAGATGGTGAAGGGTCTGGAGGGCAAGAGGTGTGAGGAACAGCTTTAGCCTGTTGCAGAAAATCAGTTTGGAACTAACTGTGCATGGTGCAGGAACTAAGGACACCCCATCAGACATGGACACAATAATTCAGAACGGACACAAACAGCGAGGTAACACCTCTACCACTTCTATCCACTGCTGTGTGACATTGAACACGGCAGCAGCTGGCAAGCCTCCAGCCAAGCTCTAACATCAACTTCCCAGCCCTGGAAGGGGTAGTGATTCCTTGAAGGCCAGATTCGTCATGTCTTCTGAAAAATGCAGCGTGTTATGCAGAGTTAAGCAGTCTGTTACCTTAAGTGCCAGACCAGCATTCAACCACCGTCTCAACAAAGACACAGTTGGACACACAAAAGCATAGTAATTGAAAGCTGCCTGGCAGGAATGTGGTATGTTGTACAAAAAGGCAGGTGCCAGCCTTTGGGCACCCTGATCTGTCGTGTTATTAAACAAAAACAAACGGGCAATGTTCACAAAGCTGCACACAAAAATAAAATAAAAAAAAAAAGCAAAACATCTGTGTTGTACCCCAGCAATAGCATTAGCTCTGTACTGGAGACCTTTTATAGGACAACATGCATTTGATCTGGGAGATGTTAATTAAGATACTGTTGGGTAAACTTTTATAACCTCTCTATCTCCCTCCCCTGCTGTGTGCTGCCAGCACCATCCCAGGACTCCTGCTGCTGGCGTCAGGAGACAAGGTTTGACACAACCCAGTGGCATCACCCGGGCTGGGGCTGCTCAGAAAGCCACTGGAATCTGACAAAGAGCTTTGAGAGCCTGTAAAGGAGGTTGTAAACTACGGAGAGAGGAAGAATTGTTGCGATGGGGATCATTAGGAGCTCAAGAATGTGACAGGGAGAACACCAGCATGGAAAGGCCTCAGATCTGAAGGGGAAGGAACAGCAAGGCCAGTAAGGACAATTGAGCTGAAGTGTTTGTGTGGTGGAGGAGGTGGCACATGGAGCTCAGCAACACCAGGGTGCTGCAAGGGCCACCCCTCACCCTCCTGACTGGTGCCTGTCCAAAACCATTTCCAGGTGCCCTACAACAGCTGGTGGGCACACTAGCACTTGGCCTGCCACCTTAAATCCTAGTAACGTTAGCCAATAAATAATTGCTTCACCTCTTCCATTTATGCATATCTTTCCTGCAGAGTCTGAAGCTGACATCTTGTTGCATAATGAAGCTATTAAAATCTGCACAGTTGTTTATTCTCCAGGTATGCAGCAAAGAAACTGCTCCCTAACACCTGGGAGAAAGTAAGAGAAATAGCTACACATATAAACACACAAATGGGTTACTCTGAATATGTGCTTACATTAAATGGGAGTAGGAACTACAAAGCTGATTTGGAAAGATTTAGGCAGCACTTAAACAGTTCAAAGTATAAAGCCTCTAAATTCAAAGTGGGAAAAAAGTTTCATTTCTGCCATAAAGTTCTGAGAAGTATGTTGCACACTGCAGTCAAAGTGATGAAATCCAATAATGCTTACATCTGTTTTTCTGCTAATGACAATAATGACAA
Organism: Alectura lathami; assembly: GCA_013399715.1. Taxonomy (NCBI): domain Eukaryota; kingdom Metazoa; phylum Chordata; class Aves; order Galliformes; family Megapodiidae; genus Alectura; species Alectura lathami. The sequence goes on along the minus strand of VXAV01001453.1, from coordinate 330,682 downwards.
GAGCATTTTGCATTTCAATAGGGCTGCTAATTTTTAGCTTTCTGCATCAATTAATGAACTAATTTTCAAAACACTTCTATTTTAAAAGGCACACAGGTATGCTCTCTACTATCTCTAAATTCACCTACTTGCTTAACTAGAAATAAAAGAAAAGCGCTAGCAACAGTGCTAAATTAATGTTATTCAAGCCTATAAATAAATGGAATCTTATAATAAGAACCTCAATTCTCTAAAACAATTTTGTTATCAGTCCACATGTAAATGTGAAAAACAGAAACCTAAATCACATTATTTGGGATTAAAAACAACAACAACAACAAAACCTAAACAAAACAAAAACCACCAAAAAAAACCACCAAAAACCAACACCCTAAAACATACGTGCGTCTTCCTGTGCAGCCATTCATGCTGCCTCTACACAATTCCAAACTTGGTACAGCATCTGGCTTAAGCATTAACAATATTTCAGATATTTAATTTCTTTCTTAAATAAATAATACCTCAGCACTAAATCCCACTCTTCCCCTTCTCTGTCCTTGGATTTTTGCAATGACAGCTCTAGGCCGTGCGTAGCCTAGAGTACTACATTTACTCCTTCACTGCCTGGATGGTTTCAACTACAAAAACACTTGGCACAGGTGTTTCCCTGCTGTAACGCTCTGTGATTTTGGGTTCATGCACTGTGTTGGTGCAAACTGAGATACAGCTCATGTTACCACTCCATCTACTGCTCTCCCATCTCTGTCCTTGCTCTTCTCCCCTCAGGCTCACCCACAGGGTGACTATGCTGGGATTAGACTTGCAAAGAAAAAAGTTGGGCTTGAACCTCAGGAGCAGACAAATATTTGTAACAACATGAATCATTTAAGGCTAATTTTTTACAGAGTTTTCAAACTTGAAGTTGAACTTTGCTTAAATGACTCCAGACCTGAACTGCTACTTTTGTACTATAGCCCACAAGATCTTCTAAGGAAACACGGATTTCATAATCACCAGATTATGTGACCATCATCCTTTCCCCTGAAATATACGAGAAATGTTAGTATGTTACATTCTTCACTGAAGCCTAGCAACATTTCCTCATGAGGAAGCTCAAAGAAACCATAAACACACATACAAAATTATCTTTTCAGCTGAAAGATTTTGACTGAAAATATTTTAAGTATGAGACTAATTATGAGATTAAATAATAAGACTAACTTCTATTTAATTTTATCTTTTTTTTTTTTTCTCTTGGATTACGTATTATTAATTATAATGGAACCAACTAAATTAATTAACATCAATATGAAGTAGAGGAACAGGCATTAGCACATTAGGCAATCTTACACAAACATCCAACCGTGAAAGCTCTTCTGTTATCCTCATTTATGAGTCATTTCATTTTTGACTGGCATATGCAGATGGCCCTGTGCAAGGTTCCTGTACCAGAGATGAACCTTACAGTGCAAAGACTGATGCAAACCTTCCTGCAAAGCCATCCTTTTCTCCCTGTGCCCTGTGATAAAGAAGATCTCAAAGCATTTCAGCCTGTAAAGCAGAGTGCTGCCTCTGTGGCTGTCTGGAAGTAATGAGACCCACACTGGGATGTTCAAAGGTAGTATTTTCATCATTCATCCTCATTGAAAGCAATGATTAAAGAAGCAATAAAGGAACACCTCTTAACTGCAAAATGTAGAAACCAGCACTTTGGAAAGGAGGAGGAGGAGATGGTTTGAAACAGACTGCAAGAGGACAATAAAAGTTAAAGAGCATTAAACAGCAGCTCTGGGCCTAAAGGTAAAGCAGCTAAGTACTGCAGAAATGAACCATAAAAGTAGCATCATGATATGCTACATTCCTGTGTCCTTAGTTAAAGATATTTCAACCCATGTATTATGGACCCTCATTTCAAAGAAAAAAACAATTACGCAGCCAAAGCAGAGGCCTGCTGCAGCCATATAGCAGCAGCAGACCAGGTAAGATACGACCTGTATTTGTTTGCCTTGAACTGGACACAACCACACCAAAATAGTGTGACTAGTAAGCTGTATAAGCATTTTGCAATATTTTCATTGCACTAAAAGCAATGAGCTACTGCAATACAGGTAAACATAATTATGTTAAAAATAAAGTGCCACAAAGGGTAAATAGAGACTTGTGGTATAGTTGCCTGCAGAAGGTACATAGAAACACGTGCAAGTGGTAAACTCTACAGGAAAAGAGCTGAAGATAGATGGCTGACAGTGAAACCATAATAAGCCTGCAGAAAAAGCAGGAGAGCTGTTTGATGGAACCAGAGTAATCATGCAGAATAAACAATAAATTTTACCCAAAACCAGAGCAAACTTTGGTCCCCAAAATAAGCTAAACTATACCAAAAGCAGATAAAATTGTTTCCTTCTTAGGTGGAAGTGAGGAACATAAAACCATAAACAATGAGAGATTAAAGACAGGGACAAGAAAGGTTTCTGCTTAATTTCTGGCTTCCTCTGCAACCTGCTGTCAGGCCTGCTCTCCTGCACCTCCACCACAATGGCCATCGAGGTCTGCAGCCACCAGTCCACCACCTCCCCAGTACCATGCCCTCACAGCTAGATCAAGACAAGCTTCTGAAGAACCGACCATTTGTAAATGTAGGCATAATTACTGACAGTATAGGAAAAAATTGCTGATGATACTTACTGCTGATGAACATCAATTTTCTGAAGTGGTGTTTTCAAGTTGGAAGTTAGCCTGATAAATCAGCCTTCCAGGGCTGAGAACATCCACCCTACTCACTGGCCCTAAACAGCTCTGTTCCTGCTCCCTGGCCCCAGGTCATCGCTTTCCATGCCTGGCACTGTCCAGGGACCTGTAACTGTCCTGACTCTGCCTGCTCCCTGGGTGTTCTTTCAGACACTATCAGCACCCTGGCTTCTAATGTACTAACTTACATACTTATATCTGGTCTGACCTATCACAGAAGACCAGGGAGCTTCACATTTACTTTAAACTTGCTTACTTTGTAATCTGATAAGTAACTAAAAATCGAGAATTTCATCAACATATTTTATGTTTATGTTTGCATTGAATCAAGAACCTTATTTTAAAACAAAACAAAAATAAAAAGAATGCACCACACCAAATCACAAATGTGATTAACCCTCCAAAATCAACACTGAAACAGGAGATCGGAAAGGATGTGTTTGGAAAATCTGTGTCTCCAAGTGGTTTGCGGATTTAGCCCAGAATGCATAATGCAGCAAAGGAAAGAAGAGAAGAGAAAAACATTCTTACCAGACAAAAAATAACAACATGCAAACACACACTGCAGTATTCAGCACTTGGCACTGGTAGACAAAGATGTGTCTGGAATCTAAATTGTAATCTGAGTTTTGTAGCGCTGACATAAAGCATTCCCTTCCGACAGCTCAGGTACTGCTTTCTGTTCCATAATCAGTAATGTGACCACTCGCATATTGTTTTCCGCTGAGAGCAGAATCTACAGAAGGTAACCAAAAGGTGAAAACTAAAAGTTGTGAAAGATGGTCCTGATAAAGCAGCTGCTGTCAGCAGTGGCTCTGACTCTGGAGCGCTCTGCTGCTGAGATGAACAACTGCCAACAGGGAAAAACATTCAAGTGCAGTGCTCTGGGAAGAGTCACTGTGAGTGGGATCAGTGCTCACATCAAGGTAAAGCTGAAAAACAAAGGCTGAACTGACAAGTTAGCAAAAAGATGTCATTCGCTTTTGTGGCTACTGGTATGAATTTAGAGGAAATACCAGTTCTAAGTGAAAGAGTTGCAGGCTAATTTGGAAAGCCTCCAGTGATTCTGCAGGCATCAATTTCAGCAAAATTCACTGCAAATCAGAAAAAAAAAAAAAAAGTCATCTTCTGAGTTAATATTCTGTGATGAAACTTGTCAACAAGTCCTGTCAGGTGTGCAATGTCAGAAAGGAAGAAAATCGATCCTGAAGCACCTCTGGAAGAGCTGCAGAAGGCGGCACTCCTGTCATGAGGCTCTCTGACATCTCAGTGTTTGCCTCTGACAAACGCATCTATGGAAAACTCCAATTAACTGTTAGCTGGGTGTCTTGAAGGCTCCAGAAATAACAGCATTGCTCTGGTCAGCAATACGAATACACATGTATTCCCTGCAAGTTTGTGATCTAAGGCAGAGAAACATAGGGTCCAAAGTTAGTACTGATAGTCTCCCTGCCAGGGAAAAAACATGAAATCAGAATGTAAAAAAGCCAGACAAGCCCAGGTATGTTACTTGGGAATAACACTATTTTGACAAAGAACCATCTTGCAAATATCCCAAGGAATTCTCTCCCTATAAATGTTTGGGACAGTCTTAAGACACCAGAAATGACATATTACAGATACTACTGTACCCAAGAATGACTTTGTATGAAACCAGGATTAAAAGCATTCATTCCAATATTGGGCTGAACAGCCCCAACATCTTTATCTTGTGGTTGTTAGTAATAAATACCAAATTCAGGATGGCAAAATTAAGTTCCAGACAGTAGCAGATACTCTCTACAGAAGCAGCAGTTAAGAGTAGTACTCCACTCTTTCCTTTCTCCTTTCATTTCTCCTTTCTTTGACCAAAATTAACTCCAAAACCTTCTGAAAGTGAGAATCTCTTTCTCTTCTTGTACATCTCAGACTTCAACTAACTTGTATTTGCTTTCCATACCCCCCCTCTTCTTTGTAGTACCCATTGGGCTATTTTAGCAAAGAGAACTAATGTGAATAAGTAATGTGAACGAAGGCCCTTCTGAGCTGGGTGTAGCAGTGCAGACTCCCTGCACATTTCAGGCTCATTTTCTCCCCATGGTGCTGCACCCACTGGTTAACTGCTGGGTGACAGCCTGGTGCTGTAAGCTCCAGTCCAGCTGCACCATCTTCTCCCCAGACTCCCCCTCCAAACCAGACTGCGCAGAGGCATAGCTATATCATGTGAGGCAACTGTGGGTAATCTGGTAGAGCAGCCTGGAATTCCTAGAAGGTTGTAACTGAAACATAACGTCTGAGAAGCTGTGGCAACCAAACAGCTAAAACCACTGCATGAGTCAGTGTTACACGGAGTTGAGCTGCTCTACCTGCAGTCTGTGTTTTTATATACATCTAGGCAAGCAAGACCACTCTTCTACTGTGATCTTATTTTTCACATTTTTTTAATTGAATTTTCTAGAATTTAGTAACTTTCTACGATATTAGTAAGAGGGGTAGCCTGAGACATACAAATTCCAGCTCCAGCATATGTTGTGTGAGCACCCAGCATGCTTTGATGATTGCAGCAGGACTCTTGCCGCGTGTCTGTGAACAAGGACATAAACACATATTCCCGCAAATATTCCCACAACTGCTGATTTTAGATTCAGGGAGACCAGCTCTGCTATTCAAAGCACAAGGTAAATATGTTTGACGTCCCACACCCCAAATGACCACAAACCTGAGTACTGAGAACTGCAGCCTGTCAGGCACTTACTTATTTGACTGACCCAAGTGCTGCACCTTTAGATTTATATGCAACTGTTTGCCCCACAGGCATCAAGCTGTTAACACATACAGAAGAGATTAAAATGAGCTTGCATGCTGGATGAAATATAAATGAAAATTACAGTACTGTCAGTCTTGAATCTGGGATTGTTTCTCAAGTCTCCGAAAATGCATAATTGCATAATTACAAATGAGCCTCTGTTTGTGACTTCAGGAATGGCAAAATGCACAAATTTCCAGCAACACAGTCAATGTGACTTGTAAGAAGGTCCCCCTGAGCCTTTGAGGAAGATATGCTACACTAGTACCATCATCTGATCCCACAAGAACTGTGCAAAGCCAAAATAAATGCTTTAAAATAGGGCGGAGAGATGTCCACCTGTCTGTCTTCCAGTGCAACACAAATCACAGGATGTGCATCGCACGTACTCTGATGCCAGCAACTCTCACTGCTGTGTCAGCCAAAACCACCACTGGCCCAGGGTGAACCAAAACCCCTCTCCTGGTTAGCCAGCAGTGCTGCAGAGCTGCGTCAGCCCCACGACCCACCTGGTCTCGAGTGGCACGTTGCTGTTGAGCACCCAGCTGTCCTGCAGCTGCACGGACTCGGGTGTGGTGGCCAGGTCGTTGGGTGCGGGAGCAGGCGCATGGATCTGGTTGCGGCGGTTGGTGAGCGAGTTCCTGTTGAGGGAGTTGGCGGACGAGTGATGGTGGGACAGAGAGTGGTTGTGAGGAGGGGGGAGAGGCGGCCTCAGCGTTGACTGGCTGTGATGGTTTGAAGGGCCTGGAATGAAAAGGGAAAGATAAATCACAACCGTGTTGATGGTATTATTCTCCTCAGCATCTTCAAGAGACCATTGGCTAGGGAAAAAAAAAAAAAAAAAAAAAAAAAAAGCTAACTCCACAACCTGGAAACTATGCCTGTGTGCCTTTTGGACTTGTAGCTACTAAAATGTTGTTAAACCAGATCTCAGATTATTAGAGATTAGAGACATAAAACAGCATTTAAAGGTTGTATAGTTAGGATGTTCACAAAGACTAAATTGAGGTTTAAAAATAAGTCTCCATGGCCTCTTTCTGGAAAAAGGCTCCAACAGGGAGGAAGCAGGACAGTGGGTGAGAACATCCATCTGGAGGAACACTCTCTTCCCTGCTTCAGTCAAGGGAGTTTAAGGACACGAACCTTAATGCATTAAAAATAGCTTTTGAGAATATGGTCTTTCTGCTTCTATAAAACCTAATCAGAGATCTCAGCCTGCTTTCACTCACTGTTCGTTTACCCATCAGCTTCAAAGGAACAGTATTTGTGCCAGTGAAAGATTAAGCTGCAAATATGCAAAGAGAGCAACAATGCAATGATGGTATCTTTCACGTTCCTACATGTGATCAGGATTTGGCCTGCATTCTCCTATTCAGCAATGCCACAAACGCACATCAAGATCTGAAAATTATGCTAGTCTTTCAGCCTCTTCCATTGAAAGATGACAGAAGATGTTTTAGGGAGATAAGGAAGGATACACACTTTTCTCATTCTTTGAGCACTGACATGTTTGCATGGATAATGAAAATAAATTCTGCTAATCAATAAGGCAATGGTTTAAATTAAAAAGTGTATGTGCAGAAAATAGAATAAGGAGATATCATTTGTTTTCTAAACATACACAAAATGGTAAATAAGTTTAAATCTAATTTCATATGTTGCAATAATTTAATTTTAATAAAAATAGCAAAATTAAAAAAAAAACACTAAGTGGATTATGAACCATATGTGTTAGTTATTATATCAAGTTGCAGTTCTGTAGTGAGCAATAATAACGAAAAGTAATGTTAACAAAATTATAATTACAATGATATATGTTTGTTTTTAGAAACTGAAGCACATTTCACTCAATGAATCAAACAATAAAAGAAAGTATCACATGAGGAAAACATTTGCATTTAGACTGATCTATTTTCATATGAAACAATGAAGTATAAAAAAAAGTAAAATGTTCAATTAGCTATAAGTTCATTAAGGCCAACATTTAAAAAATGAAAAATTAAAAATTTTTGTTCAAGGACGACTAATGCCATGTGAGAATCATGCCACAGGGCCAGGAACTGAAGTAGGTGCAAAACTTCAGGCTTCTGATTTCTAAAGTTATGCTCAAAGCCCCTTCATAACCCAGAAAGGGCCCAAGAGAAGCCACTACCCCTGCTCCCAGGTGCCGCCAGACACACAGCATGGTGGCTGCCCCGGGGCAACGCAAGGGCTGAGGGCAGCAGTGCAGGGGCATGGTAGAGACAGCTGCTTCCTTTTCTTCAGCATCTCTGAGGGCCTGGAAAAGCATAGGCCAACGAAGAAGAAAGAACACAGATCTCACTGCAAAAGGCAAGTGGAACTTGTCCTGTAACAAGACACCTTAAGAAGGGAATAATAAATTCTGGATAATTCATATGCTGCTTTCTATCTGCACAAATGTTTCTTTTTCTTTTTTTTTTTGAAAATTTTTGAAAGTCTTTTGGCCTGAATGCTTACCCTGTGGTGAAAGCTTACCCTGTGGTATGCACGTGTTTCAAACATAAAGAAGCCTTTCATGAACACATCCTGACTTTTGGAGCTGTCAGATGGGCTGGACACCTCACTATCTTTATCTTGGCTATCTCTTACATAAGCTTGAAGGAGACTGCTTAGCCCAGCAAAGTTAACATCTGAGGCTCCTGTTTGGATCTCCTAAAACATCACAGCTAACCTACACTAGGTCCTGTGCCATTTCCTAACAGCATGCGGAGTAAGACACAGCAGGAGGAAAATGTGTTTGGACAATATCCACACGCAGAGAAGCTTAAGTGGAATTACTCTCCTAATGTCTGTTCTGGCTTTAAACAAAGCATAGCGATTTGGATTTCAATAAATGGATCTTTATGAGTGTTAAAATACAGATTTGTGCCCTTGTTTTAAATATTACTTCGAAGATTCGTGTGCTTCATATTTTCTCAGCTCACTTTTGATTGAGCTTCTCCTTTTGGAGGATAAATAACAAAGAATCATAAACAAAAACAAAAAAGTTTTGTTGCTAGAGACAGGGTAGTGCCAGCCACATAGAGACTCTGAATCTTGCAACCATAACATCATGGCGGCCGTTCTCAGAAGTGAGACAACTCTATGCATTCTTATTAATGTGCAATTTCTGTAAGGCTAAAGAAGAAAGAACTGAATTCAAACTACCATGAATTAATTTCCTGCAAGACTCAGTTTCCACACAGTATATAAGGCATACTGCACAAAATAAGCTATAGTAACTGAACCCATACTGCAGCTGCAAAACCTCAAAGCATCTGGCATGAGACAAATGTAGCATTTAGTATAGCATAAAAATCAAATACCAGTATTAAAGTTATCTAGATACATACTGAAACACATAAAGGCTTATATATTTCTAAATAGTATTTAGGAAACATGCACACAAAGTCATATATAGGAGTGTATATACAGGTTATATATGCACATACGAGAGAGTTAAAATCTTAATATGCAGTTTCTTCATAAATTTCTTTAAATAAATAAAAGCAGAAATTAGACACCATTGAACTTGCCAAGGTTTTAAACCCGGATTCAGACCATCTGAGCCTTTCTTTGTGAGCGTCTTTGCTAAAATTAAAACTTCAGCAGTGGTACCTGCAAATCAGGTTCAGAGGAGTAAATGACTCGTCCTGCAATAAAAGCTCAGCAGCACGAAGGGCTGGCATGAAGTAGCTTGCCATATGACATGCTCCGTGGCCTCTTTCTGATTGCTCTGGTATTTGGGAGCTTAAAGACAGTAAGTGCCTTGATGGAGCATATCTAGGTTTTTACATCAGGAAAGAGATTCTATTTTTAATATAGAAGTTGCCAATACTATGTTTGGGGAAAAACAGTGAGTAAACTATGCCATTTCTCAATTACTATATTAATTAGGGGTCTCACCAGAATACAATATCCAATTTCCAATATTTAGGATTTAAGAAGTCTCTTACAACTGTAATGAAAATCTGCAAACTGAAAATCTGAAATATTGGTTCCCCCCTGTTTTAGTTTCTGTCTTTTTTTTTATGATTATTTTTGATTTAAATTCACAAAAGACAAACATACTTAATTCTAATGTATTTTAGTACATGTTGAATGAGCCCTTCTGACAGATCAGGGCCTGATGACCATATAATCAACATGTGATTCTGCAGAGATCTTGCCGTAGTCAAGTATATCAGCAGTGTTTCATTTAAAATGCGCAAACTGGAAGCTGAGTAAGGAGAAATTATTTTCTAATTAAGTAATCTGAGAATACAGTGTCTGATGTAAATATCTTTGAAGCAAGCACGAGTTATTCAATTGAATTATTTGGGTTTAATCAGAACCAAAATGCTAAAAAGTGTAGGAAAAAATGCTTTTGTTCTGTTCATTCTTTTATTCAGGAAAACAGTTAAACAAAACAAGCTAGCACAGAGGTAGCATTCATCTAAAGTAAAATGCAAAATGGCACTTGTCTCCTTAAAAAAAAAAAAAAAAAAAAAAAGGCAAAAATCTCCAGAGCATAACTCAGTCATGATGGCATTCCCTTCTTTCGTGTGTAGGAGAGTACAAGACCTGCAGCCCAAGGCTGAATCCAAGAGCACGGGCCTGGGGCGCATGGCACAGGGCAGGCAGAGGGGCCTCGAACATTGTCACAGCATTGTCCTGTTCTGTGAGCAGCAAAAGCCCTCAAATGTCACAGGGTTACAGGCACAACAGTGATGGCAGCATGCTCCAGAGGACGCACCTCTAAATGCTGCTTCTCAGCATATTTTGCAGTTCAGATGTTGCCTAGCACACTAAGTGACACTTCAGACCTGCTTCAACATGGTCACACTAATTTCCATGTTCTTCCAGCTCTGGTACTCACACACAACACATGCCCTAAATCCACACAACACAAGGATCTGAGAAGTGAAGCTCCCACTGCAGAGATCAAATTCAAAGCAGAATCAGCAGTGTCCCTAACTGGAGCACAGCAGTATCATTCCTGCACTGTGTTCTTTGTATGTACTACCTCAAAAAAATAATGCAGATTCTATCTTAGCTGTGCTGCATTATCCTCCGTGCCATGATTAAATGCTAGAGACGTACAAACACCTCCTCAATCCTTTTCACAAAAGAACTAAAAGAAAAAAAAGTACACTATTTTTCTGAAATGAACAATGATGCAGCTAATATATCTAAACAACACAAAACTGAACAGAAAAGAGAATTAAGCTGATGCATTGAAAGATAAAATGAATAAACCAAACCCACAGAAAATCCAGCATTAGAAACCAGTCTTCAACGTTCCTAGTTCTTTATTCAAATAACTCCACCGCACTGTTTTCTCAAGGAAACCACATCATCTGCTACCACAATGAGTAACAGGTTGTCACTGAGCCACAGGGCCCCCTTCCAAGCTAAATTCAACCTCAAAGGCAGATCACACTACTCATTTAGGCAGAAAAGCAAGCACTGAAGCACCGAGGAGCAGACTGTAGCGTGCAAGGAGCTGCCCCTGCTCGACAGCCCAGATTTCAGCCTTTCTTGGTGCTGGCGGGGCTGGTACGAGGGCTTCTCATCAGCAATATGGACTCTGGTGTATGCTGTGCCTGATTCAGTTCTGTTTGCTTTCATTCTACGAATTATTTTGTGGAAGGCCAAAGTTTAAATGGAATCTCAATGTTCTCAAAATGTTTTCAACGTATGCTGGAAAAAAGCAAGTTATCTTGCTTACAACCATAGATGTCATTAACCTCCCTCCTGCTGTAAAACTAAACCATTTGCCAGGTGTTCCTCCTTTTGTCCACATGTATTTACAGTGTTCAAGGCAAGAATAGGTTGAATGACTGGCTGTCATCCCAGACCGTACATTTCAAACTGAAAATTCGGTAAATGAGTGCTAGAAATTGTGAGTCACTTATCAGCCTCTGCCACTGCACTGCAGCCATCTCCTCCGCACGATATTAGAATTGAAAACTAAATGTTCCTGTAGCAAAAAACAATAACAAGACCCCAAAACGCCACTGCTTTCTCACAATATCCAGATAATCACAGAAAAGAGAAAAGGTGGATCAAGTATCAATCTAGGACTTTGTCATAGTTTCTATACCCTATTCTGACTGAGGCATCCCTTGAGCAACTGTGGATGAAGCACTTGTTATCTGTATGCTCTTTTATCCATACCCTTTGCAGCAGTGTGGAAGTAAATTACCTTACCACTTACAAAGCGATCAGATGCTAGTGTGTTATGAGCTGCTAAAGCTCTCTGTAGCTGTGGCTCCCAGCCTGCAGGGCACAAGTTCAGCACAGGGGACACAGAAGCTGCAGGAACCAAATCAGCTTGGCCAGACTGGAGCCGCTGGTGCGTATGCAGACTGCAACTGCTACTCTACCCACATGCCAGCGGTGCTGAGGAGCTCAGTGCAGGCATCCAGGGGCATCCAGACAGGGCCACCTGCAGGAACAGCAGCTTGCTTGCAGTGTTGTGGGAGCCAAAGAAATAGCAGACTTGGCCTTTGCACCAGAAGGGTGGGCTGGTTGTGAAAAAATGGTGTGCACACTCATCTGGGAGAATACAAACATGCAGGACCCCTCACCAGAGCCTAACCTGATGGATTACGGGCATCTAAACAATTTCCTGAAGTGTCACCTACAAAGAGGTTAAAAACTACCACCCTACAAAACAGTACTATCTGAGATACCATGTACTAATTATATTTGCTTAAATACATCACTTAAATATGCATTATCTCACTGCATGAGGTGCACTGACTGCATAAAATAACGGCTAGTCAACAGCAAACCACATAGCTTTAATAATAACGCTTTATGTAGACTCAGTACACTGTGATAGGTTTACTTATATATATATATCTGAATGTAGGTGTACTATTTCCAATTCTACATATCAGAAAAATGAGTCACAAAGAGGTTAGAGAGTCACCTTTCCAACTAAAAAAAAAAAAAAAATCCATCCATTTCACATGTTTCTCAATCAAGCTTCTCATTTAATTTTCCAATAATGAAATAGATATAAAACATATTTGAGAGTGACCAAGGGTATATTTATCTTCTTTAGTCTAGATGTATGACTTTTGCCTGAAGAGGGCACTGATGTAAGAACCAAGAAGAAAAGCATACGTATGTATTTCTAAGCCATAAAAATAGTTAACCGTTGCCATAAAACATGTCATCCAGAATGCTAAATTGTGCTCTGTATTCTTGGTTCTGCAGAATGAGAAAGAGATGAACCCTATCTTAAGTCTTACACAAATGCTCTCCAAAGCTCACTCAGTTTGGTACACTGAGAATCACACCAAAGAGACACTGAAGACAGATTCTGAGCAGATGTATTTAGGCCAGCAGTGTAAGCCTGGAGACATTTTCCTGATAGGAGCACAGCTTGAAAACTGCTGTTCTCCTGGACAGTCCAAGAGGGAGCCCAAAATTTTTCCTAGAGACTTAAGAATAATTATATTGTAATTTCCAATTCATTGTGAGTCTGGAGTCAGGTGCCATAGAAAGCCATCCCTGAAGCTACTACAGCAGTACTTCGGATTTTATGTAAACCAGTTTGCTAGCACACAAAGCTGTTTTCCAAGGGTGTATGTAAAAGAAATGCTAGTCACAGGTGCTTTAATGCAGTATGTTATTTTGATGATAGAAGGGTTTGGGTTGGAAGGGACATTAAAGATCATCGAGTTCCAACCCTCTGCCATGGGCAGGGACACCTCCCACTGACCAGGATGCTCAGGGCCCCATCCAGCCTGGCCCTGAACACTGCCAGGGTGGGGGCATCCACAGCCTCTCTGGGCAACCTGTGCCAGTGTCTCACCACCCTCACAGGTAAGAATTTCTTCTTAATATCTAGCCTAAATCTCCCCTCTTCCAGAAACTTCACAGAACATATTATGCAGTGTCCAAAACCTTCCAAAAATTACTTTTTACATCTAAAATCATAAAAAAAAATACAAGAAAGTGTCTCAAATTACTGAAGGTAACTGTGTCCAAGAGATCTGACAGGAGACTAAGATCTGTACAATGCTGTTCCACTGGTGTTCTGGTTAGAGCATTTTTTCAGAAATATTTACAGTATTGTCCTATCAGCACAAACAAAGCAAAAAAAAAAAAAAAATTCAATACAATTTTTCCTTTAGACTGAAACATCTGGTAATCAAATGGTGGGAGCAAACAGCGATGCATACAAACCATCAAAATATGAAGGTGTACTGACACCAGTACGTCCAAGGTGCTTGGAGGAGCTTCTTGGACAGTTCCATCCCATGGCCCTGGAGAAGCAGAGACCAGAGTTGTGTGCTCTTTGGACACCCTGCTTTGCTGTAGAACAGGTAAGAATAGCTTGTGTAGACTACATGGAAAAGGTAGGATAATGGTGCATAATGCTGTAGTAAATAAAATCAAATATGATACAATGTCTATGTTGAATTGAATGGGACTTCAACAGGTTATTTCAATTTTTAAAAGTAGGTAAAATACGAATGACTACATGTAAGAAGCAAGCACTTTCAGCAATGCTGCCTGTCCCCAGTGTCAAGGGGACAGCAAATACCATGGTTCCACCTATTGCTTATATAAACTTAAAAACTGCTTTACCCTAGGAACTCAGAGCAACCTCTGCTTTCACTTGTCTGTCTTTGTCTCAAGACCATGATTTTATTTTTCTGAGAAGACCAGAAATGCAAAGAGTTTCAAGTAAAGAGCCATAGAAATAATAATTCTTAATTATTAATTAAGCTAAGAGGGAACAGATTCCATTTTCTATTTAAGGTATAAGAGTAGCTATGATAATTTAATTATGTAGTATATCTTCTTTCAGAGACCACCACAGTACTAAGTGGAGTTGAGTACTATCAAAAGAAAGAGAAAAACAGCTCTTGGCTGTTACTGTGCTGCATTCACATTAATGATGACAGCAATATTAAAGAAGTATTTAAAAACAGTTGAAGAGGATGACTGCAATATTTTATCCAACTAAAGTCATAGAAGAGACTAGACACTAGTCAGACACCAAGATTGTAGTTTGGCCAAAACCTCTTGATAAAAATCTGCAAGCTTGCAAAAAATTGCTAACAGCTTTATCAAAGGATGACAAGCAATCAAAATCTATGTTTGAAATCTCTGCTCAAAAGTGAGTGAATTGCTTAAATCCCTTGCACAGAAGAGGTTCGTGGCAGTTAAAGCCATAATGTGAGATGAACTTCAGAAAACCCACAGAGCAAGGGCAAAACTTTGACACTGACGTTAATGTGTGAAACCATGACAGAGAATAAAAAGAGATAAGGAGGATTCTGCACTAAGTCAAGGGAGTCTGCTGCTTTGAGACATGGGGGCAAGTCAGTAGGAATGAAGGAAGAAGACACTAAATCAATATTTCCTGTGAGCACTTTGGTAGCTTGATAACAGTCTTCTACATAAAATGGAAGCTCCTTGATGATTATGTCTTGTGTGTATAGGTTGTATTAGATTAGCTGTTAATTTGGCATGATGTGAGCAGATCAATAGACCAGAGCAGAAGATCCTAGAACCCCTCTTCTACACTACATGCTGTTTGGATGCTGTCGGGCTGTAACTTTGGACAGCATTTAGTTTGGTTCACGTGGATCAAGAGTCCCCACCATCCATGGGGTTTGAAGCAGTCTCAAGGACCACTCGTTTGCAGCTCTCATGTCCCCATTAGAAGGGGAAGCACAGTTCCTTTAAAGCTTCTAGTCAGTTTTCCCTGGAAGGAATCTTCTTTGTGCATGCTGAAATTTCCCTGTCAGCCATCCCATCCCTCCACAAGCTGAGCAGTCAAAGGGGTCCGTCCAAAACTGCACCACAAAGCGCTAATGTAGACACTGCCCAGCTCAGTCAGAGTCTTGTTCAGATGTCACTGCCTTAAAGTTTGTTACTCATCTATCGGTTAATCTGTATTTCACATAAGGAAAATTCACAATAATAGTAATTATTATCCACTGAGAAAGACTAACATTTTCCTTAAACTTTGTTTTTCAATGATTGAGATATTTATTGGCTGCTTCAGTCTGTAATTAGTAAATATCCTTTAAAATGTTAAAAAGAACAGTGTAAGCTACAGAATTAATTTCATATGGTGACTGTGAGCTGGGCAAGACACTAAAAACTTAACAGATATTAAGTTGCAATTCTGTATTTGAAAAATCCAATGAGATTACTTTGGTTTGATAAGAAAACTTTGACACAATGACAGCACAATCTTCCTCTACATGATGATATGCAAGAAAGACATGTGTCGTGTTAAGTTTTCAAAGCTATCTACGGAGATGTGTTCATCACTTAGGCTTTTCTCACAGCCGTTTATCAACTAATTTTAAAAGGAATGTTCAGAAACAGAGAAGTCAAACTTAAGAAATTAAAAAATCAAGAGGATTTTTTCCCTAAGCATCTCTAGTATTTTAACTGAAAGTTATTGTCATTATGTTATTATCAGTAAATTAGAGCTATCTATAGTTTTAGGTAGTGAAAAACTTATTAGGTGTCTCTACTTAACACACAAGGAAAGAAATAAAAACAAATTAAAAAAATAAATCTTATCTAGCTAAAGGATTGCCATTAGATATCTATGGCTATGCCAATAACAGCATATTTAAAAAAATGTTTTAAATTAAGATAAATTAAGATTCATTCATTTTTACTACTTTTCTTTCTATTTGCACATGTGAAAGGTCAGGCAACTTCATTGATAAGGAAATTTATTCTGACAAAAAAAAACAGACTGTGTCTTGAGAAGGTTATCGCTGATGTTGGTACACGCATATGGCATCTAGATCAGGAATAAGTATGATCTCTTACAAGTCTCAAATATTATGATTATCTTTGACATATTCACAAAGGCAGATGGATATCCAGGTAGCAAAGATCTTGTTTATAAAGAGGTATTTCTGAAATAAATATTCATAAATGTGGGAAAGCAGAAGAAGTGTTAAAAGGAAAAGTAAAGCTTGGTATAGAAAGAGATCTTAAAAACCAATAACGCTGGTTCAGTGTTTAAACACCAGAACCCAGTTCTTAACTGTCTAAAATGCTTTTAGTGGATGTTACATGTACTAAACTGATCACTGCTAACAACCACAATGTAAAAACAACAATAAGCAGCGTTCTTTAAGACATCAGCCATGTATTTATCTTAAAGTGCTTCCTAAATGAAGCCTCAGAAGGTAAGGTATTAGCAACATTTGAATGAACATAAACTGAAACACCGGGAGTAATGAAGTCATACTGAATCCTGTGCCCAAACCCTAAACCCCTGGTTCCATCGTGGTCTCATCCCTCTCACAGCAGGCCGGCCCTGTCAGGGACATTCATTTCTCCAGTCATAACAAAGTAAAACACAAGAAAACTAATTCTGGTGGGTGCTAATAGAAAGTAACTCATGTTTAAATTTAACCATTATTTCAAAAAGCTTTTTTCTCATATGGAATGTTTAATCCATTTCAGTAAAGAGAGAAAAAATCACATGATGTCTTGGGTTGGAAGGGACCTTACAGAATCATAAAATGGCAAGTTTTTACATTGGACATAGATCTACAAATGCAATAGACTTCTGCTGAACATTTCAGATAGCTGTTTTAAAAAAAGCAACACAACAAAAAGCATAGTTGATCATAAGTTTTCCAAATGATACGTAACAAAAGTCCTACCCGCAGGGGAGGAATACATTCCTAAGGTAATGTCTAATTAGCACATTTTAACAAAAACGTAAGAGCAAAAGCTATCCTCTGCAGAGCTTGAGAGTCCATCGTCGTTAAAGCTTGAAATCTGTTCCATGGTTATTTTCTGCATCAGAAGGAAGTAGTCTGGAACAAAACCCAAAATACACATCTGTGTAGGATTCTGATGGACATCTTGATGCGGTTCTACTACTTCAGTTGACTTACATATCGTCTGATGCAAGCTCAGGGAAACACAGCAAGCTGTGCCATGAAGGGAGGGCAACTGTTGCAGTATGCTGTCTTTTTATTAACTGAGACTCACAAAGCTCTAAATTTATGAAACACACGAGAAAAAAATATTAAATTATTAATCAGTGATAAGACAATTAAGAAGTAAACTAAAGGGGAAAGTGGAAGCTTGGTCCTGAGGGAGAACAGCTGGTCCTCTCATTAAAAGTACGTTTTGGCAGCAAAATACCCCCTGAACAGAGTGATCCTGCTGCTAAAGCAGTCTCAGAGTCAAATTTAGGAAAAAGTGACAAAGAAAGGCTCATGTGAAGAACAAGGTGGGTGTACATTGGGTGTAACTGGGGCTGATATGAGCTACACTTCCCCAGCATGTGGCCAAAAAGGTGCTGAGATTTTATTGCACACTGGAGCCACAACATTAGATGTAACACCATCAGCCACTGGGCAGCTTTGTGCTGCTATGTGAAGCTGCACTGAGGTAAGCCTGAGAGTCATGGAAAGGTGTCACTCACTTCACCAACCCGTACCCATACGCTGAATGCAGCAGGGAGGATGGCAGCTGAAGCCCTGAACCACCCTGTGTTCTGGTTTAGATCCCGCAGTGGGAAATAACCCATGATCATGGGTAGGCACTTCACCTCCGTGCTGTGATGGTCTGTGTGCTGCTGGAAAGAAGAGGGCATGGTATGATGGTAATGGCATGGGAAGCCTTTCCCAAGAAGGAAATCATTAAATACTATAATGTTTTGGTGACTATCATAGAAATGCAAAATTGGATACTTCATCTTAATTTTCTACACTCTTGTTTCCCTATTAGATAAAACACTGCTAAGAAATTTCCTCCCTAAATGCCATCCTCTCCATTCACGTATTTCCCTGTATGCATGATCTCTACAGCTAGAAGTAGAAACACACTAGTTCTTTTTCCTAATCCAATAATTCTGCTTTAAATGGTTACTTGAATTCTTCCCAAAGATTCAAACGTCTTCTGTAACAGGTAGGAATTTGGACATCCTTATATAGCATGGTCTCAGCCTGTTTCAAAACTTGATTCAACATGAAGAATACAATAAATTAAATTTCTTTTAAAACACTGGTCTTTCTATACCTGTTTGTTCACTTGGGTCAGTTGGCAAAATAAACATTTCAGCCATTCCTGCTGCTCCAGATATGTCACACTGAAGTGCATTTTGCATAAAAAGAAATGGCATGCTACTAGCTTAGTAACATTTCTAGGGCCTTAGTTATAAACTTCAGACGATGCTCTAGACAGGAGCTCAAGTGATACAGATTCCTGCTCTTCAGACAAACAGCAGAGAGATTTGCAGATTCAGTTTGAACCTGTACTGCATTAATTTACATTAGCTGATCAAAGAAAATGAAAGCAAAGACAAGGTAGATTTCTAAAATAAGGGGATATATACATGCCAAGCTAACAATTTATTAGATACACACAGTTACTTGAGCATATGTGCACACTGAGTGTTAAGGACTACACAGGGCAACACCCTGATACACAATGATTCCAACCTGCTCAGGAGCAAGCACTGAAGGGCAGAGGCCAAGCAGCACTGGGGCTGTGAGCTGGGCTGCCAGCAGAGCCCTGTGCTGAGCAGCACAGTGTGGGCATGGCCTGGCGCTCTGGGCAGGGACAGGTGGCCCAGAGCCACAGAGGCAATGAGAGTAGACAAGAGGGGGAAGAACAGTGCTGGGAGCAGAGGAGAGGGCAGAGGAGAAGCTGCCTCACCGGGGTGCAGAACCCCTCACTTTCCTGGGGTAAGATGCACACTGCTACGCACAAAACTGCGGTGGCACTGCTGGTGTAAGCGCAGGCAGCCAGGCCTCTGGGCACATTCAGCCTCAGAAGGTGCTGGCTCCAGCAAGGCACAGCTGCGACACTGCCCTGGCAGCTCGTGGAATGTGCCCCTCTTTCCCTTAGTCCTTCCGGTACCACCCAATCCATTGATGTTACGGGGATGTCCTATGCCAAGGATGTCATCATCTCTGAGGATTTTAAAAATAGTAAGCCAATAGCTATGACCCTATGGTACACTAAGTTAAAAGAAAATATTTTCCTATACACATCATTATTTTTTCAACACTGTAGCTTTTTCAAACCAAAATTATTTTCCTTTTTCGAGCAGTTGTTTTTGCAAAAAATGCATCTGCTAATAATAATAAAAAAAAGACCCATGGTCTCAAGTCATGTTGAAGAAATTGTTTAATACTGTCACCTGAACACACTGTTCGAAGTGTCAACCTTATCCAGAGCAAAGACTGCCAAAGGAATTACGTTAGCCCCAGCACTCCACAGTACCATCTTCAGAGCCAGCCCCATTCAAAGCAAGCAATGACAAGACAAAACTGATGCTTCCACATTTTCTATACTCTTCAAAACAATAGATTGCTACTTCCTAGAGATCTGTCTCTTCTTCATGCATTAACAATTAATACGGATCCTGCTTATAGACATCTCTAATGCTTTGGGCTGTATTTATGGTGTGATAACTGTGTCATTTTGAGACACAGCACACCAAGATGACAGAAAGACATAGCTGAACTGTTCACTCTTGCTCCTATCTAAGGGACAACACTGTTATCTTGTTACAAAATACTGCCCCAAGCTATAAAAAGTTTCATAAATCTTTTTCTACCAGTGTTGTCAGCCTCTATTTTTGCCTGTGGCTGAATGTGATTATCATCTGTTTCCACCCTACAAGAAAACAAAGTGATCTAGAATATAATGACTGGGGAACATTTTGGAGCCCTCCTGAGCTGCGGGATGCTTCCAGCTGCTAGCATAGCTGATAACGGACTTAATAGAGCTAATGATTTCTAATACCACTAACACAAGGCTATTTTCACAGTGGGTAAATAATGAGTCTTTTTGTTTTGGAAATAGTTAAGGAGTCATGTAGATATTTGATAAGTACATGATACAGTATAAATGCAGCAATATTTGGGTAACTAATGGTGGATTACACTATAGCTAGAAAATAATATATGTTTCTGTTTCCTTTTAAAGAACTTAAAAAGTTTATAACCCTGCTAACACCACTGTGACAGCAAGGAGGTTTTGCTGTAAACAATTACAAGTAATGTCTTAATCTAAGCATAAAAACACATCCACTTGTTTCAGTGTACTGCATCTTTGTTTTTATGCTGGTAATTAATATTACTAGTCTTCATCAGAAATAAAAACTAATTGGATAGTAAACAAAATTTTCTTGAGGGCTGAATGCAAAAAAACCATGAATGAGAAAACGATGGATGCTGTGTATGCCTACAGTACTGCACTTGGTCATAATCACAGAATGGCTTGGGGTGAAAGGGACCTCAAGGATCACCGTCATGACTGTATGTTTCTGATGAGGACTGACAACGCTTACCTGGCTTGCTCCTCTCCCCATGGGTAACCCATGCCCCATTCAAAGGCCGTGTTCCGACAGGGGAGAACCCCATGCCACAGGCTGGGACGTTGCTTCCTGCTTTTTGTTTGTGTGAAATCATACATAAAACTTTCCTTTGATATCTTTCCCTCTCCTTCTCCTCTCCAGAAATTACATGCCCATATATGTTGCACATACACATATTCCATGTTTCCTTATAGAAATTTGAACATGGTTACACATTGTGGTCGCTACAGGGACTGCTGGGACTTCTGTGCCTGCTTGCTGCCGTGCCCTGCAAGGCTGGCACTTTGTGTCCCTCCTGTCCCACGCTTCCCCACTGCATCCCTTGTGCCCCACCACCGCCAGGCAGTGCAGGGCTGAGGCTGCTCGCAGGACTGCACCCCTGCCACCC
Organism: Alectura lathami; assembly: GCA_013399715.1. Lineage (NCBI taxonomy): Eukaryota > Metazoa > Chordata > Aves > Galliformes > Megapodiidae > Alectura > Alectura lathami. The sequence continues at coordinate 309,451 of VXAV01001453.1, read as the reverse complement.
TGAGCAGCACAGGAACAGCCTCCCCTCTCTCACACCACTTTTAAAGCCAAACTGACAGAGAAATTCTGTGCTGTTGAAAGCATGGCCCTCAGCAGAGAGTTCTTCTGCCCTGTGAGTTGTCTGACCTGTGCTAACAAATGCAATTCATTAAATGGAATTGCATTTTAGCATGCTCTATGTTCCTGCATCATCCAAAACTGGTGGCCCGAAGCTGCTTACAACTCAAACTTCTCACCAAGCAGAAAGAAAGTAGGTTAAATATATTTCTGCAAAGTAAGATTTAAATAAAATGATTTAAGCTAGATAGAGCTCCTTAAGTCAAAATGAAGAAGTAAAAGTATTTGATTATAGTCCAAGCAGAGCTATAAATGATAAAACGTTACACGGCAGTATCTGCCCATTCTAAACTTCACAGATTTTAGGAGAGCATACAACAACGTCCACTGCAACTCACATAAGTTGAAATATTACAAGAAGCAAGTAAAAATAATTAAGCTTATGAAGCTGCATTTCAAAGGAGAGCTTCTACAGTTAAGCTGAATACAAACTTAAGCAAAGGGTCTAATACAGCTGCTGGTGTCAAACTGAGAATGCAATCTCTTCTCTTTTTTGTCACTGCCATTGTTTCATTATGACAATAAACTGTGTAATGGAGCAACAGAAATTTTTCATGGTCTAGGAGTTAATGGTAGATTTTGTTTGTGCTGGTGAGACAGCAGTTTTAAATGACAGGTCAAACATTGACCAAACTACACAAGATTGCTCAACATCACAAATAAATGAGGTTAAATATTACCAAAAATAAATCTAGCAGGAACTCCAGTTTCCAAATCAGGTTGGTTTTGTATTTGAAGCCTGAGAAGTATGGGGTTTGTAAATTCATATGCTTGACAGACATGGACAAGCCAATGGATATAATCACAAGGAAACACTACCATGATCAAACAATGTGACAGCTGCATTCACTGCCTTTAATGACTTGCTGAAATGTTACTTCTCCCTTCACACCCAGGTACAGAAACAGCAAAGCCGCTGGATGCATTTATCTATGTATTCTGAATGCTAATGCCTTCAGACAATATTAGGTATTCAATTATTTACTAAATACTAAGATTCAGAGTTCAACAACTTTTATTTTTTAAATAGTACTCAATGCATGACAGAAATTTAGGATACATTAAAATGATGCTAAAGAAAGCAATGTAGCTGCCATAGCACTGACAATTTGAGAAACATGTCAAAGGGCATATACATTCTTAAAACCATTGAGCAAGTTTGAGAACGAGATGGCTAAGCTGCCACAAAAATGTAAGAATTATGGATTGTCTAAATAAATCAGCAAAAATATCATTGGGCAGAGATACTTTATGTGTTTTAATGTATAAAAATTGAAAACCGAGAATTTTGGAGAGCAAGGAGCTCTTTTGTATCAATATAGGATTTATAATGTCAATTAAAATTAGATTTAAGCCTGTAGATTTGTAATTTATGATAGGGATAGATGGCTGAAAGAAATAAGTAACAATAGCACAGAAAAGAAAATATATCCATTATTTAGAAAATGTTTATGAAGTGGAGAGAATTCAAATTGGAGTATTGAACAGAGAAGGTCTTGAGAATTGAGACTATACAAAGGGAACAAATGTTGCTAAGTCCAAAAATTATCTTACTTTGTTAAAAATAATTAGAATGAAATATACTGTAAGGTCCTTCAAAAGGAAGTAAACGTAGGCAACAGGTGGTGGGACAGGAAATGAAATTGACAAATTGACAAATGTGAGTGCAACTTGAAAGTCTTCTATTAACTGTTGATTCTAAACTACCTACTTGAACACCAACAAGAAAATGGTGTGGAGGGGAGAATTTTGGTAAACAGTCCAATGGAAATCATTGCAATGCTGTAGATACTCCAGGATAACATTTTAAGTACATAACAGCAAGAAAAAATAAAAATGCAACATATCTTCTAAGCTCTGACATCAAGTGATTGCATGCTGCAACCTTATCACTGAAGGGGAAGACAGCCAACAGCTGCCTTACGACACACCCTGCGTTACAGTGTGTAAATATGCCAAGTTATGAAATACTGCATCACGTACATTGTGCAGAGGGTGTTCCGTGTTACCTATATCCATTCAGCCTCATACTTGCCTACCATTGTGAAAAAGCAAAAAGATAATTTAAAATATTTGTTTAAACACAATTGTTCTCTGTAAACTTAGATTGGCATTTAGAATAGGGAGCTTGCAGCATCCTCTGCTGCAGACAGAACTGATCCCTACTCGGTGGGTGCAGGCCGACCTCAGCGCTGTTGTGCCGTAGCGCACACTGGCTGCTGCTAGCTGAGGCCACAGGCCCAGCTGCCTGCCCAGATCTTGCAGGGCTCTGCTTTTACATCTGTGTGTCAGTGAACACAAACCCACCTGCCCTTACTGACTGTGTCCCAGCTGGTTCTTTATTCATGTTACGTAGACTCATCTGTGACATCTTACTGATACAAATAGAAAACTACAGGGCATGCAGACATTTCTGATGGCCAGGTCTTACTTGAATGAAGCTGAAATTTAAAGTCTGTAATCCAGTGAAATCTTATACTACTGTTGTAGTGAGAAGTGTGCACAGAGTTTGAGAATGGGCCCTCACAGTAATACCATCATCAGGGGGCAAACAGAATTCGGCTTGATGGAGTGATAGGTCCTTAAGTAAGAAAGGAAAGACACTTGGTTAAAGGCTTGGGAAGCCAAATGGTGGCTTGTGTCCAACTGTGCGCACAGCAGGAAGCCGCGAGAACAGCCACTGGGCTTAGATCTGACAGTCGGATACTTTGCTGCTGCAGCTGCAAGCTGGGCACCTTCAGCACCCAATGGGGGAACGAGGGTGCATGAACACAATCAGTTTCATATCCAAAATGAGAAGTGCTTAGATGGAAGCAGCTAAAAGGCACAGACATGCTGAGGGGAGCAGCACCCAGTGGGGTGAGTGGCACAGACCTAGGGCTTCCACGTCCCCTGGCACAGCCCACAACAGCCTCAGGTTACCCATGGCTATCAGTGAGACAGCCCCTGCTCCAAACAGAGAAATCCTGTGCCCACTTTCTAAGCACAATTTATGCCTCAACATATATTGTGCAAATGGAGTTGGAGCTTCCTGTTCAATCTAACTATTTTGCAGTGTATATTGTTCTTTTCACTCATGAGCCAAGACAGTCATTGGTATATGTTGCTCAAATCAACTGTAGCATCAACTGAGTAAAATAAAAACAGAGGCATTGCTTAGGCACACCCAAAGTACTTACTTTACTGTCATGAATGATACACAATAGTGCAATGTCTTCAGTTTTATAGCTCTTCTTAACGCTCCATTGTAAGAGACAACACTCTTTTGCTCTTTTTTNTTTAGTAATTCACGTTTCATACTAGCCAGTTCAGACACAAATACGACATATTCACTCTTCAGACAATATTAGTTGAGGCATCTGATTTTCTAACTTCAAGCAATTAGAAGCAAACACAAAAAAAGCTGCTGGTCAAGGAGATGCTGAATACTAAAAACAGAATAAGGCATCTCTAGGTCATAAATTAAAGAGCTACAGGCACAGTTTATTCACATTTCATAAGACAGACATGCTGTCTGCCACTTTTTTTAGGGGGATGAGGAAAAAAAAAAGAATTTCATGATTCATAAAAGCTAGAAATAGCCCATCATTTATTTGCGGTCCCTGAGCTATCTATCTGGCACATCACTGTCAGGCTTCTGTGGGCATCCTGCTGGGCTGCTTTCAATCCCATGCCACAGAACAGGAGACTGCTGAAAAAGGAAGATCTATTTCCTTTATATTCTCCCTTCTAAACACTGTGTATTCTTCCAGACTGTATTTATTTTCTTGAAGTAAAAACAATAGTCGATATGTGAAAAGAAAAAATAAGGGAAGAAAATATAAGCAAGAAATGCTGTCACAGACAAGGATACTGTATAGGAGGAAACACACAATGTATTCAGTTGTTTTGATGTTTCATGAAGTTAGAGCTACAAGAGTCAAATGAGGCAAGTGAATATTATCTTTACCTCCACATATATATACACACAGAGATAAACACATATTGCTGCTACAGCCAAGTAACTTAATAAACAGTTTAAATGAACACTGCACTTCCCTGTGACATTGTTCCTGTTTCTCTACCAAATCCTGACACAGAGGGTTTCACTAACAATATTCATCAGTTCCTACCAAGCCAGTGACTATTGTCTGCAATCAGTCAGTATTTATCCTTGGATGTACATGAATGCAAAGCCGTTTCTGATCCCCACCCTATTCCTCGGCATACTGCAGCAGACTTTCCTCCTAAGGAGGCATTGCACGCTACCGTCATATTTTGTAACAAATGGTGAACTTGTGGTGCATGAAATTCCCCCCAAGAAAAACAGAAGTGACACCGAGGCCCATGCAGGCTTCGTGCCGGGTCACAGAGGCGGACGTACACATGAAGACCAAGCATGTATACAGTTACCATGCTTCTATATCACTGATTATTTCATTAGCTTCCCATTTTCAGCCTTCATACCTACATTCATCTATCAAGTATTGCAGAACACTTTTTACATGACTGCTCTCTGCTCCGCTATTCTGTTTGCACTCATTATTCCTTATTTCCACAGAGAGACATTCATTGCTCAGTACGTAAATCTCACTCCTTTCAAGCCTTTGCTTGCAGCTCCAAATCTGTCAGTACACACATATTATGACTGGGAAGTTCCTACTTCCCATCCCAGCTTCTTGATTGAACAGGTTTGGGGAAGGAATTGAACATGAACAGTTAAAACGATTACTAGAAAGCAAAAAATCCCCAGGAAACAACTTAAGCAGCTATGTAAAGCTCAACAGATTCCGGAGGCCTCTAGAAATCCAAATGTTTCTTGCCTACCTCCCATTTCATCATTTGAGAAAACTACAAAAAAAATAAGATATCGTATATCAACCCAGTCATACCTGCAACACAAAGCATCACAGGAAGAAGAGCACACCCTTTGGGCTTTACTTAGCCCCCTGCTAGGAATAAGGAATAGCATCTCTAAACCACAACACGCTTCCATTCTGCAACTTCCTATCTACTGCCATAATATTCTTCTTTGTAAATCAAATTTATTTATTCATGGGCACTGGCACACCGTTACTTTTGTCAAAACCGGTCTCGCGCATGCAGTCATCTCCGCGTTCCTCTAAACTAACTGGAAAAGCAATTAAGATTCCCCAGCACTTCAGATGGGGAGGGGGAACCATCGCAGTGTTGCTAACACAATCTCTGTGGGCGTACGCTAGTGCAAAATGACTGCGTCTCTGTGTACGGGGAGATAAGAGAAGTGACACAGATTAAAACAAATTGTTGATCCATACCAGAGAGGAGCTAGGCAAACAATAGCAGTAAAAGCATAAATGTCAATTTGGGATGATAAAGGATACAATCTAAATGTAATATGAGAGGCCTCTAGACAAAAAGAAGAAACAGAAATTACACATTACTGAGGTACCAGATGCAATAAACAAACAAATATGTAAACACACACATGAATATGTATATGGCAAAAGTCTGATCGCAGGCCTGATTGCACAGGAAACTAGATTTTATATTAAAATACTGAACAGTTCCCCAAAAGTTCAACTGCAAGATTTAGAGAAAAACATCTTATTTATAGCCATGATAATTTTGTTTTCATTTTGAGCAATCTGCAGATATCTCAGCATGCCTTCCTCTCCACCCTGCATTTGCATCTTGAGGGTACAGCTGTCCTCAAGCACGGACAGAGTGCCGCCAGATCCCTTCCTGCAAGAAGCTGGCTTTATCTATTGGAAAGAGCTGTCAAAAGGTTTCTCTAATTGCTGTCAGCATTTCCTCTCCTCTTCCCCTTAACATGTTCTTGTGCACAAGAATTAAGGTTTCAAAGCTCATTTAAATAATCTTATGCTTATTCTAGCCTTGCCATAAGTTTCATCCAAACTATGACCTAAAAACTAGTTAGTCACATACAGCTGTTAAAACACCTATCCAGAATTCAAATGAGGTCTGTATCAGCCATCCTAGGTGGCAATATGGCTACATTCTACCTGAGCAAAGAATGATCCTGAACTATCACGTAATGAGAACACGTGGCACCTGATAAAGTTACATTTAATACAAAAAAAAAATTCATAGATAGGAGTGAATTACCTTACCCTAAGCAACATTTTAGTATTCAGTTTCTAAACATGCTGCTGCAACAAATATTTCAGCAGTATCACCAAACTGGGAGATATCTCGCTTATGGTTTTGACCTATGTTTGGAGGTATCTGCAGATACATATTAACCTCTTGAAATGAAGATTTTTTTTTTTGTATGAACGACAACAAAAAGCACCTCAAAGGCCATTTAACCAAAAAATACACAGATCAACATACACAGCTACACACAAACACAGTTGGTCAACAAAATCACGCCATGATCTATAACAGAATTGCTGCTGTGCAAAACTGTGAGTTTAAGTTACCATATATTCCTCATGCCTGGAGTTTGTGCCATGCTACAGACTCCAATACCAAATGATAAAAGTGACCATTTTTACAGTTCTTTGTGAAGAACTCATTTTCCTCCTTAGTTTAATGTTTCAAACTGCTACCTTCAAGCATGCAGTGATGTGAGGAGGTGTGAAAGAACAAGAGTTTGCAGGCAGATGGTTTTTGTTCTTCTCCAGGCCTGAGATGCATCTCCTATTTGAAATATATTCTCTAAATACCAGGTGAGAAATTTTAGAATAATATAATAGAGCGTTACTGCTGGTGCATTTTAGTGATTCAAAAGGCTCTCCAAGAATAACCTAAGTTACTGTTTTTCCAAACAGTAGCAGACTACTGGGCAATCAAATTGCCTAACATCTTGCAAGCCAAATTTCCTTTCTGTTATAAACAATGAGCTGTGTTAATCCAATACTATAAAAGATGTAATAATGTTTGTTCAAGTTTTTTNAATTTTTTTTTTTTTTTTTTTTTTTTTGTAGAAATGTGAGCTTCTGCTGGATATGTCTTAGAGTTTTCTTCTAATGGAAACTTTCGTTTGTTTATAACCCATCAACACTGATACTTTGTATTTTCAGTTTTTGCTTGTTTCCTACAGATATATTAAAAAGAACAAATAAAGTATCTCAACACTAAATACAGCTGTTTCAAACATCCATTCATCATTATTCCAAGGAAACAGTATATTTATTTTGTAAACACTACTAGTTTCTGCATAGTGGCCATTAAATATTTTTCTTAATCTTAAAGATGTAAATAAAGATTAATTTCAATGCAGCTGTTAGAAGTACAGGTTTTCTAAAAATTAATAAAGTAAATAAAAGAATTTGAGTGAAAAAAAAAAGAATAAAATACATAATTTTTCATGTCCTCAATCTTTCTGGCAATTTTACGTATGTTCATATATCCAATGCACTAAAACCTCCACTAATTATTAATCTTTCTCAATATTGCCTACTAGAAAATAATTATCTTTTTTGTTTGTTTGTTTTTGTTTAAAAACATTCCCAAGGTTCCTGGTCATCGTTTTACAATAAATGTATTGGCACTGTCTTGCTTTGGAAATTGGCTTACACTTTTTCTGGAAGATGGACAGAGGAAGTATTTTGTCTTGTCCATATTTAAGAAAACAGAGCAATGTTTTGTTTGAACAACTAGAGTACCCTGTGCTTTGCAGCAGAGATAAGGCTGCTCCTTGCCATCTCTGTGTTCATATATACAAAAGCTTTATTTCACTTTGAAAATTTCACGTTTTCAAAGACTGTCTGCAGCTGGGTGCCTGGCTGGAACAAGGGAGGGCCTTTCCCTTCCCCCTGGCACCTGGAGCTGCAGGCTCTGCCGTATGTTTATAGCAGCCAGTACAACAGCACAGTGCAACCAGCACCACACTGTTCAGTGTACGTGACAACAAATACTATCCAAACTATTAGGAACTGGTGGTGGCCCCATACCCTGCTCTGCAGTGACTTGATTTACAGTGTCCCTGACCACAGGGTCTGGTGGTGAGGTTACCAGCAAAGCCTCTCTGCAGTGATGACGGGGTATATAGGAAAGACTACATGTGTTTAAGCTTCTGCTACCATGTGCTCAAAGAGCAGCGCTGCTCCTTTCCCCAGCAAGCAAAATTCAACACCGAGATGAGAACCAGAGCGGCAGTGGAAGCCTCCAAGAGATGGCACCTTGCAGAAACAGGACAGTGACCCAAGCCCAAACGGGGCTGGGACTCATCTCTGGGCAGGGAGCAGGAAACCTTGGACCAAGGGCTAGAGGATGAATAAAAGATTGAGGGGAATGAGGGTCTGGGGAAGGGAAAACTGTCAGAGGGATGGAGGCAAAGAACAACATGGGAAGGTACAAGGAGAAAGAGGACAGAAAGACAGACCTATCAAAGAGAATGGAGAAGATTCCAGTAAATGAAAGGAGGACCAAACACTACTGGGAAAGGAAGAAAAAAACAAAACCCTGCACAGCTAGACAAGGGAAAAGGCTGGAAGTCAGAATAGGAAGAAACATTAGAAAATCAACAAGGAAAATGACAATTAGGACTGAACAGACGAGCAGATGGCGGGTATTGAATGAACAGGAGGGCTGACAAAGCCCCCACGGGAGGGTGGGAGGAGAGCCCCACGCCCGGGGCTGCCCCAGAGCTGCTGGGGCCGGGGGAGCAGACAAGCGACGCACGGCACCTCCTCAGAAGGGACTGAGCAGGCTCAGACTGCGGAGACAGCCTGATTTCTGACAGCAAGCAAGCTTCTAGATGCTTGATCTTTTTACAAGTGTGTGTTTTACCTTCCTCTTGCCTTTACTTCTGTAAAATAGTTAACAACAGTGAGCGCTACAGCTTCAGTCAGTGAGCAGGAACTCCAGCTGCTACCAAATCATAGAATCATAGGATGGTTTGGGTTGGAAGGGACCTTAAAGATCATCTAGTTCCAACACCCCTGCCATGGGCAGGGACATTTCTTTGAGGTTATCCTTATTATCTCATCATATAAATACTAAATAAGCCATGCACACACACTGATGGAAAAAAACTTCACAGTTCTGACAGAGGTGCTATATTTGTTACAATTTTTATTTGGTGTTTCCCAAGCTGCTTTGTTAGCAAGTGAGTTGATCTCAGTTTTACATTGACACCAAAGCAGTGGCAGATTAAGTTGGAAACCATGCCCAGAGCTTGAAATGCTGCTGGATCATTTGTCCTTACTGAATGAAAGCAGATTTCTGAATTATATTGTGCACTGCTACTCATGCCACAGTTCAATATTGTTCTTTTCATCACTCTTTGTCAATTATCCTATATTCAGAGGATTTTTATCTTAGTAAATACTCCTGCATGGTGAATGTCAGTATTAGGAGAAAAGTCCTGAAAAGCCTGCTTATAAATGAAATTCTGATTTCAGCAAATTCATTCTTCTCAGATAGCTACATTTCTAGAATAAATTATCATCTCTAATATCATTACCTGAATACAGCAAAACCTGCACTGTAAAGGGTCTTGGCACTGAATGATGATAGGCATCAGAGGCTTAATGTTTAATTACTGAGCAGAGTTTTCTGGAGAGTTAGGTGCTAATATCATTCACCTGCTCCCATTGGTTCTGTGGCAGAATATTGTGATCGTTACAAACTGTCAAGGAGAAGCGATTCATAAACTTTGCTGTGTGCTACTCAAATGCACAGCTGGTGGGAATAAAGAAATGGACAGCTATTTATGGCAGTAAATCCCAGAGAGAAAGATCTTCAAACAGATATGAAAAATAAATAGGAAATCCTAATGAGAAGAGCAACAGACATTCCAATGTACTGTGAAGCAAGCTAAATATATTGAGTTTAAAATACAGACACACACACAAAATCAAGAACAAAATTTATACCTGAGCATGTTTTTTTAGTTTGTCCAAAAATGGCACCAATACAGAATACAGGTGGCAGCAACAGTGCTGTCAGCATTGCTGAAGGCACTGCATCTTTCAGGGCTGAAGCTCTGCACCCAAAGCCATCTTTCTGCAAATAAAAGTTCTTAGCACCACAACTGTTAATGCTCTCTGAAAACAATTTTGAAAGGCAAGAACATGCAACTTGCATTTCTAAATATGTTGAACAGTGCTAAGAACAAATGCTTGTTGTGGTTGTAATGACAGGTCTAATTTCTATACTACATACAGTCTATTTTTAAAAATCTACACTTCTGAATATTTCCATGCTGATTTGTATGTGTAAGTAGTTGCATAGATGTTTGAGAGAGAAGGAGAAAAGAAAGAAATCCTTTTTCACACGGGAGCCTAAACGGAGATTAATTTCTGAAAACCTAAAGCCTGATTTTGTATATTGAATACATATTTAAATGTGCCTGTTGGAACTCTGTTCTCCACGCTCATCTGTTTCAATCTAGTTAATGAAATAACTTTCTATATAATAAATAACAGGGAAATTAAGCCATGGAGTTAACAGTATGCATGAAATAATGAATTAATGCAAGTCTTATAAAACACAGAGCTTAAAGTTGTTAGCAAAAGTAAAAGACCAGCTACTTTAGTTGATGTTTAAAAATGCAGCAGAACCCTACGTTTTCAGGAAAGGTGATCACACCTGTTGGCAGAATGCCCTGACTCTGACACTGCTGCAGTGAGGAAGAACTGAGCAGTTTGCTAGGGTCCAAAATAACTAGAAGAAGACTAAGAGGAAGCAGGGATAAAACCACAACAAAATACAGTTCTTCACCAGAGAAAGGTCTAGCAACAGGCATTACACACTTTGGAAACGTGGTCCAGAGCACCCAGCAGTGAGGGATCAGTTTTGACTTCACATGAAAAGATGAATAAGGAGCCGCACCTCTCAGCACAGCAGAGCATCCTCCAAAGGAGGCACTGACAGCTGGCCTGAAGCTGAGGGGTCACAAGGTAATCATGACACTCTCAAAAGTAACACAGCCTGGTGGTAACCAGCGATTAAACTGTACCCCACTGTACAGATCACCAACGGGGCTCCCTGGCCATCCGTGCTGAGGAACTCCTGACTGCTGCCAGGCTGCTCCCTCTCCTGCAGCTCTCCTGGTCAGTGCCTGTGCAGCTGCATGGGAGTCTGGTGCTGGGGGGTAAGACTGATTTTCATAGCCACCCCGTGGGTCAGCACTTCCTCAGGAGCACTGGCAATGATGCAGGGTAGGGATGGTGACAGGAGCGCACAGGCCTGCTGGCTGCTGAGCCGGGGAAGCAGGAAGGCCTTGAGCAGTGTGGGGGTGCATGGAAACGAACGTACAGTGCAGGAGAGCATATATAACTAACTGCAGGTACTGCTATTTCTCTGCCTCTGAGAAGCACACATTATTTACAAAAGAGCTACGCATTTAGATAAGTCATTAAAAAGAGTTTACTGCAGCTCTCCAGAAAACATTTTAGGTCATCTTAATCTAACCTTACTTTCAGAGAGAGGAAAAAAAAAAGAGAAGACACAAATATTCTAATCAATATTGTGGTAAATGCATTTAGGGTGGCTAAATCTCTCTAAACAAAATTTTCCACTGACAGACACTGAATAAATTAAAAATCACTAGAGTTAAATTGAAAACATCTTTCCATAAATCACCCTTGAAAAATTAACACCAGATGCCTTTTTTTTTTTTTTCCCCCTCGCCTAAAAATGATTCTAGGAAAAAACAAGTTGTACCAGCTGATCTAAAGTATGACCTCATTTCCTTTCAAAACCAAATTAGTTAGAAATCTGCAATAACAGTCAACAAAGTTGATAAAAGGGAGCTTCAGTGGCTACTAGTAGTTTAGGACCCAACAGTACAAGTGCTTCTTAAAACTGCATCCACACTTAAACTGGTGTCGCTTGCCTGTATATTTCTCTTTGGACCCAGTTTATTCCAAGACAGATTTCAAAAATTTTCTGACAGCAAAACCAAACAGATATTAGCTTCTAACTGCAAAATGTTACCAAAAAACCCACATGGAAATATCTTAGATGTTTCTTACTGAAGTGTTGACCTTATAGAAATCAATGCTGCTTCTTAACAGCTTGGATCCTACCCCCTGCACGTAGGTACAGGAACATTCCAGCATATTGTTTCTATACTTGAAAGAGCTGATTATAATCATATATTATGTGAACTTTGATGCTCTATGTGAAAGCATGCATTTGTTCTGTAAAGAAAACAGACAATCTGCATACTACGTAATTTTTCAGAACATAGTTATGATTTGTAATGAATGTTGTTTTAAGTGCTTCATATTCGTATTTGTGTGAATCTTGTCACAGAAATTTCTTGAAACAGTGTTAAACTTGAGCAGTACAGCCTGACCGACTTTTTAAAAAACAAAAGCAAAACCCACAAGCCTAAAACTTACCCACTGCTGTCTCCCAGGAAATTGTGAAAATGTGACAGATTCTGCGAGGAACCTGGGACCTGTGCACATTAGAAATTCTCTCCTGCAGGGTTAGCAGGTGTGGGCTGTGTCAAATAAATTTATTGCAGTCTGTGCTAATAACGAAAATTATAGAAAACCTAGATGAAAGTGCTCTGCATCTAGCTAATTTGAAGCTACCTTACGAGACAATAACAAGCTTCTAACAGTTTTTCTCTTTTTTAAAATACACTAATTATGCTTAATGTTCCCTGTCGCATTAGCTTTCATGGTAATTATATTTCAAAACTTTTGCAATTAGGGTACAGTTAATATTGTGGAATATTGCAATTATTTTTCATTGTGACACCTCTATTGAAAACTGGTGGCATAATGATCACATTGTTAAACTAAATCAGAACTGTAGAAATATGGCAAATGAACCAATTATACATTATTATTTCTAATTACAGATAATGCCCTTTTCCTTTTGTCCAAAAGAATTTTTCAGATACCCAGACTCCAGTTTATAAAAACCTACCCAATTTCTCTGCCTTCATTTTTTTCACACACGTACGAATATATACATGCATGGTACATATATGTATGCTGCACATTATATACTTATACATAATGCATTCATGAGCATGGGCACGTGTGTTTGTGTGCATCAATACATACAGAGATAATTTACAGCTGATTTATAGGTTCAGTCAATTCTGGCTATAAATGTAAATACCACTGAGCTGTACTTGGCATGTGCGAGGCCTTTACCCACTGATGCATCCTCAGAGGTAACCACAAATGCATTACAAACACACTCAACAGCTTTTCTAATTCAGTTTCATATTACCCTATACTGCATTTTGCTACTTCTGCTCAGCCTTCCCCCTTATTACACTCAAGGTCTCTGACTCTCTTTCCTTAAGCCTTTAGCCCTCCTCTTCATCATTAAAGCTAAACATCAGCCCCCCTAAATTTACAACACTGATTCTCTGTTTACTAATGCTGAATATGTCAAAGCACAATGGCAACAGCAGAATTTTCCAGGAACTAATGTATATAATTGTGAAACTTTGGTGTTCACTCCTGTGTTTCAGAGCCTATTTCTAATTAAATCATCTGATAGTATGGTAAAGAGAATAACACTACACAAAAATACACTAGGAGAAACACCGCAGAGGCATCAGAAAGAGCCAGCCAGGTAAGAGGAGGCATTTTCAATGTGTTAGCAATTCTGAGAGTAATTATCATTACCAACATTCACATTCTTTCTATGGAATTTTAATCAAAGCTTGCTTAATTAAGTTTTCCTTTAAATGACAATAAATCAGTGATAAATAAATCAACAATCAAATCAATGACTTCAAACAGAGAAGACTTTTACCAAAAACACTGGCTTGCCAAACACCACCATCTGTACATTTCCCAGCTAGCAGCTAATGAATTTCAAGGTCATATCACCAAAGTGTAAGAAATCATTTCTACCCAGCATCAGACAATGGAAATAGAACATGTATTAGATGTCACACCATTTCTAGCATGAAAAAATCTGGAAACCTGTTTACATGACCCCTGGGTTCCCCTCAGCACAGAACAGAGTAAGATTAAAGCAAAACCCCTCCAAAGATCATTTCAAGCAGAAATCTAAAATTGCAAATCTCAGCTTATTCAATATTGTAGTGTAAGGTTTTTAAGAGTAAAGCCTATTTTTAGTAACCTGAACAATGAGCACATTTTCAGAATTTTCTGTCTACCCTGACCCTCTGAAACTCACTCTATAAACTAACTTGGTGATTAAATGAGAACTATGGCACAGAATACAACCTTTAAGAACACTTCAAATCCTGTCATTACTCACGTCTCAGTTATCACCCGCCTTTCCATCAGTTCTTGGCTTGGATTAATTGATTTTGTTAAAAGTTTGTTTGACTTGAATTACCAAACACAGTACTTTTCATGCAAAACTTCTTTCCATTAACTCAGAAATACAGTCTCCACCACCTGCAGGGTACTGACAAAACTCCAGAACAACCAAACCAAGCAGCAGCACATGTTCCTCCCACTACAGGTAACACCACCAAAGTGCAAATACATGGCAGGGAGAAGGAGACCCACAGTGGTTATGTGCATGTATATATATATGTGCATATTCAACATGAAAATCACATAGAAACTATAAAGGCCTTCAGGCTGTATTAACCAAATAATGGGTAATAACCGAATATATCTAGCAATATCAGTATGTATGAAATAATATCTGCTGAAATATTAATAGCAAAGTATTATAACAGTCCTGAAACAATTTAATCATGGGGTTATAAATAAAATGCTTAGTAGTCTAAAACCAGAGATCAAATTATTTTCCTCATTTAAAAAAACAGAAACTGTTCCAAAAAATGTTTTTTTCTTTTTTTTTTAAACCAAAAATAATGACTACATCTAAAATCAGTGCTACACAGTCCATCATATTTGAGATTAAACTCTTTAAAATCTACCTTATTACAGAGAAAAGTTTTACATTGATGATCACCATAAAAAAGTAAGGGCTGTAACATTTTGAAGATTTATGAAATAAAGACAATCCTCACATTTACTGATTTAACAGCTAGCCTATCCCCTGCATGTGTACCATGTATATTGGATCAATTTTCTGGAGCACTGAAGCATGTAAGCATAGGTGTTAATTACGCTATGCTTTGCAATCACCATTTTTTCCAATGGACAGTAAAGCAAATTTTACTGGCAGCTGTCAGCATATTGCATTAAGGAATGGAATATTCCTAGGGGAATATACACACAGAGAATATAAAATGTACACTTTGTCGTGTGACACACTGGGTAATGTAATATTTGAGCAGTGATGAACATCCAAAATGCATGAATAAATTTCGCTCATGTATTCCATTACTTCTGCAGAAGAAACTTGAATATTCCAAGTTCAATTATAAAGCCACTGCCATTTTAATTTGCCTCATTACACAACCTTTTTTTTTTTTTTTTTTTTAAATCAGATAGGAGTTGTGTTTATACATTAATGTGCAGTTTTATTTCCTGCAATCTTTAATATACAGTTTTAATTCTGTGCTAATTCCTGATTAATTGATTAGCCCAATATTGCCTGGGGGAGGTATAAAAATTCTCTGTGATGACAAAAGCAGAGCTTTATGTTGCTCTGAGCCTGTGATATTGAAGTACTCCCAAGGTACCACTCGCTTCTTTGGAGCTCTTCCAGTACTCAAAAAAGGCAACCTAACTTCATTACCAAAAATAGCAACAGCATTATATTTCTTTTATTTGTCTCATCTTTGGGAAGATTCAACTATCTTTTTTTTTCCTGGTAATTTACTTTTCATCATTATAGTATTCTCAAATATCTCATTAAAAGGATTCAACAGAGAGAAATGGAAGTGCAGGAACTTGAAGTTTGATTCTAAATCCAAAAACTTCTTTCAAGTTCCACCTCTATGTCTTGCTGGAAGCTCTTAAGGCTTCTGTTCCCTTCCTAGTTCTATTGACTGTTTCTCCTTCCAGTAGCATTCTTTCAATATTATTTAGATTTTCTTAGGAAATAGTAAAAGATGTTTCAAAAAATGCAAATATAGGGAAGCTTTTATTCCCAATGCACTATCTGCCATGTTTCTTGAACAAAAGAAGAGAGGCCAGTACGGGTGATAACGTGGTGGGAGGGTGCTGCAGAATCTCTGACCAAGAGGAACCACATGAAGTCTTGAAACAACTCAGGGAAATCTGCGCTGAAGATTACGATCATCTGGTGGGACCTGAGCATCTGCTTGACTAAATGTGCAATGTTTGCAGTGGAGAGTCATTAAATTATTGAGTATATGATTCTATTATTTTAAGCTTGATTATCTATTTTTTAAAAATCCTCTAAGTTTTAACATTCTCAGCTAAAGAATTATGGCATTAAAATTTCTGCAGAAATTCTAAGGTTAACATCCAGATCACATAATAACTGTCTGTATTTGGATCACTTATAAATTATAAGTGGTTTTAATATCCAACTTAAGATCCAACTTTAATACACCAAATTGCTTAGCAATGAAAATATAGCTACAGAGCACATTCTTTTGTTAGTTTATATGTTGTAATTGCAAAACAGATTGTCACATGAAAAAGTGCTAAAAGGAGCACTAGGAATGGAGTAAATGGTTCAACTGAAATTTAAGAATAAAATAAAAGTGAGAAAACAGTTTCATTACCTGAATTTTGATGAACAGGGTACAAACAAGACTGCACTGTATAGCAATCATTAGAGTCTTTAGAGAACAGTTAAAAAATATGTTGTCTTTAATGTCATGAAAGCTGTTGGAACAGGTAGATCTGTGCTACAAGTTATATGACGTGTGAGCAATTTGCTGTATGACTGCTCGACATGTTCTCCATTGCCGTGAATTTTACTCATGAGGATATTTAGCAACGTTCCCATACTGTTATTAAATTAGCAATGTCTTGTATCTTCAACAGATTTCAAAACACAAACTGAAAGTGGAAAAAGTATGAAGACATAAAAATATAGATGTGCTTTCATACAGAGCTTGGCAATACCTATAGGAACGCAGCTGCCCAGCAAAGCAGGACTACTGCTCCCGTGGTCAGGCTGCAATGGGAAGCGACTCCTGTGTGCGATGTGTGCTCCGTGCTTGCTTTGCAGTGAGAAGAGAACAACTTTACCCAAAAAAAGGAACAGAAATCTAACAAGTATTCAGGCTGTTGGTGGGGTGGATGCAGAGAAGGACGGTATTGGGAAACATGGAGCAGACGCTGGGTAAAATCATGAAAAGAATAACTTTTTTTTTTTTTTTTTTTTTTTTTCCCTTTTTCCTGCTCAAACCAGGGTCTGAAATGATACAATTTCACTGCAGTATTCTGAAACTTTTTAGATCCTTTCTCATAAAATAACCTGAGAGGATTTTCTGGAAACTAAAAATAATTAAACCACAGTATTGCTGTACATATTCTTAATACAAGTCAGCATGCTAGGGCATTAATTCCTGAAAACAACCAGCTGTGATGTATTTGTTTGTTAATCAACTACACCTAAGAGATTGGTTATTAAAAAAATCTTCAAGATGAAGATTCCCAGAAAGATGATATTGTATTTAATGCATGTATTTTAACATCTTGGTTAATAAATAAATAAATAAAATAAACAACCAACCAACCAACCAAACAAACAAAACCAGAAAGAACAAACATCAAACCAACTGAAAGTGAATTCTGTCCTGTAGACACTTCAGGAATTTGAATCAAATCTCATTCACATAAAGAAAGTACTCTTCTATAAACCATCCTATACTACTCTAAGAAAAAGACACCGAACACATATCCAGCAGGTTCCACCAGCACAAATTGGCTCAAAGGAATTTAAATTCTATACATCAAGAAGTAGCAATTACCTTAACTAAACTGGACTGAACAGTTTAACTTTATTTTACCCAGAGGAGCTGGCAACGCTGTCAGGATTCTGGGTCTTAGTGAGCAATCCCTGTGCCTCCCCAAAGCAAAACCGCCTCCATGAGGAGCTGTAAAACAGTACCAGTCGCTTTGTGACAGCAGCATACTAATGGAAACTCTTCCAAAAAAAAAAAAAAAAAAAAAAAAAAAAAGCAAGAAGATGACACAAGGTTCTCTAATGCATTTGCGTTTCTGGCATGGTCTCAGAGGAATTCAAGGCTGGAGAATGTGGAATCTTTCCAGCCTGTCATCAATGAAAAAAAAAAACGAAAGAAAAAGATATTCAGAGGAACTGGTGAGTGACTGGAAATACAAGTGAAGAAATAAGTTTTGTAGGCATCTATGTCTTTCAGTATGAGTATTTCTGGTGATCAGTATTATACAACTTTTCTCTGTAAATGATCTGCAGGAAAGGGCTGTTCTATCTGTGTGGATGGACGAGGCTTTAGTTGCTGACAGCATGCTTTTAAAATTTGCTTTCTAGCCAGTCTGTGCAGTCTCTTCCTGAGATTAGTTTTATAGGCACTAACCCTCACCAGCCTTTCTTCCACACCAGAACAACCAACTCTGTTCACACACATTGGTCTCCATAATCTCATCACGTCTGCAAGTCAGTTCCAAATCAAACTCAGCCTCTGAAATCCCTCCTTTTCTTCAAGGCAGTCTGGCTTTCTCTGCACCCTTTCTCCAGCTGCACGGAGCAGCGCTGAAGTCTAATTGACCGGCCGTACCATGGGCCTACAATTCAAGCAGGACCCTTGTGCTTTGGCTAGGTCATGTAACTACATGTGGAGACACACTGAAAAGCAGTGCTGCTGCTGCAGGTGGTCAGATCCACTGAAAGTGAAGGAGCCAGGAGCTGAAGTTTGTATCTCAGGGTCGCTAAGGGTTTATATGCACTCCACAACATCCCCGCCCCAGTCCTCATTCCCACCACAAAATAGAATAATTTGAAGCCATCATTCACCACTTGAGCTCTAAACCCTCGAAACTCCCTTCACTTGGCTTTGTAAATTCTCCTTTCAGAAACCAGCAACTCACACACTCATGAAGATTTTACACATTTTCATGGTTTTGGACCCTACTATTGACAGGTTTGCACTGAGCCTAATGATTATCTACCTGTTTGTGGGAATACGTACTAACAACAATGCTCAAAGCCTGCGTTTTGCTAGACAGAACATTTCATGCTTCATTATAGTGTGTATTAACTGAGGAGTTAGCCTGCTGCTTCGTGTGCAAAATTCCCACTGATTCCAGTAGAAAAATATTAAAAAATATATTTTTAATACATTTTAGATATTTAAAACATGTTTTAAACTCCAAAATAATTAACATAGACTGTTTTAGTTTTCATTATTTCCGTGTCTAACACTGAAGTCCATACTGTTGAGTTCTGTCCTAATCTTGTGAACTGGCAGCTGAGACTTCTCTCTCTTTTTTTAACTTTAGCTGCATGAAAACTTGTACAGTTTTCTGAAAAGAGATAGGAAGAAATGGGTTACTCTTCTGTCTCCATTAGTCAGTAACTGAGTCACCTGCCCTCGTTCTTTGCAGGAGTCAGGTTGTGTTTTACTTGATTTTTGTATGAGCAAATACACAAACGGATGAAATGCCCAAG
>VXAV01001453.1:262738-273638 GCA_013399715.1 Alectura lathami | reverse complement strand
CAAAAGAAAAAAAACAAAAAAAAAAAAAAAAAAAAAAAAAAAAAAAAAATATAAATCACTGAAGAAAGCTACTTCTAGTGCTTCTGAAGCTCCTATCTCTGAAAGCAACAAACAAACAAAACCAGTCAAGCTAAGAAAAGTGATTTCACAGAGTCTATTTCACAAGAGTCAAAGGAGAAAATAAGGTCTTTATAATGCATGGGGCTGATATTCTTGCACAGACCTGCTGATTGCTGCTTACAGGAATTTCTCTGCATCAAAAAAGACAGCCAGAGCAACTAGGGATGAAATAGATACCATCATATCATACAAGGAAGAGAGGCAAAAGGTATTTTTGCAACAGTTAGAAGAGAAGGCCAAAGGGATCTGTGATTTATATAGCAATGAACCAATGAAGACAGATCATCACTATGGTTTGGCATCCATCTATCCCATTTCACACTGAACAATACCATACACACGTTGTTTAGTTTTTTCAATGCTTCTGTTATGCAAAAATGTGTAGAATCAGAGCAGGAGTATGAACAGAGTGAAGACAGTGGAGAAAAAAAAAAAAAAAATTACGTAAGCAAGAACCATACTGAAAGACAATTTCTATCACTGTGAGGTGTGTGTATCTGTCATTCTCACTCTGAGAGCAGTGCTGCAGGGCCATGTGCAGTGCAGAGCCCACTGCGTCACATCCACCAGCACAGACCCTGCTCTGCCAAACCACTGGCGGTGGCAGCGTCTGGGGAGTGAGACGGCTCCGTCCACAGCAACATCCTTATGGACTGCGCGCACCGCGGGCTGGATGCTGCGATACGGCCCACCCTGCTCCTGGGGGCTAGCCAGAGTCACAATCCACCAGAAGTCCACTTGTGCCCCTAATGGAAGCCCTGAGACCTTATTTATTTTATTATTATTATTATTATTTTTATTTGGTATGATTTTAATTTGAAGGAATACTGAAGTTGAAAGGATCATGCTGCAGTTCCCCAGAGCAGCGTGAACCTGGCCATCAGTGCTCCCGAGGCCCAGCCCCATGGCATCCCCAAAAGGTACCCTGTGGCGCTCAGGGTGAGTGAGATCACACCTGCAGGACCCCCACAAGTAGTACTGAAGCCAAATGTAGTGCAAGCAACTACCATAAGGGGGAAAAAAATCAAGAAAGCATCTGAACAAAATGAAATAAACCTAGATCCTTCCTGAAAGAAAGGCATAAAATTTCTATGGCTTAGTGTTGTTATGGTTTTAGTTAGACTTTGATATGGGACAAGAAATTGTTTATGAGGAATTATATGTGATAGAAAAAATAACAAAAATTAAATGGCAAACAATTTTAAATGGCCAAAAAAAAAAAAAATCTGATGAAATTCAATAGGATTCAATACATATTAAATAGGAATGTATTTTACCTTGTCCTTTGACAAAGAACCATTTACTAAACACAAAGGAATAGATTTTATGAATTTTAGAAACTACTAAAGGGACAATCAAAGAATCATTAAGTGCTGGGCTCTATTTCTTTTACTTTATTATGGATGTATTCTACAAGCTCACGCAGGTGGTCTTATATTCCTTAAACCATTTCACCTCTATGTGTTAATAATTCCTAAGGCACTGTGCAGTACTTGAATATGTAAATCACTGTATCAATGCAAGATACTATCATTACTAAAACCTACGTAGAAAAGTAAGACTAACTTGGAAATCAATAAGTTCTCTTGTGGCTTTTAGCATTAAAGTCAAAGCTAAATTAATTTTTCTAGGCAATCCATCTAAACATAATATCAGTTTTATAGAATTTGGATATTAAAAATACATAGACAGTCACGACTTTAAAATGATCTAAACCAATTCAGTATGTAAAGGAATAATTTTCTGCTGTCAAAAGCTAATGTCACTTAATTCTTGTCTTGTTAAATCATCTGATATCCCTTCCCTTTTTAGTTAAACAAAGATAAATAATAAAAACAATTTACAGCTAGAAGATGTCAGGGTTTTGCAGCTGTTCAATGTCTTTTGGGCAAATTAGATTCTGTAATGAAAAGATATAACCCTCATTTTATAAAAGCTGTTGCTGTCTTGGGAAAAACATCAGTGAATAAGATTAGAAAACTCTTTTTCTTCTTGAACATATTACACTAGCAAGCTGATTACTTGGCATATGTTTAATGATACCTTCCTAGCTGGAAAACAGTAATTTGTTTCAGTGATTTTTTCCCATCACTCACAAAGTCGAAGTGTATTCTCTAATCCCACCGTACCTCTGATTCAGCCAGGAAAATCAGAGCAAGAAGAAACAGACAAATCCACTTGAACATAAAACACGTGAACTTGCATTAACTTCAGCCCCCTAACAAAGGTTCTATAGAACTAACTACATGAACTATAGCTGACAGTAAATTATAACAACTCATCAACTCCCTGTTCCCTGTGGGAAAAAATAACACTCTAAAATATAGGGATGTAAGTGGAAGAAACATCTGAAAATTTACAGTCACCATCATATGTGACTGAATTCCCACCTTTAGTAACTTAAGAATATGCAGCTTTTAAAAGCTAGGAGGAAAACCTTGCTACTTACCAATCTTATCTGCTCACATAGAGCAAAGCATTCATGACAGTAATGAAAGGACTGTAGTTAGGCCCTTGTTAGATAATTACCAGGCACCATATGAAATCTACCTCCTTCCATGAATCTACAAATACTTGATTTGACCTTTATTCTTGTGAGAGAGTTTAAGCTAAGTGATAAAAACTTGTTTCAACTATGTGAACACCCCCTGTTTACCTTTACCTTGCTTTATGCAAATTCTAGATACTGCCGAACAACCACTCATGCCATCTCCACTATAGATCCTCTTGAGTGATGTTGGCTTTATTTCTATTAGAGACATTCATTTCCATAAACTTTTCAACAGTTAGTGATTCAGGTGCTCGGAGTCACTGCTCGGTGGGAAAAATAACACCATGTGAAACAAACATGAGCGAACTCAGACCTGTACTTTTTCAGCCAAGTCCATGAAAGCCATGCGTAGTTGGTACCAGCTGCTGCGTTTTGGGTAACTATTAGAGAATTTGTGTTAACTCTTTGCAGTTTGCTGAAAAAGCAGCTCTAATTTCTGATGAACAAATGTGAAATGAACACAGGGCTTCACAGGATCAGTGCTGTGGAAATGGCTAAATAAGATAAACAATAGGATCAAAATCTGCTGCATCATCTAGAGCAGTGCCAGTGCTGTACTCTGGCTAATTCTGCTCTAGGTTATTGGAGTCTGATTTTTAGTTACACCTACAGTCCGAACATGGCACTCCTCTTCGCCTCCTAAATTCGTGTGGAATGTGCTCCTGAATCCGCACTGAACACCTGCTGTGATGCGCTCTGGAGATGTTTGTACTTTGGTGCTGGGAGGCACTGAGGTGCCGTAAGGAAAGTATCACTAAAACTGTCCATTACTCTTGATGCTGATGATTACATTTACATGATATTCTTTTAGTATTCACAGTTTCCTTTCTGCATCTGGTTTCTTCTCTCTCAAGCTCCCACCCTGTATTTCTTACACAGCCCATACTGACAGTAGGAGAAGTGTCAGGTGTACAAGAAAGCAAAGGCATGGCTTCTCAGCTGTCTAAGCCACTGGAGGGATTTTCCATAACACAAAAGTATTTAACCATCTACCTTCCCTCTGCCTTACTGCACCAAGCAAATTAACATATTTTTCCTTAAACATTTACTGGATGCTAAAAATGTTTAAGAATGTTATGATACTTCACACTGAACATGGCCTGTAAGAGATCCTGCTTCAAAAGTGAACATTCCACAACTTAACAGCAAACCAGAGTGAAATCTCAGCTCCATTTAGGTCAACACAAATCATATTTTTGCCTTCAGCAAGGCCAGGATTACACTCCGGATTCCTAAGAAGGTTTTGCATAGAGAGAAGCTCCCCCGGCAGAAGTCTTTTACTGACTTGAACTCTGGGCTGCTGCTGTTCTGTCCATTCAGAATGATCCACTGAGCCCAGATCTGGAAATCTGGGTGCTAAACTGCAGTTAAAACCAAAGTAGGAAGTGAAATACCATCACTAATACAGATCTAGGCCTATTTAGCCCCTTTAAAAATCTCTCTGATGTTTTTTAGCCAAAATTAAAGCTTTCAGAGAGGCAGATTCCAGCACAACAGCTATCAGACCATTGACTGTTCTAGCACTGGTGTGTATCACCTTAATTACTGGCACACTGGGAGAGCAGTACAGGAAATTAAAAAGATAAAATTTCCTTTTAATGAAAGGAAATCACAGAGATGAAAGACTACTCCATGGAAAAGGGAGTCTCACTTTGCAGTACTAAGAAAACCTGTAACCTTATTAGAAGGCATTTACAAGCACAAAATTAGACATGTTAAAAAGGTAAGAAATATTTTAATTATAGTTACAATTAAATTTGCTTGAATGAATTAATAAGAATTGGGATACATAATCTTCCTTTAAAAACAGATGCAGGGCTCTATTCCACACTTTTCAGTAAAGCAGAAACCCCACTAAAATCAAACAGGCTACAGAAAAGCCTGGATGTGCAATTCCATATTTCGGCATGAATTGTATCTTTAAAATAATGACTGTTTCTCTCATTTTTTGATCTTAAGGCACTTTATAACTACAGCTCAGAAATACAGGGACAAAGAAGAATTAAAGCAACTTAAGCTGAAATATGCTACTTTGGAATCCAAAGTTTGTTTACACCATTAGAAGGCACTCAAATATATATCCCCATAAATGACAAGGTCCCAGCAGCAAATTAACAGGAACAATTTTCCCATCTCAGGAGCTGTCAAGATGGGCTCTGTTAGCCAATTTATCTTACTCCAGCACATCTCTGGTGCTTGTCAATCAATATGTGAAACATTTGGTGCTGATTGCCATTTTTCTATCCACTTCCTTTTGCCTCTCGTACCAGGCAATTTACTGCAAGTCAATCAAGGTTGAAGCAGACCTTGTTTAAATAAAACACTGTTGAGATCTTTTCACACCAACAGTTTCAAAAACAGAATGAGCTGTAGCTTTTCACATTTACATTTATACTACTTTTTCTATTTTTCCCAAATGCCATGCTGAAGTTATAAGTCATAACTGAACTCAGCTGAAGGCTTAGGGAGGAAGCAGTCAGGGAAGATGAACTGAATATAACTGTATGCACATTCACTGTCAAAAATTCAGTCTATCAAAGGAGACAGAAAACATTAAAAGGTACTTAAGTAGTATGGGATTATTGCTTTTTATACCCTGGCTTGAAGTCAGGCCTCCACACCAAAACACCTTATCTGAACTTCATTGCTCAGGATAACTATTCAAAGGAGAAAATTCCTGTATTTATAGCTACATGTCACACATAGAAGTATGAAGAAAATCAGTTCTCCCAGCTAACAGTTTGGTGTTAAATACACTGACATCTTGTCTCTCATGTCCAGAGAAAATGACCCCATAGCAACGCCAGGTCACATCACGCCTACCTTTAGCACGACCATAGCATCACCTATGTACAGTGAGGCAGAGAAATATAGCAGGAACTACTCTGCAGTACAGAGCTTCATCTGAAGTGCAGCTGCAACAACATACACTCTACATAAAATGTACCAAATGCAATTTTTAAAACTTTTACTTGCTTGAGTTCTTTCTGCACTGTAAGACTTTGCTTTGCAAACAATACTTAAATAACTTTTCTACTGTGTGCAATCCTTCTAGTTTTCAGGTTCACTATGGATTGCAACATTAACCATGGGTTCATTCCCAATAACCGAGCATAAAACCACAGCCTTCTTAGAGCAACAACTGAATACCTGAAGCATGCATTTATGTCCTAAAACAATATGGACTGAAACCTACAACTTATTCAGTATAATTGCATTTATTTGTTCCAAATAGGCTAAATCTAATGATGTACAACAGCAACAAAAGAAACTGCAAGTCAGATCAATCCCTGAAATTCCAGAAGTAATAATCTCTTAAGAAAAACAGAGGACACATTCCTTCAATAACTAAGAGATAAGGGGAGTATATCTTTAGTTGTTAATGTCCTTAAGAATAAGATTATGCATTCCTGTCCCCTTTTAATTTTAAATGATGTAAGGATGTCAGGCACCTCCCTTCATTCTCCTCACCCCAACCTTGACCAGGCCCAAGAAAAAAAAGCTCAACTTTTGAAAGAGATGAAAAAAAATCACTTCCTTCAGTGGTCAAAAATTTACAGCTATCACAGAAGCAAACAAAGATCTTAGCTTATTAAAGACGATGCTTGACATAAAAATTTGAAATTTGCCTGTAGTTAACACATTGTAAAATGTCATGATGGGAATGTCCTTACTCATTTGATAGCACTTCAATGTGAGAGCTAATATCTTCTTAATCCATAATGTATATGATAAAATCCATAACACATCTATAACAGAGTCAAGGACTCTGACTGAAAAATACAGAATTTATCTTTCAAGCTGTATACAATCATCATTCCTATCCTGTACAGCACTTAAATGCCATCCTCACAGGAATTATTTTTGGCCAACATAATACATGATCAAACTCAAACGGGCTGTGTTTTACCACCTTTTTGATAAAGTACTAGTTTAATTCTAAAAATGTTAAATGCTTTGCAGATAAACCAAGCTGACATGCAGAACACGAGTCTCAAAAGGCAAAAGAAGCCTCAGTGCTTACCCTCCCTAGTGGGTTACTGCAGGTAACCCTGTGCAGACAGGGTTTCCAGTTGCAGGATCTCCCCTTAAGCTGCTACACGGGACAGGAAAAAAATCCATGCAGTATGTGAGAGTCATGTGTATGCCACAGATGTTGGTATTACATAAAACACATGTCCACACACACATACATTGGGACGTATGGTATCTTAACCCTAAGAATTGTCCTTTGAGTTATTTTCACAATAAATTTCTCATTACTCATGAGAAGGAAGACAAATTTTAATTTATACTGACATAGCTAAGGAAAAAAAAGATCAGCAAGGTAGAAGTAACAAAAAGTGTTTCCCACCAGGCAAAACCAGTCAGCCTGATTCATGTGCATATGATGTATTTGCTTCAACAAGAGCTGGCAGCCCACAATAAAAATTACTATACAGGTAGTATAAGAATTCCACATTCCTAGTGTAGGCTCAACTAACAACTGAAGATAATGGGTGATTTTCTTGCCTGGTGTTAAAAAAAAAAAAAAAAAAAAAAACAACCTCCCACACTAAAGCACGAAGAACCACACTTACATAACATCTACTTCATCTATTTCAACATTTTCAATAGTAGAAGGACACTTACGCATTAAGAAAATTTCCACTCATTCCACCTTGCTGTACTGAGTTTACGTGGCAATGCTTTGGCAGCAAGGGGGCTGCAGGAGGGCCTCTGTGAGCAGAGCCCTGCAGCTGCCCCATGTCAGATCAGAGCCAGCTCCATCTGCTCCAAAGGGGACCCACTGCTGGCCAGAGCTGAGCCACGAGAGATGCTGGGTGTGCTCTAGGAGAACAGAGTTAAGGAAGGGACAAAATATTGCACAGCAGAGCTGCAGCCCAGGAGGCCCGTGGTGGAGCACGCTGCTCCCCTGCAACCAGGGAGCAGATCTCCATGTGGAGCCCGTGCAGGAGCCCACGGTGCAGCAGATGGAGGTGGCCTGAAGGATGCCGCAGCCCACAGAGAGCCCCCACAGGAGCAGGCCCTGGGCCAGAGCTGCAGCCTGTGGAGAGGAGGCCGTGGTGGAAAAGAAGGCCTGGGGGAGCTGCCACCCATGGAGACTTGTGCTGGAGCAGCTCCTGAAGGGTGGGCCCTGTGGTATGGAGCTGTGCTGGAGCAGTGCTTGAAGAAAGATGCAGCCTTTGGGAAGTCCACATGGGAACAGTCTGGGAAGGATGGCACCCATGGGAGGGACCCCATGTGGAGCAGGTGAAGGGAGTGGCCATGGAGGAGCAGCAGAGATGAAGCATTAGGGACTGACTGTAGCCCTCATTCCCCGCTCCGCTTGTGCCACTTGGGTGGAGGAGACAGAAGAGGCGTGGGGCAGATGGTGTTTGTAGTTTGCTTTTAGTTTCTCACTGCCCTAGTCTGTTAGCAATAGGCAACAAATTACATTAATCTTGCCCGTGACTGTAACTTGTGGGTGATCTCTCTGTCCTTCTCTCAAGCCTTTAGCCGTTTTTCATCATATTTTTTCCTTCTCTTCCTCAAAGGAAGAGAAGTAAGAGATTGGTTGTGGTGAAGTTGAGCTGCCCATCAGGGTGAAACCATAACTAAAACATCCCTGAAGAGAAAAATGTCATTTTTAATCCTCTGGGTTTAATCCTCAAGTAGGCTCTGGGACTACTTGAAATCTGAACTTTGCCGCTGGCCAAGGCATGCAGGCTAAGTCAAACCCTGCAGAGTTCTGCAGACCCCTGAGCCCTGCAGAAGTACTAAGCTTGCTCGTGGCTGGAACACAGGTTTATAGCTGGGTCTGTCAGTTCACTGGAAAGGAGTTTCCTCCAAAATAAAAGAAAAATACAACAAATAAACTGCAGCTGCTTGTGAACTGTTTCTCTTCGCTCAAAGGAAAGATCGTCTCCTCATCGCTAACCTTTTCTCCTAATAGTTACACCAATTTCTTGGTATATGCTTTCTTATTATGAATGTAAAGGGAAATGTAAAATGTTTCTGCCACAGAAGGAAGCATTATATGATAAGTGAAATTGTTTGATCGCTAAATGAATTAAATAAGTAAATAGTCTATGACAAAACACTTATCAGACTGTTCCTTCTGCTCCCACCCTCTGGTCCTCTGTCCCTCAAACCTTCTCAGAATTCCCTTTGGGCCCTACAGAGACTGACCACAAGATCCAATGGAATTGCAAAGAATGCAGGGGAAGTTAGGACTTAGCAGACAGACAGAGAAGCAGCGTGCAGAGCCTGACTCATCCCCTGCCAGAATCACTAAGGAAGAGCTGCTTACAATTGTCTCTAAAAGTCAGTCACAGATTTCACTGTCCTTACTTTAAGCCAGAAGTCCAGGATTTCTATCTCTTCCTATCCTCTTTCTTTTTTCCCCAATAACAGATTGTTTAAAGCCTGTACCTTAATTTTAACCTGAACCTGTAATTTCAGCTGCTGTTAAGGGAATTGCACTTCCCTGTCTCTCTGCAGCCCCAGGGACTAATTGAGAAGATTACCTGAAGGCTCAAGGTCTAAATGCTCAAGGAAGAAAAACCTGTTTAAAACAATTTCTACAAAGAAGAATGACAGAAATAGGAGCAACTAGGAGATTTTTCTGTCACCAGAGGTTTTTCTATTACAAATGATGGTATGCTGTATGTGATCATGTGCTGGGAAAAATAATAGTAATAAGACAATGAATTTCAGTCTGAAAGGATAAAATGTGTGTCAGAAAAGACAGTTAACTATTGCTGTTTGCATTATATATACACACATCTTCCTTACAGGTACAAAAGTACATTAAGTAGCAGCAGCTTCACTTTATGAATTAGTTTAGAGCAGCAGTAGAGTCTCTTCCCTAGCTTCTCCAAAGTAATGAAGAACTGCTTAAAAGCATCAATATAAACTGCAGATACATTTGCAAGACAGGGAAATGCTCCTTCACCACTAACATATCCTCCCTATAGTTAATACTGAAAAATCATTGTCACTATGTTTTCCTGAACACATTAATATAATTTTTTTTTTGTGTGTTTTGTTTTGGTTGGTTAGTTTTACTCTGAGGACTGAGGAAAAATCCCCAGCCTCTCCTGAGCAGACACCAGAAGGAGCATTTTGCACAAGTCCAGCCAAGAGCCATGAGCCAGCTTCGGCATCAGGCAGGGAGAGTCTGCGACATCTTCCTTGCTCTGCTGAGCTGTCTTTGCCTTTTACAATTGTTACCAAGAAAAATGGCAATGCGCACCTGGCATGTTTATCTTAGTCGCTCTGTTCTGCAATGGAACACAACCTATAGAACAAACAATGTGAGATGTGCTAGAAGAAAGCAAGGGGAGCAAAGAGAGTCTGTAGCGTTTTGCAGTAACTTCAGATGAAAGGCCTTATTGGAGGAGAAAGTACAAAACAAAGCCCATAAAGTAACACCTGCCATTTAGAAATAATTCTTCAGCAAATGTCAACCTAGGCTGTATAAAACCAATATCAGAATATGTAATTATAGTAAATGTATCAACTGATATTTTCATGTAAAATGTAAACACATATAGGTCATGCAGAGCTCAGGAGGGACTGTTAATATTTATTGCAGTACATAAAAATGGACAGGTAAGGAGGTTGTTTTCTCTAAAAAACATAGAACTGAAAAGTAGTTATCTAAAAACCTTAAAATCTAAGCTGGGATCTTTCTTGTCTTTGCTAATTTGCCAAGGTGAACACATTTCATTTAACACATGAAATGTGTTAAATACATAAGGTACAAATAGTGTTTCTCTCCAGCTATCAAGGAGATCACATTATGGTCCTACCGCGATCTAAATGGAGTAGATACATAAGAAAGAGTGAAAGACAATTTTTAAAGATGCAGTTACCTATACTTACTGAAACGAAAACTAGAAATCCACACTCCTATCAGCAGAAGTCACGACCCCATCAAATCCTGACGTACAAAACTGTTCCAGCAAGGTCAGTTAATAGTAATAATATATCACGAGGCAGTCCATTCAGCTTTTTGTTCTTAAACACTTCAGTAAATGGGCCTGTTTGTTAACTCCAACAGATAATTACGAAGTGCAATAAAAAATTCAGGTTATGTTAATAGGCCAGAGAACAACGGCTGTTTGCAGAAATCACTGGCAATTACTAGGCATAATGGCTCTCAATTAAGCTGGAGGGTATTTTCAATCATTCATAATTCATAATTTTAAAAGTATCATAAAAATATGAGCTGTTAATAAAACT
>VXAV01001453.1:251471-262637 GCA_013399715.1 Alectura lathami | reverse complement strand
TCCTCGGGGATGGTATGTGAAGATATTGTTAGTGAAAGGAAGGCAGCAACATGGGACTTGCATCTTGCAGTGCATTTTCTCACAGTGCCCCTAAGTGCAAGAGGACCTATACTGCTTTCTTAAGCAACTTCAGCTTCCCACAGGAAAATGGTCAGCAATCATTCAGGCCTTTACTAATTCTATTTTTAGATATTGCAGCTCACTAAATAAGCTATAATAAACGTGTATGCGAACCCAGGGTCTCACTGCTTGGCTACTCTCCGATTTATACTTCAGATATTTTTAATGGGGATAAAATAGAAAGTATAAATGGAAAAATTCAGGCCTAAAATAAACTTGATGCAAAGTATATTTTGACCTGACAAATCAAATAAATCAATAATTTTCAATAAATGAAGACACTAATGAGAGATCAATTGACAATAATTGTTATTTACACGCCCACTGAAACTACCACTTTCTTATCTATCACATGTACAACCTTGCATTAGAAAAATGGCATATTAGTTACCAAATTCTTATCACAGCTTTACTAGTTATGAATACTGAACAGTTTGGTGGAGACACTACTCATACCCCAAATATATACCTACACAGATACATATATATACACACACACACTCATGCTTGTGATTTAATTTTCTGTAAATCACCCTTTTTCTCTAATCCAACCACTTCAATCTTTCTCCTGCCAGGAAATAAAAGTTATTTCCTTTTTATTCCAAAACATTTGTATACATATTCCTGAAAAAATCATTGAAGACCACTTCCTAACTGTAGAAATTTATACTTTGTATTTCAATGGCAACTCAGACTTGAGCACAACACTGCATACCAGCAGCAGAGATAGTCATTCATCACCAAGACCTCAGGATCTGTTGAGATTCTTTATTGTTTGACCTCATTAAAATGGTGCAAACCATGAGCCAACATAAATCTGTCTTACTAAATACTTTTCTCTTTTTTAATAGTTCACACATGAAGGGAAAGGTTAAAGCCAATTAAAGGAGATATAAATGCCATTATTATTGCCTTGAAAAAATGTTAGTTATTGGATTTGGTCATTTCACTTTAGAAAACCATTACTTCAATTTCTGAATGAATTAATAATTACATTGTTTATTGATTTGCCTTTCTGCGTGATTTTTTTTTCATTTTGTTGTATTGTTTTTTTTAAATCTCTTCTTTTTTACTTCACTTTCTCTTGCACCAATTACCTCTAGTCTGGAGCTTAAAGCTGAAGCAAATCTCAAGCATTGAGGGCAAACAAGGACATCTACATAAGGACTGAATTGTCCTTTTAACTCCAAATGGGGGGAAAACTTTTTGAATTTATTCATATGTTGTAAAACCTTGTTCTTCTATCTTATATGATATACAGTATCATACAGTACTGACAGACACTGAAAAGCTCCTAGTGCTGAAGGAACTGTTGAGAAAACTTAAACATAAGCACTGACAAATGATTATCTTTTCACCTGCAAGAGTCTGTGTTCCTGTATGAGGTCTAGCAAAACAAACAAAAAAAAAAAGGAAAAAAAACACATGAAATAGCTACAATTTTCATGTCCCTTCATATTGCTCAGCACTGAGAGCTCTACTCATCATTTAAACACAACTTAAAAAAGAAAAAAAAAATGGGCTGTTTAAAGTCCCCCAGAATTCCTAGTGACCTCAGTATCTGCTATGCACACGGAACTGTGAACAGAATACCACCATTAACATTATAATCCTAGTAAACAAGCATCTGGCTATCATTTAAAATACAGCTTATCTGAACTTATTATAAGAAGCATTTTCTGCTAATTTCTGTTGTCTGTAAATCTTTCCTGGCATTCTGACTCTGCACTTAGTGTGCTATACGTGCTCCACCTTACGCACAACAAACACTCACATCAGATGTCAGCATGCCTTCCAGTTATTGTAAAGACAGGTAGAGATTCATTCACTAAAGCATCTCAATAACAAGGAAAT
The DNA here is from genome assembly GCA_013399715.1 of Alectura lathami. Classification (NCBI taxonomy): domain Eukaryota; kingdom Metazoa; phylum Chordata; class Aves; order Galliformes; family Megapodiidae; genus Alectura; species Alectura lathami. The sequence goes on along the minus strand of VXAV01001453.1, from coordinate 260,663 downwards.
ATCTATTAATTATGCCAAAGATAAGTCAAGAGAAACTTTTTATTTTTATTTTTTTTAATTTTACATTGGGGATAGTCTTAATCTTTTGTAAAAAAGCACTTGACTAGCCTTGTTAATTTCCTTGAAGAATGGAAGCTGAAGTCAAGATTACATCCATTACTTATTTATCCATATATCTCGTCTCTAAATCAGCGAAGTACTACAGTATGTCATCCACAAGTTCATTTTACCGGCTCACCCACCCACCTTGAAAAGGGATCTCTGGAGGTCCCTTCCAACCCAAACCAATCCGTCATTGAATTTCCTGTGTAGCAGTCTATACTTACAGGATACTCGCATAGGTATATAAAGCTGAAACTGGGCGCAAAAACCCGACCTTCCAGTTCTCGCTTTGTTTCTTACATGCTGGTGTAAAGAACAGCTTAAGTCTATACAGAATTTAGTATAAATAATTGCTTTGCAACAAGTGAATATCTTCCGTTTGAAAAAGTGGTATTTACCTTTCTCAGACACTGGAGCCAACTCAAACACTGCAGTAAATCTCTGGAACCATCTCTTATCAGGTCCTTCAGAAATACCACTGGGTCCTATGCCTTTCGTCCCATGCTTTATGACCCCTCCAGCACACCTTTCCCCATGGTCTTTGTGCTCACTACCACATACTGTCACCGAGCAGCAAGCAGGTGCCACAGCTTGTTTTTCATACTCACTGTTCTGTTAGATGACTAGAAAATTATTCTGCAAGTGACCCTTAAAAAGATGCAAGCACAGCAGACAGGTAAGAAGCAACTTTGAAAAATTAAATTTGTGCAACAAATTTCTCTCCTAATGCACTGGTGTAAATCAAGAGTGACTGAACTCACTACTAAGAAGTCAGCGCAAAGAGTGTTATCTTACTGCCATAGCTTTAGAACTGCAAAATGGATTTTACAAAGTATTTCATATAAATCAGAAATGGGAATATACTTATTAAATGAAAGACTTTTTAAAAACCTGAATGGACTTCAAATCGACTACCTTTTTCATTTTTATTAAACTTTGTTTCTCATTCTCCCTCTCACTTAGATGCTTGAAAAATAAATATAATTATATCTAACTTTAATAACTTTGGTACCTTGAGCTGCAGGTGCTAGTATGCTGTATCTATTACCATATTTTAAGCCCTTTAACAAGATTGCATTAATTTCTATGATAATTTAGAGCCCATAATGCATTCCAAGATGTGAATAGAAGTTAATCACCACGGAATGAGTGATTTTCCTGTATACCAACGAAGCCATGCTGTACCCAGTAACTACTTACTTTCTAAATGCAATATTGCCTCTGAAAGGCCTGATTAAAATTTAGTTGAGAGTAACAGTACCCCTGAGAATGTTTAAAACACCAGGCTCATCAACAACTGCATGAATTGTTGTATTCTTCCTATAGAAATTACTAGGACTGAAAATATTTATAGTACCCACTCCGTTCTTTGCCTGGTTTTAAGAGAAGGTATTCTTGTGCATTTAACTTCCGTGACTACCATGTGCTTGGTACAGCTGCTAGCCCAAGGAAAGCAGGCAGAAAGGAGTTTTCGTTATTAAAATGACATCATGTTCAATGTTCCAGGTACATCACTGAGGAAAAACTGAAGTCAGTAATTACATAATTATTATTCATATATAAGAATATTCACATGGATAAAATAAGGCACAGTTTTCACTGTATGATTTAAATAAAAGACCAGTTTGCTTCACCAGCCGGAACCACCTTTAACACTGTAACATTGTAATTTAACTATCTATGCAAAGAAGTGAAAATTTGCAATATTTTCTGGAACACTCCCATTCACAGTTTTTCTGCAAGCCAAAAGAAATGAAGGGATCCCTTTTCTGCATTAGCCTGTTATTGCTTCTTGACAGTTATTTAAAACGTGATGTAGTACAGTTACTGCACTGTTTTTCCACTACAGAATGGAGACCTAAAATGAAATTAGGCACACTCCCATCTGTTTCCAAAATGTTGCTAAGTGACCTACTGCACACTGAAAAAAGCTTTCAGCTCAGCTACATGTTGCCCTCCAGACACACAGGGGACACTAGTTACTCCTTTCAGTGCTGTGTTGGTAAGAGTGTTCTGATTACATTAAACCTCAAAATCTGCCTTCAATACACAAAGGGACAAACTGCCTTAGTAGAGATCAGTGCTGTACTCCAGAAATTCAACAGTTCCACTTCACAATGGATGGTTTCAGGCATGTTATTGCATGTGAAGAAGATAGTTCCATCTTCCCAAACCTGGAGAACAGATTTCTTGAGGACTGCACTCAAAGAACAAGCTTTTGGGGAGTTTACTAGAAAGGTGATTTTTTTTTGTTTTGTTTTGTTTTTGTTTTAAGAGTTACAGCATGGAGTAACACCACCATCTTTGTGTCATCTTTGACATTTCAAACTTTCCACATGGTTAAATTTAGAGAAAATTTTACACAAGATAGATATTAATATTTTTAAAATATTAAATAGACAACAAGCAGGTTAAAGTAAGCAGTTGAACACTGTTATGATATTGTGATAATTCAAATTGTTGCTCCCTCTATCAGCAATTAATCTACATGCAGAGGTTTAACTGGGTGCTAAGATTCAGCAGTTTTTCCCTATCCTGTCTTCTCTCTTCAAAGATTTTTAAAACAGCAATCACTTGAGAGCCATGCTCAAAGGTGGGTCTCAATTTCTGTGGTGTCTGTGATGCCATAAGCATAACCCTTGAAATAGATTATGGTGTGCTGGAAGAAAACCAGCTCCTATGTGAAATATACCTCGGGGAAAGAAAAAGAAAAAAAGGGAAAAGGGAAAGGGAAAAAGAAAGTGAAAAAGAAAGGAAAAAAAAAAAAAGAAAAAGAGGAAAAGGAAAAGGAAAAGGAAAAGGAAAAGGAAAAGGAAAAGGAAAAGGAAAAGGAAAAGGAAAAGGAAAAGGAAAAGAAATCGAGAGTCTTCCAGAGAAACTTTTGTTACGATCACTTAAAAGTCTTTGCACTTTACCAGACATGATGCTAGTAACTCTGAAATACCCTCAAATTCCATTGCCTTCAGTAGAAGTTCACTATTTCTTCCCAAAATTTGTCAAAAGTTCAAAGAAAAAATTTAAATGCTAGTATAAAAAGTATAAGAACCTTTGAAAATTACAAAGGTAACATCAGTATTACAGATGAAATCTGAATTTTGAGAGACATGTTTAAGTATTTTGTAAGACTATTTTTTATTTATTTTTTTACATTTAAACAGGTTGCTTTAGAAGATCAATATCCGATTGGAAAATGAAGTATTTAAAGGTGCTTTTCTCTNCAATCAGATTTACTTCATGGCTGTATATTTTCCTTGCAACAGTCAAGGATTTAAGCAAGGATCAAGCCAGGATTTAAGCTGCCACTAACAGAAATTAAATCATTAGAATCTTGAATTCAAGTCTCAACAGACAAACAGAGGACAAATTTCTCCTCACACATTTTATTTAAATAATCATTTAAATCTGTACATGTTAAGTACAAAATATGTGTTAGCACATTGCAGTAACTAGTCCATATAAATGTGACTCTTGCCTTCCTAAAACAAAGAAAAGAAACTGTCTCAAGAAATAGATATATAAAGTGATTGCTTGAGAAATGAGGTAACTAAACAAACAAGTATGATTTATGATTGAAAAAACATCTGACTGCCCACAGAAACTATCCACCTCCAAGCTGCTCACCAGCCAGCTCCAGGCGGTGAAAGACGGGTCTGGCCAGGGCTGCTCAGGGAGCTGTGGGGGCTGCACTGCTGCCCCCGGTGCCACCTCTGCTCCACCTAGGGCCTTCCAGCGTCCCCTCGGGGGAGATGGGGTCAAGCAGTCCTGCCCGGGGTGAGACAGTGGCACATCCCACAGTAGGGCTCCTGGGACCCAGTTTACCTGGAGTTATAGAACTGGCTTTCAGGTAAGATAGAGGCAAGGAGCTCTGGGACTGGGAGAGGACTTGCAAAGCACAATGGAAAAGATGAAAAGGATAGAGCAAAAGCATTAGAGTTGTAAAATCAGTCAAAACACCATGACTTACTTGGCTTTCTGCTGTACCATTTTCTGTCATTTTAACAGCATCACCCCACAATAAAAAGTGTTCCCAGACAATGTAATAACCCCTCGACAACATTTATCATTTCATTTGCTCTAACTCCACTGATCTGATAAACAGCGCTGCAAGGAACATGAAAACCAGGCCTACCCAAGCCTTGGAGCAAGAGAAAGAAAAAAGAGTAAAAGTCAAAATACCCAACTCTCAGTGTAGAAAAAGAATTAAAGAGATGCATCAGGCTTCATCAGAAACTTTTTTTCCACACGTTAATGCTTGACATAGGTGCAGAAGGAGAACAGCCGGAGGGACAGTGAGCGCCCTGAGGCACGGGGCTGCAGGGGGCGGAAGGGCGTGTGCTCCTCGGATTTTGCTCATCAATTCTACTTCCTGACATCAAGCAGCAAACTGGGTAGCTCAAAGACCAAGCTAACCAATACAACACAAATTGAAAGTTATTTGCTTAAAATAAGAGGAGTTAAATAATGACTTGTTTGTTTTCTTTGAGCACAGAGCCACTGCAGTCCCAGTGGAGGCAGATTTACAAGGACTGTCCACAAGTGTGTAAGAAAAATGAGTACTGAATTGCCCTTGCGCAAGAAGGTGGTTTATAGTAGGGTCTCCTGACATAGTATAGCAGTACGTGTGGCTCCTGTCAGGTGTGCCTACCTGTAGGTCGCCCTCTACTGCAATGGTGTTGATAAAATGTACTTCAGTCAAGACCCTGCCTGAGCCGAAGTTATCGGCTGAAGACTTTCTCACAAGTATGAGCCCTGGAGTAAAGGGTACATGATAAGCCTCAATGCTTAAAAAAATCATTGTATCTGTTAGTTAGAATCCTTGACAGCTTTCATTTATTTATTTTTCCCCAAAATATTGTATCTTAGCTGTAAAATTGAGGAAGAATTTTCAATTGTATAATTTAGGTCAATCAACCCACCAAAAAAAAAAAAAAATTCTAAGTGAGAGATGAGAATTTTCCCACTTACAGTGTCACAGAACAGTGTGTGTACACTACTGGTATTTTGTGGCACACAGTAAAGCATTTGGCCTTTGTCACTGTCACAACTAAGGTCATTACTGTAGCTGCCCCTTCAGTCAGTCCCACTGTAGATTTGCCTGGTATATCACCGAAAAGATGAAAAATATATTAAAATATTTTTAACTTGAGCTCAATGAATGTGAATCATTAAAAAAAGGAAACAAAGATTCCTTTGTATATATTTTTCAGATGCATTCCAAGATTCTATGACAAAAAATTGAACAGTTAAATACAGAAATGTGTTAAAAGCTAAAGACTTCTTTCAAGATTAAAATCAGTGGGGATATACAGAAAACATCAACCAATCATTTGATCAATATTTTTAAGAAAGCTGTCTTTTTAAGTAACATTTTTGTGTCAAGTTTGTTTTTCTCTGTTCAACATTTTCACTAAAACTTCTTTCCCCATTTAGGCTGTACTACCTAACAAATGGTTTAAATGTCCTTTTCCTCCCTTGAATGGTCATGCATATTTTGCCAGAAACATGAAAAGCAGAAATGCAATTGCATTTGTGCTGATGCTAAATGTTAATAGATTTGCCTAAATGCCTGCTAATAGCACCCCCAGAATTAGCTAGACTAGTAGTGCATGTCTAATGTGTTGTTTTTGTTGTTGCTGCCTTATTTTCTTTTTTTCCTAGCTAACAAAAAAGGCATTTTTAGTAAAATGTTTCTTTGTATCCGCAGCCTGTACAGCAAGCATGCCACTAACATCATGTACTACTGACACCGCATCATTAAGATCATAAATCCCAACATTCTACTGTTTTTTTAAAGTAAACATTGAAAATTTATTTATTTATTTATTTATTTAAACATGAAGCCCTGACTTTGCCAGCCAAAATATGTCCTTCTATCACCTCTTCTAATTCCTCCAGGTCACTTCATTCCTTAAGAAAACAGCTCCATGCAGCCAGACGACGATGCTCCTTTACTGACATGTACTTTCAGAATGTTGTGGGTGAACAATGGTTTTGCAAAACATTTTCTACAGGCCAAATCATCTAATAACTCCGCTGTATACTCCCAGAGCTCCAGTTCACTGGGAATCACAAAACACCTTAAAAATGTAGATGTTAAAAATAAACTGTTGGAAGCAGCTTCATTGAACAACCACCTTATTAAGCTTTCAAAACTTGTGAAAATCAGATAATACTGAGAAAGTGATAAGCAAATCAATTTTACCAATTTTTGTTTGCAGTAACTGTACAAATGGATGCTATCAAAGTTTCCTACTGTTTCCAGTTATAACAAATATAAAAATGTTTTGGAAGACAATACCTTTGAGGCCCACCAAGCTGTACAACTGAAAAAAGACAGTGTAGACAACAGGCACACAGACCGAGCTGACTGAGCTGCCTTGAAATACTTTTACAGTTGTTGTAGTGCAGGCCAGATACTTAGCTCCTCTCTATCCAAAGTACATTAGGAAGGCTGTACACTAAATTCAGTCTCATAGTCATTGCAGATAGACTATTTACTACTAACTGAAAAAAAGCATTGCACAGAAATGGATCTAACAGCTGCTCTGTGTCCATGAACATTTACCTTTCAAACCATTAATGAGAAATTCTGATCCTGACTATAATAATATATAGGAAAAAAATGTAAGTCTTTTACTTGATGCAAATGGAAGCACACTACTGTCAAGGGTAAGAAGAGTAAGAATCAAGTCTCTGATTATATTACCTTTCAGAAAATTTGTTAGCATGTTATTACCAAAATGTTTATTTGTTAATTATAGTTTTAATTAGGATGCAACAATAAATTATCCTGGCAACATTTCTGCAGCTACTTAAAATCCCTGAGACTTAGATATCTCATTCTATATCTGTAAGGCCGACTGAAGTAAACTGAATTTGTGCCACAATGATCACTTTGCTGGCCAAAAATCCCTCCTGAAAAGTCAAAGGAGGAACTCAGTGTTCCTCCAGATGCCTCTGCAAACCACCTAAGCACAACTGCTATTCTTTAAAAGAATGCCTCAAACCTGATTTTAAAGAAGGAAAATCCTGGTTGTTGTTATTATTATTGTTTACTGATTGCTTAACTGTTTGCATAATCCAGGATCTTGCATTGCCAGATAGTGCATCACAATAGAAGTGAAAGTCTGTACACAATGGGTCCATTTGCTACCTTATCTAGATGTTATCTCTTCCTCTCCTCTCAGCAATTTAAGATTATCCTTTCCAATCAGCTTCTACCAGAGGATATCACCTGTGGCTTTTCTGCACACACAAAAAAGCTTATTCTGTCTGTGTCCATAAGACAGGAACACCTACACAGCCTTAGTGCAGGAAGATTCTTCCAAGGAGGACCCATTGGTAACCCATATATTTAAGGCACAACTGCTTACTAAGGTTTGGTACCACTGCCTCCATAATAACAGGAAACAGACTTGATATTACACAGATTACGAAAATGCCAGACCACTACAGAGTATGCCAGATAAAAAATACTCCAAACCTCAGCACATTCAAGGTTCAGCAGGAGATCCATGAGCTACCTGCTCCAGGTCTCTGAAACATCAATTTTCAGAATTCTGCATGTTGGAGGCATTTTTCCAATTATAATTATCAGGCAAAAATCTCTCTCCATTATATATGCAGCTGTGCTTTGAAGCATAAGTTATGCCAGGTTCAAAAGTAGTGTTTTTAATGCCTGAAAGCAGCAGAGGCTGATATACTCTTTGAAGAAACATGTACATTGAATTCTTAATTTTCAGTGACAAATACCTTTAGTTTCAAAACAGAGTTAATGGCTAGAGAAATGGTTTACTTTTGACTAAGTAGTCAAACTTTTGTTTGGAGCAAGATAAATAAGTTTTCAATTTCTCATTGTGCAACTTCAGTACTATTGGGTTAATGTGGTAAAAGCTTATTGACAAGAGAAAACTGAGTGAGAGCAAGTGAAAATGGTGTTTATATGCACGTGTCCAAGCAAGTCTCTTAAAAATCCAAGCATTAGAACTTTCCTTTGAGCATTCTGGTTCCTGAAAAGGACACATGCAGTATTCTGGACTTCCAAACTAAAGTTTTATGGTCTCTCATAAAATTATTATTTTTTGAACACCCTCAACAAAAAGAAAATTGAACCACATTTGACTTTCTAATGGTTCTTTCACTTCAGAGGTACCAAAACAACTGACCAGAGTTCTAGTTTTAAAACATGTTGAAAACCTGTACAGAGATGTTCCCATACCTGATTTCTACTGTGTTTTGTGTTCTTACTGGTTACAGTTAGCTTAATCACAAATATATGTGCTAACTTCCACTAGTTACTACCCAAAATGGCAGTGAACTCCTTACACAACTTGGGACAGAGATCATCCCCCTGCCAAAGTCTAACCCACAGCAGTTCTATCATCCTACAAACTTGTTACTTCAATTGAAAGAATGATGAACTAGTTTCATAGGTATTCCACTGTGACTGCAACAGGAGAATAGAGCTTTAGTTATTTATTTATTTTCTTCCCAATTGTTATTGAAAAGAAAGAAGAGCCACCCAGATGCCTTTCCATACGCACCTATTTATGCTACTCTCTTCTCCACGAGTCGGAAAGCACAAAAAATACAAAATTAATACAAGAACATTCGAAAGTCAAGTATTTGTTGGACGATGAATGCTATGCGGCCATTCAAAGTCATACATAAAATCAGTTTTATAGTTCAAGGATACTGCAGTACAACACTACTAATACATCTATGACAATACTTGCTTTTTATATTTCTTCCATATTATTGCATTTCCCTCATTATCTACCAATTATCTGTATTTTGATGGTGAAAATGTAACAAAGCCAATATATATCTGCCAAAAAAACTGCAAACAGAAACAGGCTCTATAAACAAAAACAACCATTACTCAGATCCACACCACTGACAAGGCTACTGCTCTGCTGGCTATCATAAGGAGTTCTGTCTCACGCTAGACATTACAAGTCTTAAAAATCACAAAGAGGGGTTTGTATGTGTAAACACAAGAAAAATCAAACCCTTTAGACTGCATTTATTTAGTATTTCCTCACAGTTAATACTGTAACAGTTAATATTAGACAGAAGTACTGATTTTGT
>VXAV01001453.1:191139-209783 GCA_013399715.1 Alectura lathami | reverse complement strand
AAAATTAACCAAATTCTACGACTACACCTAACTCTAAATCTCAGCAGGCTAACTCATTGCAAATGAGAAGTCAGGTCTTTGTAATGCAGTCTAGCGTGAAAAGCAAAAAGGTGTGTTTCAGAAGGGGCAGTCTCTCCAGATCCACAGGGTAATGGTGAAAGATAAGAGATGACTCTTCAAATGGACCTTGGAAATTCCTAATACTATCCAATTTTTCTGGAAAAAAAGAGGAAAATGGGAATTCTAGGAACTCACACACTGGATTTCAATTAGACAACTTACCTAAGAAAGCACAACTCACTTCAGTGATACAAATCCAGGTTAAGATTTAGAAAAAAAAGTGTGAATCTGGAAGAAGATATTTGTATAGTGGAAACCACAGAGCTGAAGGAACTGGAATTTCTAAATGCTAATTTGATTGTCATGTAAAGTAATCCTCAGCAGCATGACCTGGTCAAATAACCAAATTTTGAACAGCATTTAAATTAAATCAAATAAAAGCAAACTAAGGAATACAGGTAAGTTTGCATATTCAGCGTATGGATTTTAAGAAGACATTTTTTCTATATTGAATTTACAGGGAAAAAAAGAGATAGAAGTATTCTATAATTATGATGCCTTTAACTTTTTAATGTTTTTTTTTTTTTCAAATTTCGTAAGAAAAGTTTAAAATGTAGAGCCCTCAAAATATCTCAAATTCAGCCTTCTATATTTTTACAATAAAGCTAAATCATAGAGGAATGATCACATCAAGAAGGTCTGAGGCTACAGCAATGCCTGTACTCTAACAATCTACTCCAACAAGCTGATGATGAAATTATTCTAACACTTTATCAACCCAAATACTTCTTACTGTCTCATCTTTCCACCCTGGAGAGCAAACCCCTTTTAAAGCCCCACTGATCTGTTGAACTTCCCAACCAAAATGCCAAGCTGCATATCCCCAGTCAAACCAGCTGCAATCCAAGAGCTCTTGCTCAGGAATGACTGCATTTAAAACCCCTGAAGGTGAATAGCAGCATCTGCAGTTATATAACATTTCTTAGTTTATATAAAGCACCTCAACTACTTAGATTTTATTCTTTTCAGCTTGGAGACAATCTTGCCTCTAAGAATCTCCACGTGTATCCAGTACATACTGGTAGTCACACTTTATACATTTCTGTCCTTTCCCATTGCTTAACATCTGGCTTTGACACAACTTGATTTCAGCTGCCACCACTCATTTACAAGAACACTTCTGAAAAAGCACAGTAAAGAAAACCAAATAGCATAGCAGTTTTTTCTGATATTAACATTTGCAGTGCTTTTCGTATCTGTCCTGCTCTGTCACTTAACTAGAGGCAGTAACCACTCTGACAGCTACAGGTGCCTGAGATGACATACTGTTCCCTGACGCTGCAGACTTGACCAACTCTGAGCCACCTTAAAAGGAATGCCAATAATGTGCTTCACAGAAGTGATTTAGAAAATGAAGAAATCAATACAATAGATGCCGGTCCTATCTATCTTCCTTACAGTCATCAATATCCAGATGAAACACACTTTCCTCATTTTATTTTTGCTCTGTTGGCAGAATTTGAATACTTTAGCCTTTATTACATGTAGAAGCATTGTACACTCACAGCAGTTCTGGTCTTAATTTCCTGTGTTAGTCTTCGTTTTGTTCTGTATCCAGGAGATTGTTGATACAAACCCTAAATTTAGGCTACAAAAATGCAGGTGTATTAAAATACAGAGCTCACAGTTTAAAAACAAAATAACAACAATGAAAACTCCAACCACTTTTAATAAGACAATGTTCTGAGACTCACCTATAAATGAAGCTACTTCTGAGTAAGATCTGTAAATGAAGGCTCCCAACCTTACTGCTAAGACTAGAAGACAATGATCAATTTGACTGCAAGTGCTGTTTTCTGTTGTTTATTTTGACAAGACAAGAAAGGGAGTGAGTCCTGACAGTGGCTAAAAGAAGGAATGTCTTTTATTATTCTTAGTTTGTCAGTTCCAGTGACTAGAAGAGCCATTTGGTAAATCAGAACATGTGGTTTAGTCAGTAATGTGCATCAAGCCACTGGAGGTTGCACAAGCTGTCTTTACTTTTTAAAAGATGCATCAATATCTGTATCCCCAAATAACTGATATTCTTCTTAAATGACACACAAACTTAAATTTCAGAATCAAATCTCAGGGCCAACATTTACTACTAACATTGAGAACCAGCAAGTATCCTTTGAATGGAAAGAGGGTAAAACTGTACTGATGTCTTCCCTCCTAAGAACGAAGATGTTACAGTACTCAAAAAAGTGCAAGGCAGATAGGTAACAGGTGGAGACTTCTGGAATCTGGAGACAGAAGCCACTTGAACTCTTTTACTAGCAGATCCCTTTGTTTTCCAACCCACACAATTTTCCGCTTCCAAATGCTATTTAAAAATCAAATAAAAATTATGCTTTATTTAAAAAAGGTTATGTTAATATGCTTCATTAAGTCCTTTTGAGGCCTTCTGGCATTAACACCACATTGAATGTTTTCATTAATCAGGACCAGGTATTTCAAGCCATGTGGGAATTGAGGAAACTTATTTTCCTACTACAGACTGACTGAGAAAACAAAGCTTTTATTATAAAAAAAAAAAAAATCTGATCATATACACCACTGAAATCCCTGAAGCACATTCACTCTGTTGAAACCTTTCCTTATAAAATCCAAACAATTACATTGGAATCAAATATTAACTCCTAATGATCCTACTTAAGGAAATCAATTTTGAAAATGCACATTATCAGATATAAGTCTTACTGTCATGAGAAATAATGCAAAGTTGGTTGAAAATACTCAACTCGCTTGTCCCAATAAGGTCATGGATCCGAGAAGTATGCTGTTAAAGTCTCAGCTTTTCATCACTGCTTATTATCCAAAGTAAATTTAATTCTTCAGATAGAATAGCTTCGTCTGCTATCTACACTTCTATCAAAATGTTTGGCCTTTCTCTGACAACTTCTGAACGTAGTTACACATTGTCAGCATAAAACCTTTAACACAGGGAACAGTTCACAAATAACGGTTTAAAATAATTTACTCTCATGATTTCCTTCTTCTTCTTCTGTATTAAAAAAAAATATATACAATGTAGTCAATCCTCGATTACTTTCTGTAATTGCACTTGACAATATAGAAATTTTGCCGCAGATGCAGATCCAAATTGGATGATGAATGTTAATGTCCAGAGTTCATAATACAAACAAAATAAAGAGATCATTAAAGCAAATTCACAAAGAAAGTAGTGCTTAGGATGCAAACACTCCCTCCATTTTCATCCTAGCAGTGGATATAAGTAAACCCAAAGCAGAGATTTATGGCACTAATACAGAAAAAAAAATACACATACATTAAAAAGGAAACAAACACACATAAAACACAAAACAAAACAAACAAACAGCAACAAAAAAAAGTAGTTCTTGTAGTTCTCTTCACTAAAGTTTCACAGCATACGTATGGACATGAATAAGAAAGGGATTCTGCACCCTAAGCTCCTGCACAACTACTTGAGGAAGGCTTCAGATTAACATGAATGATAACACATACAGAAGGCTGTCTTTCAAAGACATTTGATAACTTGTCAATGTAATGTTTACAGAGATCAGGTCAAGTCAAAAGGTATAAGTAGTTAACTTCTGTAAATCTGTTTGTGCTTAAAAACATGGGATGACTTCAAATGCTTGCTCATGTATACAATGCACATTCAATGCAACTCGCATGAAATGCCATGCAGTCTAAAAAGACAGAAATCTACTAAATCAAGTCAGACTGCTATTTTTTTTCCTTTATCAGACCAGTTAACATTAATCATATATTGGTTCACAACCATCACTTTTCTACGCATTTGCTAACAAAATAATTAGAATGAAGCTTGAATAAAATAAATAAAATAACTACTGGCACTGAAGTTTACTCAAACACATTTCTATCACCATTTCCAAAGCCAAGGTTCATTTGTACTCTTAAGTGTTTCAGGACTCCCAACAACAACAACAACCACCACCACAGCAATACCTTTTAAAATCTTCATTTATGTGCTTTTTTGTTTTCGTTTTGTTTTTCAGGATGTAATTTTCTATTTACACTGTATAAAGTTTTACCTATCTAACTTTCAAAATGCTTTCATTCTCCACAAGAGGAGAATGATTTCAAGCCATCCTGGGAGGCAGGAGGGGAAGATTTATTTTTCCCTGAGATTTTTAAATTTTGAGACAGATCAGTGATTGAATTCATGCCACTGTGGAGTCCGCCCTGTTTTTACATCTACTAGAGAGTAAAACAGCCTAAGGACTTTCTCTAAGCTTTCCAAGCCATGGCTTTAATTTCAGTCTCAGGATCTCAAAATTAAATATCCACCCATCCATATGGAGATCCAGACAGTTAGTCTTTTGGATTTATTAAACTCTCTTTGTGTTGATAATAGGATAGGGACATTTGATTTGGCACAGCAAACACAGGTTTAGCAGCCTAATTGCTTGGGTTCTGTATAGTGGATCCTCATGTTAATGCTAAATGGGGATTCCCACAAGTAAGTCACTGTTGACTGGGAAGGCAAAGGTGGCAAGTTGGGCAGAGGCTGCTCTTCAGGGAGACAGGGCAGGAATTGGCAAGCCAACAGGATGACGAGGTCCACTGAATTAAAAAAATGCATGGCACAGCACAGGACGCCATGAAGTACATCTGTGTGCGAGTAAGCCCCGGACTCCAGACGCTCACACCTTGTCTAACACCTGCCTGGGAGGAGGCCAGCCTCACAGGGCTTTGCAGGATAAAGCGCTGCTCTTACTCTGGGCTAACAAAGTAAACAACAAATCCCTGCTGGCACATGGAATTTCTTACCTTAGAGTATTCACCTGGCCCTTGAGATAAACATCATTATTTTGTTCTGCACTTGTGGTGACTGCACTTTGCTCCCCTACATACTTTCTCCCATGTAAACAAACAGGACACTGATTGCCCATAACATCTGAACCTGGTCGGTCTTCACAGCCTTCGGTTCGGGGACCTTGGAGGACTAAGAACCTCATTGTGAAAACATGCTTGCTTTGATAAAACAAGCACTAAGGGAGAAGTTTTCAATGATAACCAGGTATTTTGAAAAAATAAATATATGTATAATATTTTAGATCAAATAATAACATTAACAAATGAAGGAAAGAACACAGCTACATATTTTGTATTAATATTTAATATTAGTTTAATATTTCCTTCAGTTTCATGAAAGTTTCATTATTTTTTTCCTAAACTTATGTCCACATTTAGTCACCTCAAATTTACCTCCACTGCACAGCAGATGTGTCATTAACTGTTTCTGAAAAAAAGTGAAATAAAATCACCCAGCATGAGAATACTATGGAATAAGTCAACACTAGCAGATGGTGTTTATTTTGCCAATGCTTGTGTTAAAAATTACCACCTATTTCATCAGCTTCTTTAAGGTGGAAACCTCATGTAAAAAGTGAAAAAGCTATTTTTTATAAGCTGTCACAGAACTCCTTAAAATATAAGCGCTTGTTTTCATGGTTTCCAGTTTTCTAGGACATGGTGCAATACACAGGAGATGGGTTTGTGTAAATTTGACATGATAGAGTATTTTGCTAGCAGCTCAGTCTTTCAACACACAATCTGTTTTGTTTCTCAAGCAAATTCCAAAAATTATTTAGTTCAAATACTGCTGTTTTCAAGACAAATTCTGTAGAAATATTTCTGGTAGAAATATCTACAAAGTTTTTTTTTTTTTTTTTTTTTTTAAATCCCTCCCTAAGAATTTCTTACATTCTTATTATTTTATCACACACATTAGGTTTACATGCTCTCGTGGATTATTTCTTAACAAAAGAGCATGTTGTATGAGGAGCAATTCTACAACCCAGACTTGGCTACTTAAAGAAATCCTGGTTAAAATCACATGCTAAAAACAGGTTTTTCTTACCAACTTTTCAAAGATTTTCCACTGAAATGAAAAAATAAAAAACCTCCAAAAAATGCAAACCCATACAATCCTCTGTAAGACAAATTCACACTGAAAGCAGCGGAAATTAATTTCATCACTACTACAATTTAAACAGAATGACTGTTCAAAGTATTTAATTACAATTTTAAACAAAGTAAAAGAACCTATTTATATCTGAAGGTTACTGGGCATCGATATACTATTCTCACCAATGATTTTAAATGTCAAGCTGTAGAGAAATTAGATACATAAATCAAATCCCCATACAACCAGTTGCATTTTGTTTCTAAACATCACGAACACAGCAAGATAAAATCCAATCAGTTTTCTTTCCTCAGAAAAGGCACAATCCCTAATAACGCTTCAATGGATAACGTCCCAAAATTAGGTTAAGAATTTACTTGCACATCATGGACTGCTATAGGTCTCTGAGATATTTCTAGGCTTGCTGCAACAACGTATCAAATAGATAGTCTAACAACTACAGCCATTCAAATCTCCTTTTGGTGTTGGCAGGATTATACTTGTAGTGGAGTCTGTTATCTCTGAATTCACCTCCAGATTTACATGTTCACAGCTTATACATGATCATTAAACAAAGAGTGGAGATGCTCAAACCACATTAAAAGGTGAACCAGAAGATAAGAAATAGAAGAAAAATGACTGCCAGGACAACCTCTGCTCCTGCACTACAATACTTTCCTTAATTATTTAACTATATATGTAAGCCTTTCCCCCTACCCATTAAGTCTCCTATTACACTTCATGCTCACGTTGGCTTGCCTGCACTATACAAGGAACTGATCTTTTCATTTTCATTATTCAATGACAAGCACAAACTCTGTTAGCATCCTATTCAAATCATACTCTGAGCAGTGCATTATAATATCTTATTTTGCTTTTATGTATTGCTCAACACTATACTATCTGAATGCTTTAAATGAATTCATGATTTTGACCATATCATAAGTTTTCACATTATTTTACTTAAAAAAAACCTAGAATTATTATTATTTTAAATTCTAGATGCTTAGTATGAGATAGATTTGATTTTTTTTTTTTTCCCCATGTATTTCATAGAATCGTCAAACGTTTTGGGTTGGGAGGGACCTTAAAGCTCGTCTGGTTTCAAACCCCTTGCTGTGGGCAGGAACACCTCCCACCAGCCCAGGTTGCCCAGGGCTCCATCCAACCCAGCCTTGCACACTTCCAGGGATAGGTATTTATTTATTTATTAGGAGTTCTTCTCCCAGCAAAGGAGAAGTTAGAAAAGGTGAGACATACTAAAAAGGCAGGATTTTTGTTCAGAAAGTTTTCATCGTTTTTCCTTCCAAAGACTGAACGTGGAACTGACAACAATCTTGTCCTTCTACTTGTGTTTCTGAAGCTCTGCTTTAATAACTATGTTCAATACTTCACCTCCTTTGTTCCCATTACTTCTTGCAAAATGTTTTGCTCTACAACAGTGGCATCCTTCTGCTTAGCGAAAGTTGTGAACAGACCCAGGCATCTCACGTTTTGTTACAGCACAGCAAAGCAATTCCCCAACTAAATGGGCACAATGGGTAACTGGAAAAAAGAAAAAAATCCAGGGGCTCTACTTATGGTGATGCAAAGACTCCTCTTTACATAACATGCTAACTGAAAGTTTGCAACACTATTTGGATGCATTCTCAGCCAGCTGAGGCTTTAAATCAAGGTTAGTACCATCTGTCTCTTTTTGGCAGCATCCAGATTGATGTAAAATATCCTATGGCACTTGTTAAAAGAACAGAGTTAGAGCTTAGCTTTGGTCAACTCCCTTGATTTGCTAATATAATACAGTTGGCTGACATCAATGCTAGTCAGAACACCTGTATCTATAAGCTCACTGTGCCTCTTCTTGCCATGCAATGAAATATTTAACTTTCCATATCAGACTTGGTATGCCCAAATACTTCAACATATATGAAAGTAATAAAAAAGAAGTTCTAATTTTTAAGTTCAATTACATTCTTAAGTGTATCTTACCATCAAGCCAGTGATTAGAAATTATTACTACTGGCAAATATTTTGATTTCTACTTAGTAATATATTCTCAAATTCTTAATTTCTAGACCCCTGAACAAACACAATACTAAAAATTAAAGGCAATACAGAAACCCAATCTATTTCAGTTGGGAAGGGTATCAGGCTCTCAGGGGAAATAATTAAACCAAAGGGAAACAATATTTCATGAAAAGCCTAATGGCTTTAAACTAGAAAGACAGTATTTGCATGGAAACAATTTGTAGGGCAAAACCTTTCTGTGATCCTGGAAAACACCTTCATGTATTATTATTTAAGAATCAGTATGGCCTAAACAGTGTAACCCACTCATTTTAACTGTGCTAAAATCACTTCTGCAACACGAATAACCATGAGTGCTTCAGATATGCAGAGTTCTATATCAGATTAGTTCCATGTTTTATACAATTTATGACTTTATCACTAACCATACAGATGCCATCTGGGGCAAATTTCTCTATTGCATACCAGCATTATGGAAATTTAATTACTCTACAAAAAGCTCTGGCACCCACTCTTCTAAGAAGCATGGAAATACAAAAGTGTGAAAACATACTGAGCATTCTTGGGTTATATTAACTATGAAAGGATTGCAGATGCTCAGCACTTTTCAGTCTTTGATGTAAGATACTGCCCCAATATTTGTTTTGGTCACTGAGATTTAAAGCATAATTTAAAGCATAATTCAATTCACTAGATTTCATCAACAATCACATGATTATGGAAGAAAGTATATCATTAAAATGAAAAATGGGGGTTATGAGAAAACCTTGTATTTCATTTAAGTAAGCAGAATATTAGTCCTGGTTAGGGCCCTAATTCAGCAAAACTTTTACATAAGTGCTTAAAGGAGATACCAAAACAGAAAGATATCCTTCATGCATGTACTAGGTCATAGTTGTAACAGAAGAAAAGTATGGAATACCAGGATATTTCTCTCACCTCACTAGGCAGACAAATATAGGGTAAAAATTACAGTCTTGATGACAAAGTATCTTATAAAAACTAGTAACATGCTGATACCGTAAGTTAGCATAAGTGTGCATATCCAGTGAATGAAAACCATGTTTTGAATTCAAGAGGAAAGTGTCACTGAGTCATTATTTTTGTAGTAAAATGCATCATAGTATCTTTGAATTTACATTACCGTAGCTTTTTTGCAAGCATTTTTCCAAACCTCCTCCTCCCAAGGGAGTGTTGCCCTGAGGGAAACTAAAAGGAGTGGGCTGGCAGAAAGCAG
This sequence comes from Alectura lathami, assembly GCA_013399715.1. NCBI lineage: Eukaryota > Metazoa > Chordata > Aves > Galliformes > Megapodiidae > Alectura > Alectura lathami. The sequence continues at coordinate 200,502 of VXAV01001453.1, read as the reverse complement.
CAATACTTCAGAAAAAAAAGTTGTCAGTCAAAGGAGGTGACTCCCTACAAAACCACTACCAACAAAAGATCACAAGCCAAACTCATTATGTTGTACATAGTCCCTAAGACACAAAACATCACACCAAGTACGACTCTAAATCTGTAAATCCTAGATCAAAAAAATTCTAATCAAGATGAACAGAGCTATCATTAAACCTCTCATTAAAATGTCAGACTGAAGAACCTCTGAAGCAATGTCCATCACATGCAAGCTTTAAATAATGCGACAAAAAATAACTGCCTTAGTGAAAATACTGTCAATATTGGTATGATGTTGTTTTGAACTCATGCCTGTTTGTACCCAAATCTGGCACTTCTTAAACATCTTTTTCTTTCCATGACAAAGTTCAGTCCCATGAGGCAATGCTAGCTCAGGGAAACTGCAGCTCCTTTACCACCCGCTGAAGATGTCCAACATAAAACCACCCCAGGTTAGTTCAGTCAGGGAGTTAATGTGCAAAAATGAAAGAGAAACAAGTAGAGATAGATCATTCTTATTCAATAGAATGCACATAACGAGGAAAAAATATATATATATATTTCCCCCATAATATACAGAAAGCAGAAAACAAATAGGACTAGAGTAATCATTGCAAATCCCACAAACTCTAAACTAAGTTCTAAGTTTACAAGGAATACAGTTTAAGCAAGATAAAAACCTTACGTATTAGAGAGTTCTTTGTCTCAGCCAGCTGCTGCCAGCTTGTCTGTCTGTCTTTCAATTTCTCAGAAAGGTGTGTGTGAAAATCTAAATGAAATAAAATAAATACAGTTTAGAGATGGCTCCTTCTATTCCATTCAGTTTTGGAGTAACACAGCCAATAGAATGGTTCACCTCCTCCCACCCCACACATCTCTGAATAAGAAAAAATACATTACTCATTACTATCTAGAGACTGAGAATTTTTTCTTTTTACCAATGACACATACAGAGACATGCTGAGTAGCAGTACTAGTGGTGACATTTTGCTTTTCAGGAGGTACATATATCCAGTGTCAGTGTCACTATGAAAACAGGGAGAACAGAAAAATCTGTATATAGTACGTGCATTAAAAGTTAACCCAAAGCCCAAAAGAGTTTTCCATACAAGTTGTACAGTATGCACTTAAGATCATAATCCTTTGAAAAATATTATTGAATTTCAAAATAAAAAACCAAGGGTTTCCACAAGCACTGAATAGGTGACATGAAAATCATTTTTATTTATTTACATAAATTTCCTTACTCCACAAATAGGACAAGAAGCCTGATAATTACTGTATGGTCACTTCAATTCTCATTTCTCACTGCCTTTAAGGCTTCACTAGAAAATAGTTTTACTTGGTACATATCACATCCAAATGTTTAACAATTTAATAATATGATAATTTAATTTGCACCCAGGAATCAGCAGAATCAACACTGAAAACATGTTCTTGATACCACAGTAATTTATTATATGAAAAAAAAAGGCAAAATATTGACACTTAAAGCTAAAAACACTAGCAAAAGTTGTAAGACAACATATTAACTACTCACAAGGAGCACAAATGTTTCTGACCTAAATTGTCTGCAATAGAAACAATCTGAAAGGATGCTGGCTCTGGGTTTTACATTGCTGGCTTTCAGGGTAACTAGAAATTTTAAAAGACAAGTTACACTTTTGCAAACAATAAAAACCAGATATTATCTCCTTAACTGGCAAAATGTCTCCTTGCAATACATGAAACCGAAGTCTGATGTGGTATGATCTTAAGTCATTTTCAAGTGTTTTGGCTTTTGTCTAATGAGATCAGCTGTATGTCTGATAGCATAGACTTTTGGTTTAACAGTAAGGCAGGAAAATAAGAGATTTTCAGGAAGTCTCCACTGAAAAATAATACTATGAACAACCTGCAAATGAAGCAAAGATGTATGAAGTGCAGAGTACAATGATTATTGATATAAGAACTTTGGCAACCATCAAGAAAATTCATAATAATTTCCGTACTCTTGGTGTTGCCAGAAATTTTCCTGCAAATGTAACACTAAATGTTGATTTTTTTTTTTTACATTTAATATTTATTTGATCATATTTTAAGCAAACAAATATATATGTAGGAATATATCAAAAAAGAAAGCACAGAATTGACTCATTAAGCTCCACTCTTCTGTGATGCACACAATTAAACAGTTTTAGTCATTTTTAGTTCTACAGTTTTGATTATATTGCACTCTATAATGTACAAATTTTTAAATCTTTATTATTCTGATTTTCATTTCAATAATTTTGCTTTAATTTCTGCTTCAAGAGGAAAAAACGTAATTAATCCATCAACAGTATGTTGACTGGCATTTTATTACATTGCCCTGTAGATGCTTGTGTATGTTACTAAATATGTTATCTTCTCCATTTCCCTATTGTGGCCAAATACAAAGGTATTTGATCCTTATAATTACAAATAGCACAGAAGGGGATGACAATTGTTCCCCCAAGGAAGCTGAGTCACCCCACTTTCTCATGTGAAACATCTAAAACTAATGCCACGAAAGTAAGTATCCAAGCTCTGTTTCTCTAGTAATTAAAAATAAAACAAAAAAAAAAAATCAAGTTTGCTACCAATGCCCGCCCAGAGGAAAAAACTTTTTAAACGTTGTGACACTTCTAAAATAGTGTCATCTGAATGGAAGTCTCCATGGGTATTACCTTGCTCTGACACTCACAGGGAGTTAAACCTAATTGCATTTAGGGTTATCTCTAACAGCTACACTCAGAATCAAACATCCTCAAGAGGACTATTGTTCTAACTGATCTATTTATTAGGCTATTGTTCAGATATAGTACAGCCTTTTATTAAAAAAACATCTCGAAGGAATAGTAATGGATTTTGCAATCATCAGACATAGACTGTGACCTACTATATCCAGCCCTGTCAAGCTAAAAAAGAAATACTTCTGTAAATAGATCTTTAGATCACTACGTTAATTTTATGCCCTAACATACACCACACTTCACACCTGGAATAAGTAAAACCCCGGTGAACTCGCTATGCTTTCCTCTTATACATTCCTCTAAAACACAAATCTCCCATGTCCAGAAGTGCATTTGCTCCTGCACAAAGAAATCTTCTTTCCAAGCATTATATTCAAAGATGAATGAGTAGTAGTTTTCAGCTTGCTGCATCACATCTCAGTTCAAGCTGAAAATCTATGTATATAGTTAATTTTAAACAATAGTGTAAGGACTAGCAACACTTTTTGAGAAATGAGAAAACAAGCACTGTAACGCTGAAATCCGTCTCCTGCAATCTATCTGACGCTCAGACATGCTGCTTGTCTCCCACACAGTACTCAGCAGATTCATTTTTTCTCTCCTCACATCACCCTTTTCAGAAGCTGACCCTTTGCTTCTACATTTCGATTACTTTTTAACACTTACCCAATTTCCCTCCCACCTCTACAGATTTCCACTAGGCCAGGCATTCTGACAAGACCTACAGCAAGTCTTCTTGCTGTCCCACAGACACACTGACAAGGAAAGGTTGTTAACGCTCCTCCTGCTTCCATGCCCTCCCTACCACCATGCCACGGAACCACCAACACTGGACACTATGAAGCCAGAGATCCCACCCAGCAGGGCCCACCAGAGACATCTTCCTCCAGCAGGGCCACCCAGCATCAGATTGGTGTTCTAGAAGTAATAAGCATCAGATTGGTGTTCTAGAAGTAATAATATCTTCCAGAACAAAACAAAAAAAGCTCTTAGTAAAGCAGTAACTTCAGCATCACTCAGTATCTGACCCTCCCATTATAATGTTATCTTCTTTCTTGCTAAGAATTACTGTTTATTTTTAGATTTTTAAGACACATTAATTGATAAGACTCAACATCTCTGGATTACTTCAACTTACTGATCTCTGTTCTCTTTCTACAGCAAGTTCTATAGTGAAAAAATCTAATTACAGATTTCAAATAATTTAGTTGGTAAATTCAAATTTATCACAATTCACAAAAAGAAAAGTAGAGAAACTCACCATTTTACTGTATTAATAATTTGGGAAAAATCACTAAGGGAAAGAATTCAATCTGAAATTTTAACAACTATCTCTTCCGTTTCTATAATAAGATCACTTATAGCTTGGAAACAAATTTATTCTCAGCACCCTTTTACAAAGAACGTAAGTACAACCTGTAGTAAGTCAGATCAACGATCTTTTATCACAACTCTAGCCTAAGGGAAAGCCTAAAACCACACTAAACATGTAATGATAATCCTTCAGAATATTCCCTGAAACCCCAGGCATTTATGTTTCAGATTTCCTAAATTTTGTATTCAATAGCTCTGGCTGGACTTCACTCAAGTTACTCTTTGAACAAGAAAACCATAAATTGTTAATACTTACAAAGTCCAGACACAAGGAGTCCAACAACTTCCCTGAACGTTGGATGCAGAAGTACGTTACGGTTCATACGTAACCTGCCACTTGCTATTTTAATTTGATGTTATACAGTTCCCATAAGGGAAAAAAAGCAGAGAACAATCATTCCTCCACTCACCAATTCCTCCACTCACCACTGTGCAGACTTCAAATGTCACCAGTCACTGTTTTTCACACTAAGGAGCATTAAACTACCAAGTTATTCTTCACAAGGATTCTATGCCATGTTTTGGGCAACTCATGTTACTCACTCATGCCTTCTGTAGTTTTACAACACTCTTATTCTTCAAAAAGTGGGATGAGAATTCAACAGAATATGCATGCTATGGACATCCCACACTTTTACACAATGGCAGCAATGACATTTTCTGTTTTGTCCTTTATATAAACTTTCTGCTAGTTCTTCTTCTGTGATTTAAGAAGGGGATTGTTTGCATTATTGTAATATCAAATAGCTATCCTTTTGTAGATTGCTGTAGCACCAACACGGCTTTCCTGAATAAGGACAATTCAGAGCCCATCACTTTCCCTCATCAATTATGAATTTCATCTGCTTTTCCCAGTCACTCAGCATCACGAGAGTCTTCACGAAATTTTTCGCTGTCTTTGTCTTCACTACCCTGAATAACCCCTGGCATACAAAAACTGTCAATTCACTGCATATCTTTGTTCCTCCAACTCATTTAAAAAACACCAAAAAGCAGTTTGCTGCATGGATGAAAAATGAAGTGTAGAGGAAGAGTGCAACACACTCAAAAGAACAGACCAATTCAGCTCTCCCATGTAGCAACTTGTGTTTACCTCACGCATCATGGCAGCTGCTTCCCTCTGCACACAAGGTATGCTGGCAGTAGATATACTCATCCCTTTACTGATAGACAGAATCTAGCCTTAAGGACTCTGCCCAGTTTCTACAAACCAAGCAGTTATTTAAGAGCCAGAAGAACTGCCTGGATAAGACAGACATACATAAACACATTACAAGCTCATGCTGTGTGCACTGTGAGGAAGCATTAGACAGAATGACTCAAAAGGGATAACATTTTAGAGTAAATAAACATAGAAAATACTTTCTGCATGTACCAGGAGGATATTTATGATGGAAAAACACTGCAATATATTCTGTTTAAGCTACAAATACTGATTCATGTGGTGGGTGACCTAGTTTCCTTTTCGCTTTCAGTGTATTTTTAGTTATTCCCTCTTGATTTATGTTTTCATTAAAATCTCCAGAATATGTCCTTTTGAAGTCTGATGGAGACTGAATGGGCAGACAATGCTTTGTAAGAAACACAAAAGCATTTTTCCCCCAATGTTCTCTCTCTCAAAGTCATACTTCTAACAGGAACTTAGTTGAAGAGCAAATAAGCATCATTTGTTTTCCCCTCTCACCTCTCCTACAAAGGAATTTAAATGCAAATGTGAGGTAGCATGCACACCAACAAATGTATCAGCTGGTACTGCAGTCTAATGACTGTGCCTACAAAGCAGAAGAGATTACTGTACTCTCCTGCTCACTGCCATGGCATTCTGCAGTTGGGAACACTAGCAGTGTTTTGTAGATCTTATTTTTGCAGCCAAATGCGTATAGATGTCCTTTGAAAATCACTCCAATATTTGTACAGAATTAGTGTCATTAACTTCCATAACTTTGTGGATTGACAAACCACATTTTATGTAGACAATTAGAGATCTAAAAATTCAAAGCAATTAGTAGCTGAATTTTTTTGTTTGTTTGTTTACTGCTTCTCTACAACTGAATTAAATTACATTAGATTTTGTGTTAAAAACATGCAAAGAATATTGCATAATGCCCTAGCTTCAAATGGAAGCTCAATTACAGTAATGACCTTGATAATCATATTAGGACAGTCTCATCTTCCCTACAGCTGTTGTTCAAATTTAAAAAAAGTTATGTGCATGTTGACAGCTTTGTGTGATCACAAGGCTATTCCCACTTATCCTATCTACTTCCACGTACTCCATGAATTCAGTTTTAAGCTAGCTTTCAAGTATTTTGTCAATCAGTTTTTCAAACGCATTCTGCTAAGGCAGCTGTAAGGACATGATTTGGCAACATCAAGATGTCTCAGCTCCTGTTCATTCAATCCTTCAGTCATCAACTCTTTATTTTTATCTCTGAGGAAGTGCAATACTCTGATTAGCAAGGCTCTACCTGTTCACCAAGCAGGCAGTTGAGTTTCTGTGTTGGTAAGGCTTCTGATCAACAGAACTAGGAGTATCAATAGATTCTCAGCAGGCCATTTATGCCTCCTTTTTCCCTTATCATAAGTGCTGTTCTGAACATACCACAGGCACTCTGCACATAGAAGTGATTTAGTAAAAAGATACAGTGTGGGTTGTCAACTTAACCTGAAAGGCCTCTAGTAGGAATAGATGAAAGCCATCTAAACCACGCAAAACACAGTGCTATTACACAGACCTGCCAAATTCCCCACAAAACTTTCCAGAAAAAATTCTGGCCTCTGTTACACGCGCCCACACCCCAGATGAAGACAGTACACATCACTATCTGCATACATCATATTTTCACAGTTATTATGATGGAAATGCCATAAGCATAAGGCAGTACATAGACAGTCTATGTCCAAATATTTTAGTTGACCAAAAAGAGTGACATTTGATCCTATACATGACCTGCTGTAGTGTGAAAGAGGAGACCTGAAAGGCAGTTCTAGTGTTAATCTGAATAATCGTCTGCTTTAAAGGGAACAAAATATAAAAAATTTCAGCCTTCATTACACAGAAAAGCAGGGGAAAAAAAAAAAAAAAAAAAAAAGTAATGATGACTTCCTGCATCAAATACTTTCCACACCAGTTGAGGTTAACAGAAAACAGCATTTGAAAACAGACCTTATATGAAACTATGACAAATTTTTCAACAGTTATTCATCATATTTATGCCATATAAAAAGGAACAATAAATGGGCCAGAGTATTCTCAAAACTAAAAGAAAAACGCTTAGGGTACGAACAGGAGATAATCAGGCTACCCTAAAACAGTATGTCCTTGCCAACCCTAACATAAGAGAAGGTTAGAAACAGAAGTGGAAAGTGGCAGCAAAGGTGCAAGGACAGTCAGAGATAGGAACATGGTATACAAACACATCCATAAACATCTGGGAATAGCTGGCCTGATGTTGTCTTATTGCATTGTAGACTGCTTTTGTGACAGACCAAACTGAAATCAGAAGTACATATAGAATTGCTGCACCTTAGTAACACATCAAAACTCCCTCTTAAGGCAGCTGTTTTCATATTATGATCCTTAAGGTGTCAGGTAAAGGAAGACATAAAGGAAAGGAGAAAACTCTAAGTTCCATATATACCCTATAACCCCAGCTAGCTGGTTTAGGAAAAACAAACAAACAAACAAACAAACAAACAAAAAAAACATTATTATTGGAACAACAGCAGGTGAACATAGGCTTTTTGCTATTTTAAAAGGCAAATGCATGCACTTTGCTGGATCATACAGCTGCATTCAGAATTTGAAACTTGTGAACTCAATGCGGATGATATTCAGAGTCCATAATGCAACAGGTTAGTCATAGAAGTCTGAAAACCTGATGGTGCAAACTGATGGTGTCTGACCGACCTTACCGAAAGATTAACATGACCAACCCTTCTCAGTATATGTGATCAACTCAGATAAACTATTAATATTTCACTTTTTACTGACTAGTAGAACATGCAGAATATGAAGGACATCAAAGTAAACACAACAACAAAATCAAGTACAAGTAAATAACAAACTTTGTATTTTTTTTCAGCTTTTGCCTGTTCTCCTTTTTCACTCAATCTATTTTTCAAATTCACCAAATGAATTTAGATATTTAGACAAAAATCTCAGATTCACAGCTAGTTCTCCTCACAAAAATAAATTGTCACAAAATTTTTTCTTTTTTCTTTGTCAGCTGTTTTATAACTAATCTGTTATTATTTCACCAGAAACACTTGCAAGTATTTAAGCTTTCACAGGTTACGATCTCTCCTTCAGTAGCAATATAGACCCTACATAATCATCTGGTTACAGAAACCATTAGGAAACTAGGACCTGTGACAACACTCACAAAAGATACCAGGTGAAACATATTACTTCCGAATTGTTCAAGAGGTGTCACAGCTGAAACAGCCTTTTCAAAAACAAAGATATTGAAGTTTATCTTTATGACCTTTCCTTTCACAAGCCAACACTGACAAAACCCTTTTAAACTGTTACAGACTGGTCAACATCTCCAGCATGCATTAAGGAAAAAAAATATGCGTCTTGTTTACTTAACTTAGACACTTAAACCATGCCCTAATTCTACACAATGAGAGCAAACACCTGAAAGCAGCTATTTTATCTACTCAGTGGAGAGAAACAGGCACTCCAGGGACATGTGCAGAGGGAGATTTGTCTACCTATTTTAAATGAATGAACTTGAGACAGAATGGCCTTCCTCCAGCAAGTATTCAAAGGCATTTACCACACTATACTGACTCCATAAGGAAACCAAGTGCTTTAGTCACAATGTTGTTTCATTAAGCACAAGCTAGGCACAACATTATGCAGACTAAGCCTGTGCTTTTGACACTCCCTTCTTTTAATGTCCAGATTCCTGTGTAAAAAAAAAACTCAATGAAAAAAATTCTGCTGTGACTGGATAATATAAGTTGCTACAGCAAAGAAAATACTAGGTTTAGATGCTACTAAACACGAACAGCCCTTGGCTGCATGAAGGTAAGAGTTGTTCAACTCAGTCAACAATGACAGCTCTTCTGGTTGAGCCTACAGCCTCCACTATGTTAGATCATTCTAGAGATCCAGCTACCACTGGTTTTCAACAAAGGTCTCTTGTTTTGTGCCTAGTTTCTGATTGCCTGAGGAAGTTCACTTACTGCACACATACTCAATTCAG